>CANSZD010000629.1:0-200812 GCA_947648045.1 Beta corolliflora
CTTTTCTTGCTCTGTTTCATCCTCGTGACATGCTCTTCTTTCTTTGGTGAGAGATTTCTTGTTTCCGGAAGGATTGCCAGTGAATCATGTGTTTCTTGATTCGAATTTGAAGATTCGTGATCGTATTCCACGAAAGGTGAGGATTTTCAACGGGGAAATTTGATGGGGTTTGGTCTTGAGAATTTTAAGTTTTGGGGCCATTGATTAAGTTTTGAGAAGGATGAAGAAGATGAGTAGTTTTGAGAGTTGATGGTTTGGGTGAAAAGTAAACTTGCGGTGAAAAGGATGATTTGACAAGGGTTTTTATGTGAACAGTAGATTTATGGGGTTTTGTGAAGGAATTAATGACGGTCAAGTTCCTCTCCTCTTAATCCATTGAATTTTTACTTTGGCTTTGAACTTAGACTTATGTGATGTGCGTTGCATTGTATCGAAGTGGATATTTTTGTGGAAAATAAAAAGAAAAGAATAGAGAAATAAAAGTAGAATAAATATTTACAAGAAAATAAATATTTATGAAAAATATGTACGAGAGGGAAAAAAATAAAGGAAAGGAATAAAGAACTCATGCATTATCTATGTATATGCTTTATTTACACAAATGTCGGCAAGTTTTGCTCAACAACAATGTATGGACAATAAAGGGAGTATTATGAAGACTAATGTGAGTCCTTTACAATGGATCTGTGTAATGAGTGATTAAATTCACAAAATGTTGTCGGCCCCTTAGTGTAATCTTGTAACTAAGGGTTTTATTTGAACTAGCACACTCAATGAATTCTAATCATCCTAGCTGTAGCGAATTTTCTCGAATTTATCTCTAGGAAGTGGTTTAGTCAAAATGTCGGCTATTTGATTTTCGATTGGACAAAAATTCGACTTTTGACAATACCTTTTTCTCACATTATCCTTAAGGAAATGATGTCTATTGTGAATATGCTTCGACCCTGAATGATGAGCCTGGATCCTTAGAGATACAAATAGCACTAGTATTATCACAATAGATAGGAACACACTTAAACTTAATGCCAAAATCTCTTACTTGTTGCTTCATCCAAAGGACTGGGAACAAAGATGCAAGCAGCGTCTCCACATACTTGCCTCGTTCGTGGATAAGGCAACAATATTCGCTTTTGAACTCCATGACACCAAGCTTGTTCCTAAGTACTGGACAATGCCGATGTGTTCTTGCGGTTAACCAAGTCTCCAAACATAATCCGCATTCGAATAGCTTACTAGGTCAAACACATCACTTCGAGGATAGAACAAACATAAGTCATCGTCTCCTTTCAAGTACCTTAGAATTCTCTTAACCTTGTTAAGTGAGATTCTTTGGGATTTGATTGGAATCGAGCACATAAACCAACACTAAAAGAAATATCGGGTCTACTTGCGGTTAAGTAAAGTAATGAACCAATCATACCTCGATTTTGCTTCTCATTTACGCACTTACCATTTGAATCTTCATCTAACCTTGTTCTTGTTCCTATGGGAGTGTGGTTGGGTTTTGAGTGTTCCAATCCATATTTCTTGAAGCGTTCCTTGACATATTTTTGTTGATGGATCATTGTTCCTCTTTCGATTGCTTGATTTGCGATCCCAAAAAGAAGTTCAATCTCTCCCATCATGCTCATTTCGAATTCACTACTCATAAGATCGCAGAAACTTCTTACAAAGAAGATCATTTGTAGCACCGAAAATTATATCATCAACATAAATCTGGACTACTAATATGTCTATTCCTTTTGATCGAAGGAAAAAGGTTCTATCAACTTTACCTCTTATGAAATCATGTGAAAGCAGGAATTTTGACAACCTTTCATACCAAGATCTAGGAGCTTGTTTCAACCCATAAAGAGATTTATCAAGCTTATAGACTTGATTTGGAAGTTCCGGATTTTCAAATCCAGGAGGTTGTTCTACATAGACGTATTCAATTAAAAAACCATTTAGAAATGCACATTTGACATCCATTTGGTACAACTTAAATCCCATAAAGGCAGCAAAGGCAATAAAAATTATAATTGCTTCTATTCTAGCAACAGGAGCAAAGGTTTCATCAAAATCAATACCTTCTTGTTGATTATAACCTTTGGCAACAAGTCTGGCCTTGTTCCTTACCACAGTTCCATACTCATCAAGCTTGTTCCTGAAGATCCATTTTAGTCATATGACCTTCTGGTTCTTTAGTTTGGTCTCCAGGTGCCATACCTTGTTCCTCTGGAACTCATTTAGCTCCTATTGCATATGGTCCTTGGGTTCTGTCATAGATAAGAAAGCGTGAAAAGCATAAAAATTCTTCAATTGGGATCTCGTTTGAGTTCCCTTTTCAATGTCACTTATTATCAATTCTAAAGGATGAGAATTTTGGTGTTTCCAAGGCTTTGGATCAATTCTCCTAGTTGCCTCTTGAGTTTCTTAAGGTGATTGATTCACTTGATCTTCTTCTGGATCAGGAGATCCTTGATCCTCCTGAGTTCCTTCTGTAGCTTGTTCCTCAAGGGGATCAGGCACAGGGTTATCAGGATCAGGAGCTTGCTTCTTTTCTTTTCCTGCAGGGGTTAGTTCCTCATCATTTTGATTAAACTCATCAGGGCGAGTCAAACTAATTTCAAAGTTATCATTGTGACTCTGTTCCTGCAGGGAGTTAGTCTCATCAAAAATAACATGGACACTTTCCTCGACACACATTGTTCGTTTATTGTAGACGCGATAAGCCTTACTACTTAAGGCATATTGGTGGGGCGTTTGCCGTGTACACCTAACCAAAGATAAAATTTCTCCTACTCTCATGCACACTAAGCAAGTATAATGGAAGTAGGGGTCGTATCCACAGGGAAACAGGGACGAGCTTTATATTTAGCGGGATCCAATACCTAGATTAAGCTAAGGGCCGAGAAACTTAATAACAAGGGGGGTTTCAAGTAGATTATAAACAAACTAAAATTAACTAGCATAATTAAATAAAATGAGAAATCAATATGGAAAGATCTTGAATCCGATTAACATCCACTTCAATTCATTATCGATCATTGAACCTCGACTCTAATTATTTCCATAATTATCTATTGTTGAGAATTAATCTCGTGTTCTCCTTATTCTTAGTTGAATAGCACGATCAGCGTGACTATAAAACCCTAACTAAAGGATAACCTAGTCCGATCAGCGTCTAAGTTCAATCCAATAGCAGCAATAAACACAGAGAACCAATAGACCTGCTAATGTCATACACGCGATAAACATTCAACAATTGATTCAATTTCCCCAAGAAATAACCAAGACGATCTGCATCTAAGTTACTCCCTAGTTTGCTACAAATAGATAAAAGAATAAAATAATCCGATTCTATTCTTAAATCTAGCATTAGATTAATTACACAATCAAACTAGTAACGCTCCTAGCATAATTATGCAATAATCATAAAGTATAATCATAGAAATTAAACCATAATCAAGGAAAATAATAGAGAGGAAAGATCTCACAATAACGGTTGAAGCTTCATGTTAATTTTCTTCAAGAACAGTTCAAGCTACAATCCGATAGCAAAAACCAAATCCAACATTGAAATCTCTAAAAACTAAACTAAGAAATGAAAACTAAAACTAGGAAATGAAATACAAAGAGGAATGAAGAAGGAAAGATGAAAAGAGGAGTATGAAGAGGGAAAGATGAAGAGAGGAGTATCATTTCTCTCTCCTCAAGTTTGCTGCTCCAAGTCCTACATTTCGGCTCTCCTCTTCGTCCTCCTTCATCTCCCCTCAAAAATAGGTTTTTGGGAGGCTTTTAAACTACGCACAAAAGTGGACCCAAACCGTCATAAGCATCGCGACGTGCGATACTGATCGCGAGTCGCGAAGGGCTGACTGACCTCCCGCACAAATTGGCTGGGCAAAGGGCATCGCGAGTCGAGAATAAGCTCGCAAGGTGCGACAAGCAGGGGTCGCGAGTCGCGACCTCCTTCGCGAGTCACGACCAGCGTGCTCTCGTGCCTGCATGAGCTTGCGGTGCTGCCGAGCTTGGCTTGGCGATGCTGCTGTGCTGGCTGTGTGCTGCTTGGCTTGGGCTTGCGGTGGAGTTTGGTGCTTTGCTTGGCTTGGGCTTGCGATGATTGCAATTATGCTACGATGCTACACTGCCCGAGCACTCCAAAGACAACTTCAATCAAACATCATTCAAATGCCTTTCACCTTGAACGCTCGGAGTACATGACATTAACACAAATTTTCTCACAAAACTCCGAACTTCCGCTAAGGATACTATATATGCAAATGTCAACAAGTATAAATGAACTCCTTAGCAAAGTGCACCCAAAATGACGTAAATACAACGTATAACTTGGGCGTATCACATATCCTAGAAAAATAGCCTCATCACTTCTAGCATCAAACTTTCCTAAGTTGTCCTCTCCATTGTTATGTACAAAACATTTACATCCAAAAACACGAAAATAAGAAATATTTGGCTTTCTTCCTCTAAGTAGCTCATAAGGAGTCTTCATGGTGATTGGTCTTAGCATGACACGATTGATGATGTAGCATGCCGTGTTCACTTTGCCCACCAAAATTCTTCGTAAGACCGCTTGCAATAATCATCGTCCGTGCCATATTCTCAAGAGTCCGGTTCTTCCTTTCGACTACACCATTCTATTGTGGTGTTCTTGGAGCTGAAAAGTTATGATCTAAACCTTCATTGCTATAAAATTCATCAAACTTGGAGTTTTCAAACTCCGTACCATGGTCAGATCTTAAATGCTTTAATTTAAAACCACTTGTTCTTTGAATCATTTTAGCAAAGGTTAGAAATTCATCAAACGTTTCATCCTTACTATGAAGAAAAATAACCCATGTGTATCTCGAAAAATCATCTACTATGACTAATACATATTTCTTACCGGATCTGCTTTGAATGCGTACAGGGCCACATAAGTCCATGTGAAAAAGTTCTAATGGACTTTGTGTGCTTACCATTTTCTTGGATTTGAATGAGGATCTCACTTGCTTGCCTTTAACACATGAATCACAAACATCGTGGTTTAGTGACTTAATTGTTGGTAGACCAATCACCAAGTCCTTCCCACTTAGTTTATGCAGTAGGGACAGGCTTGCATGACCACATCGTTTGTGCCACAGAAAAAAATCAGCTTCGATAACACTTAAGCATGTGAGATTATTCCTAGGAACAAGGTTAAGGTCAACCATATAGGTGTTCCCTTTCCTCGTTCCCTCAAGGATCTTGGTTCCTGTATTTTCATTGCTGACTACACAAGACTCATTAGTAAACTTCACTGTATTTCCCTTATCACAAAACTGAGATATACTAAGTAAACTATGTTTTAAACCCTCGACCAAAAATACATTATCTATGGAATGTGATCGAGATTTACCAATCTTACCAATTTGCTACAATGTTTCTCGTAAGATTGTCTCCAAAGGTCACAGTTCCTCCATTGAAGACGCGAAAGTGAGAGAAATTTTGATATATCTCCCCGTCATGTGCTTAGAACAACCGCTATCGAGGTACCACAAGTTGTTCCCCCTCACTTCAGCCTGTACCATAGCAAACTAGTTAGTGGTAGGAACCCAGTCCAGCTTGGGTTCCATTGTTGGACTTGAGCCTTTCTTAATTTTCCAAACCTGTTTCACTAGGTATGTGTTCCTCTCAATACGTTCTTCTCGGTGGAACAAGTCGACACAATGTGACCCACTTGTTCCCACAAAGTAAGAACATATTTTACTACTTGCGCATCAACATATTTTTTCTTTTTGTTCCTCTTCTTGATTGAAACCTAGACACTCTCTTCCTTTGTTTTGATACTTTTGTATCCATGTGAATCGGTTGGAAGCTTGTTCCTTGAGGGTTCCAGTTTCTTCTTTAATACCAGATTCTCTTCAAAGATATTGTCATAATCGTTTTTCAAATTTTCAGCAATATTTATGATATTAGATGAAGAGACTGTTCCTTCAGGAACAAACAGTTTCAATTCTGCCAGTTCCAAATTCAAAAGATAATTTTCATTTTTGACCTTTTCAAATGCATCTTGATAAGCTCTACTCTTGTCAAAAAGTTCAAAGAATCTTTTTCAGTATCACATTTTAGTGAGTTAAGCCAATTTGAATGATTCTTAGTGATTTTCAAGGCATTATTTAATTGATCTCTTTTTGCACATATATCCTTGTAATCATCTAAGATTTCTAGTAAAAGTTTTATTAATTGGCTTTTATTCAATTCTGTAAGTTCCTCTTCAATGGCATTAAAACTTACCTTGGGGTTTGATGATTCCATTTTGTCTTCGATATTTGCCATGAGACATAGATGGACAGTATCTTCCTCAGTTTGTTCCTGCTCCTCCTCTAAGTCAGACTCTCCCCATGCTGCCACCATGGCTCTCTCCATATCATTTTTCGAAAATGATCTTTGTTGTTCCTTGCCCTTCTCTTTGTATCTTCCTTTAGCTTTCTCGTTTTCCCATTGAGGACATTCCTTGATGAAATGATCAAGGCCTCCACACTTGTGATAACTTAGCTTTGTTGGTTTCTTGGTAGCCTTTCCTTTGTAGTTCTTGTTGAAGAACTTCTTGAATCTTCTAACAATCATTGTAGCTTCTTCATCATCAGCAACTGAGTCTTCTTGTTCCTCAGATCTGAGGGCCAGAGCCTTAGGCTTTGATGATTCAGTTTCATGAGTTTCGAGGTGTAACTCATGGGTCATCAAGGAACCAGCAAGTTGTTCAATGTTGAACGTTGAAAAGTCCTTGGTTTCCAACAGTGCCGTTGTCTTGGCCATCCATTTTTCATCTTGTGGTAAACTCCTTAGTACCTTACGGACCTGTTCCTCTGGAGAGATTTTCTTTCCCAGAGATTCAAGTTCGTTTATAATGTTTGAGAAGCGAGTGAGCATATCTTGAATAGGCTCCTTTTGTTTCATGTGAAACAATTCGTACTTATGCATGAGCATATCGATCTTTGATCGTTTCACTTCGCTTGTTCCTTCATGAGTAATTTGAAGGAGTTTCCACATTTGCTTTGCAGTCTTGCATCCCATGACTCGATTGTGTTCATGGGGACCAAGACCGCAATGGAGAAGCTTCTTGGCCATGTTGTTCATCTCCATTTTATCGAAGTCCTCTTTGTCAAATTCGGCAAGGGGTTTATGAACCAGCTCCCCTTTCTCATTCTTCTTTGTGACTTCAAAGTCACCGATTTCAATTACCTTCCATACTTGGTTATTTTCAGCTTTAATAAATATCTCCATACGGTTCTTCCAGTATGGATAATGTTTGCCATTGAACATAGGTGGGCGTTGAGTTGAATACCCTTCATCCAGCTTTTCTCCCGTCGTGTTCATTGTTCCAGGTACAATCTCCTCAGTGTTAGCTGATTCTGGAGGTACTAGACTCTGATACCAATTGTTATTCTAGTATGAACACTAGACCAACTACAAGAGGGGGGTGAATTATAGTTGAGGAGAAATTTTCAATTTGTAATGCGGAATGAAAAGCAAACTTGAAATTAGAAAGAGACAAGCACACGAGATTTTTACAAGGAAAACTTCCTAGGCCCAATAGGAAGAAAAACCTTGACCACGAGGGATTTTGACTCAAACTCTCTTTAATATAATAGGCCAAAAGACTCTCTTTTGTACAACCTATAACTGGACCTTCTCTGTTCCTCTATGAACTTGTTCCCCGGTCACTCAGTTCTCCCTGAACTGATGACACTCACTCTTGACTTCACTCGAAGTCTTCTCTCTTCTCTCTTTATTTCTCTCTCTTGAATACAAGGATATTCTATGAATTTTCTCTCACCCACACACTATGAAAATTACAATAATGAGTATGTTGAATAAAAGAGGAAATTACAAGAAAAACTTTCTAAGTAATAATTGACTTTTTCGCTTGAAAGTTCTTACGTTTTTCTTCAAATAATTTCTTCTTATATAGCCGCTTGCAATTAACCTTCTTCTTTCGGACATGTTATGCTCCACGTTTTCTATTATGTGAGCGTGTAATGTTGTGGAGATCATGGCCCTAAATTCGTTGCACTTTCTCCACGAGTTTCGCAACGGAAACAAACTTCCCACTACTATCCGTTAGTGGACGAACTTCCAGCAAGTTTGTTGGAGTTTGTTGGAGAGTTTTCAGTAGTTGGTTCCACAAAAATTGCCACGCAATTTCCAGCTGATTTTTAAGCACAACAACAGCAACAGAAATATCTAATAACTTAAAGAATCTTTTATTCAAAGATTCTAATTTACTAGACTATTAATCATACCATATTATAAAAATTCAAAGTGCATAAAATAAATATCTTGACTTAGATTAAATAATTAATCTTTCTCCACCAGATATAAATGCAAAATTAAACATTACATTATTTTTGGTATTTTATAATTTTCGCTAAATAAAAACTATATAGTAAAATTAACCTAAGTATTTGGCATCATCAAAACATGGAATACAACATACATAGTTTTGAAGACTTGTTTTAGAATAATTCTTTGTATACACATTTTGGAATGTTATATTGTGGGCTCGTAACCCACAAGTCCAGGATCGTGTAAAAGGTTATGTTCTGCTGCAAGATAATATAATTCGAGGTTTATTAAGTGTAAATTGAGATTTATGAATGTTAAGTGTGATTAGCTAGCAGCTCGGAAGTGCGGGTTGTTACAGATGGTATCAGAGCAACCCTGCGACCGTGTGCCGAGGTAGCCACCTAGCAGGGGTAAAATATTCTTGGGATTGCCTGAAATTGATTTGGGTTATAGTGGTCAAGAATCGTGGAATATAAATTAAGGAAAATTGAAGGTTGAGTATTTTGAATAGAAAAGTGGAAACTGGAAAGCGTTATTGGGTTTTGGATTTTAGTGTATGATGATTTGAGAAAATTTGAATGTAGTGGTTAGAGATTATGGAGAATTCGAATCGGAACTTAAGTGATTAATGTTACAAAAAGCTTGGGTCTTCGGAGATACGATAGCTAAGTTAAGTATATATCTGGCTTGATTTTCGTAAATATGTTTTATGCGATCTAAAGTTTTATGTTTCAAATTTCGAGGACGAAATTTATTTTAAGGGTGGTAGAGTGTAATAGCCCATGTTTTTAAGCATATTTTAACTAAAGTAATTATGTTTATTAGTTCAACAAAGCTTTAATATGAATGAGAAATTACTCGAGAAATCTAATTTAACTACAATTATGTTATTGTGGGTTTTATTGAAATGAGGTATTTGAGTTAAGTTTTTGAGTTCTTAATAAATAAATATAAAAAAAAAGAGAAAAAAAAAGAAAGGGAAAGCTTCTTGAGTTGTACGTGGCTTAGTGTGAGAAAGCCACCATTTTGTTGTGATGTCAAAAGCTTAGCCATCATCTAATTTTATTTGAGGGAAGAAAACCCCAAAATCCTCATTCCACCTTCTCTTTCTCCCGTACCACCCTCACTTCCATCCTTCTAATGCTTGTGTGGTGGTCTCGCTAGTGCCATCTTTCTCGCCGGCGTTCGCATGGTGTTGCTTGCAATTTCATATCTTTCCATCATAGTTCATCTCCTCTCCTCTGTTCTTCTTTGTGTCTGTTTGGGGATTAAGGGTGCTGCGACTTTTCTCCCTCCTCTGCTTTGTTTTCCTGATGTCGTGCCGCTGCCGCCGCTGCCGTGGTCTACGACCTTGCCGGGGTTCTGCGGCCATGGTTGCTGGTGGTGCCGTTCCAAAACCAATTCTTGTTCCTCCCTAATTTGTGATTGTTACTTTATTTAAGTGGTGAGTAGTTGCTTCACTCCTACTTCAATATGTTTTCCTTGATTCATGAAACCCCATATTGAAATAATGGAGTATATTTGAAGAGAGAGTTGATGAAATTACATGAGACACAGTTGCGAACTTTGATAAATTACTTTGTAAATAAGTTTTGTTGCTGTGGCATTTTCAAACTAAAGTCTTTAATAGTAAGTTAGAGGTGGTCTCAATTGTAATTCGATTGGTACTGATTGTTGGGATGGGTTTAAGGATTTGAAGCTTATATGCATATTTCAATCTAGTGCTGCATCATGTGAAAAAAAAGGGGGACTATTTAGAGTAATTCGATTTATTTGGAAGTATCTTTATTATGGAATATTTCAGAGCCATATTATGAGTTAAATTAATTAGTATTTATTTAAAGAGGTTGGTGAAAGAATTTCTAGCTAAGAGAAGCTCAATTAAGTTAGTATCTTTATCTGAATTACAATAAAATCGGTTGATAATTCTTGTTATTGGATTGAGGATGATCGTTAAGTTAAAATAATTGGAGTTATAGTTTAAGGGAGACATGTTAATGACTATCTGTTCCACAAATGGCAATTAAGTGAGATTCGTGAATGAGAATATAATAGAAAGGATGAGTTAGACTAGTTTCCAAGTATAAAGATCCATGAGGGAATTCTGATTCTTATTGTTGTTAATGATATGGTTATGGATATTGATGTGTGGAGCTCAAGACTGTTGGATGAACCAAGACTCAATATGGAACAGAGGTAGAATTCGGAGATCGAAAAAGGTACACATTGTCCATCCACCTTATAACTACATTTGTTTGCGCAACTACAAGTTGTATGAATTTTATGATTTTATTAAGTGAAATTAGATCTGACTTGACCTTGTAATCAATTTATGATTATAAAGTCTAGCTTGTTTCAAGGTGTTATTCTTAAATACTATGTTTTGCGGATTTTCCGGAGCATATGATTTAACGCCAAGTGTTTGAGTATATAGTGTTAATCATTGATTTCCTAATTTTTGAATTGAGATATATCTTTGTAAGTTCTGGTTATGGAAGATTGTTTTATTCGAAAATTTAAAGAGGTTATCCAAGGATACCAAGTTCTGCTATACTAAGTCAATCTTGTTCTATATTAAAGAATATTCTGGTTTCCGAGATCTAATAGTATAAGTTAGAATATGTCTGGTTTATGAGATTTAATAGTATAAGCTAATCGATGACCCATATGTTAAGATATTATATGAAAGTTAAGAATGTTATTGAAAGTCCGAATATATTGTAATGGTCAAGTGTTTTCTGATTCAAACTCGCTATATACAAATTCTGAAATATATGTTCAAGATACAAAGATTTGTAGTATATTGGTTTATCTCCATCAAGGAATGTGTACTTGACTTTTTGAAAATATGAGTTTGGAAAGTTTGACTATGATACAAAATCTCAGGATCTATATGTCTTATTTTGAGTTTTGCGTGCTGAGATTATTTGGGTCATGGAAAGTTTGAGGATGGAGATTTCAAAAGCAAACTATTATTGGAGATGTTAAGTATAGTACAAATTATGAATTATGGAATATTTATCTATATGTTTGGATATATGATAATTACTGGGGTTACCATAAATCCTTGGGATACTAGCTGGAGTTTAAATTGGTGATGTTATAAAGTAAGCTTTTTTATTCTGTTTTTGTGAAGAGAAGAAATTTATATCAAAAGTCATATTACATTATTCAGAGGTGTGTTTAAAGAATCTTTGGAATTAAGTTTCTATTAAATTGAAAATCCATGTTGGAATGGTCGTAGAATAAGTTGTTTGTTTAAAGTGTTCTACTTTGGAATGTAGGTTGTTATCTGAGAAAGTTAAGTTGGACAATTAAGGTTGTAAATCAGGAAGTAACTTTCGGAGTTTAAATGTTTAGTAGAGTAAAGGAGCTGTTACAGGAATTTCATGAGTCCTCTAAGCATGGGTCCTCTATGTAGCACCCCAGAATTTCAAAGCGGAAAAGAAAGAAATAATAATAGTATTATAGGACGATGGCGGAAACATCGTCTTCTGGGAATGCCACTACTAATACAAAGGTATTTAATTAACTATATGAAGAGACCAACTTAAATAAATAATATAAATGAATAACTAATTCAGAGTATTCCAAATGAGAAAAGTCTAACTAGAAGTCTAGGCCTAAAACAACTATCATTTCATTCTCGCAACTCAACCCGAGCCCAAAACCAAAGAAGATTCCCATCAACATAACCTGCAAAATATATAACAACAATCCACAATCAGTGGGGAGTAACTAGCAGTTCTCCCAGAACAAAACAAATCAAAGTCTATTCCAGACATAGATTAGTAAGAAAGGAAATAATAAAGCCAAGACAACTACAACATGCATTCATATCCATAAAGCTCACAAGTGATACAAGTGAAAGTAAATATCAAGTAAATAAGATAAAATGAATAAATCATCTTAAGAGTACTTAAATAACAATAAAACCAAAGGTACAATAAGTTATTGAGTCACAAACCGAACGCCAGTGGATCGCAATCCACTTCCTAAGGTTTGTCAGATCGCAATCTCCAAGTCAGTCTATGGGCTTATGTTCCTCACTGCCTGTGTCTAAGAATGCCAAACTCCTGATGCAGGGTAGAACACGCAGAACTCCCTGACCTCTCGGACGACAACAATTAACCCAGGTGTACCCCTAGTTCGCAAACCAGGTGGTTGGCATGTTCTTCACCGGGGACTACATCAATCCCACCGGATGTTCTTATCTCAAAATAAAATCATAAATATCATCAAAGTATCATTCATCTCAAAAATATTCGTCAAAGAGATGCCACCCGGCCTTATACCAATAATTCATCAAAAATAATTCTTCAAAAATCCTCAAAGTAGTAACTTACACACTTACAACAAATATCTTCAACCACAAAACTTTGTACATCGCTAAGCATCAACAATGACAATGAAATAGTTTTTACAGCACTAACAGTATCAATCAGAAATGCATCACATCAAATAAGATCACCAACTACAAGTAGGACATATGCACAAGATCATACGAAAAATTAGACTACACCAAACTGTGTGCTCGGCGCATGAGCTTGTGCTCAGCGCCACACTGTGCGTCTGGCGCACTAACCAATCTACGTCTGACGCCACAACCAATTAACTCCAAGGCTTATTAAATCAATGAAACGTACACGACTAATTATTTTTACATAAACCAAACGTAAACATAATGACACTCAACTATAACCACAGTAACCTACTAATTACCAACTTCCAAGAACATAAAAGGTCACAAATTATTTCTGGTTAATAAACCCTTAAATAATTAAAAAGAATATCCTCAAACTTATAACAAAAACACAATAAAAATTAATAAACTAACAAAAACGATCAGTAAAATATCACAAAAATTATAATATGAATTGTGACTCTACTGTCATAGTACAAATTTTATTTCTAATTTTTGGACTCTAAAAGTAATTTAAACGTTAATTTACATAATACTCTATAAAGCCAATATAATAATTAAAAAAATAAATAAAAGCCCAAAAATTACCAAAAATTCATATAACATGCATAAGTTCACGGTAATACATAATATGTAAAGAAATGGATTTTTTGGCCTCCAGAAATAATATTCACGATTTATATACTGACAGACACGAAAATGCAAAAATAGATAAACCAATTAAATAGACCTGTAAACAGTAAAAAAAATTATTCCAAGGCATGAAATACATACATCACATATAACATGCTTCACGAAAAATAATTTCAGCAATTATAACATTCGTTCAATAATTATTTTGCAAATAATCCATAAATGCATAAATTACTAAATAAATTAAATAAATACTAAAACTTAGACGAAAATTATTTTTCTGCATACAATATTCATACATAATGCATCAAGTATATTCACGTCAAATTTTATCAATAATTTCACTCAAAAAATATTTTAAACAATTCCTAGCGTAATAATCTAATACCGAATAATACCCTAATCACTATTGTTCTAAGATAACTACTAGTTACCTGGAACGTCGGGAGGAGAGCGAGTCTAAAGAGATATGAAAAATATGTGCAACCCAAGTCCTCCACGAACGATAATTGTAGCAATAAGTCACTAGGCGTTTTCTTCTTGAACGTTGACAAATCTCATTTCGTGCTGTTCTGTTCCGACCATGATTACCGGCGATCAAAATATCGGATTCACAATCTCTCCGGTCAAAGTGAAGATAAAGATGTTCTAAACATGCTGTCCAAATTTGAAGACGATCCAACGGTTAGATCTTCGGCTACCATTATTTTCGTGAAGGTGTGACAGGAAAAATCGGGTTGAACCTTTCTCTTCTTTTCCTCTTCCTTTTCTCTCTTTCTTTTCTTGAAAACGGCGTGGGTTAACTGAGAATGATGTTGAACTTCTCTTATTAAAAATCAAAATTTTATGGCAAGGAAAAATGAAGGGTTTAGGAGAATGTTAATGAGGGATTAAATGAGCGGTTACAAGAGATCCAAAGGTTAGCTTAATAAGCACCAAAACTCTTCATCCTCCACTCCATAATTGCTGATGTTCGGCCAGCATGACACACCACATGTGATGCAATATTTCATCAGTCAAGTCGGTCCATCAACGTTACAAAAAAGCTACGCGACAAAGCCGCATCCTAAACGCCTAAATAAATAACGAAACTAATATAACCTTTAAAACAATTAACTAACAACTTAAAATATATATATATATAAATATATCACAACATATAAAAATATATACACATTTTCACAACACGTTCCAATCTAATTTAAATAATAAATTATTTATTTTTAAGAAAAAAAAAATCATTTTAATGTAAACAAACGCCAAAAAAAAAGGGTGAAAATTACGGGGTGTTACAATCACTCCCCCTTAAAAGAGTTTTGTCCTCGAAACTTCAAAACAACCAAGAGATAAAATAAAATACTCTATATAAATAATATTAAGAAAACAGAAATTGATGGATTTAAGTTAAGAACTAAACAACTTTGCGGGTATAAATTTTGATAACTCAAATAATATACATTTTATTTTGGAAGACCAAAAAGAATTGTATAGTAAAGAAGCATGGTAACAACCATCCTTTATAAAATGTGAAAGAACCAAAGACAAGTAGAAAGTTTGAGGTAAAAACATTTGCACAATAAGCTATAGGTAATTTTGTAAAAGAAGCAGGAATAAATATTTACGTAAAATTATAAAAGAATAAATCCGACCATACATAAATATTTTTAGATAAGAAACGAAGAAGAAAAAGTTCGTAAATAGATAGCCAAACCAATTTATATAGAGGTAACCACACGGGCTTATACTCCACTTAAAGAGATAAGGACACTTTAATAAAGAGTAGCTAAGTCGCTTTATTAAAATAGCACTTACGAACACAAGTCATGACATATGTTATAAGAGCGTACGCCTCCTAAACATATATATGAAATTTAAAGTTCGCAAAAGAAATTGAAAACTTTAAAATAAATTTCACAACGACGAAACACTAATTATAAATAGGCGATAAAGTAATAAATTATTAACAACAATTATAAAATTTGCCAAGTCGACACAAACGTGCATGGAACCACCCATTGCAACCTAGTATCAAGAAAACAATATTTGAAAGCCTTCTTATCAAATCAACATTAAAGTTTAACGGAATCACCCAATATAAACTTAATGTCAACTCAAAAAGGAAATTAAATCATATAGATAAAATGTGTCAACTTATCAAATTGACATACAAGTCAAAGGAATCACCCATTATGACTCAATATCAACTCAAACAAGTTTAAAATTTAGACCGAGTATATAAATTTCCTTTCCAAAGAATATAAAACAAAATAGTTAAAGTTAGATAATTAAATAAAAAGTAAAGAAAACAACCAAAATTTTGCTATGAAATGAGAAAGCACTAAATATTTAAACAAGAAACAACAAATAGTAAACGAGATCCTTTCACGCATTTGAGTTTGAAAAATAATGCTAATGAGAAAAGTAAATAAAGTAAAAGTTGTTGAATGCTAACCTTTAAAATAAAATAGTTTACGTCTACATTTCAATCTAACACCAAGACAACTCATTAAAGTACTTTTATTTTCAAAGACTACAAAACTTATTACCATAATTAAAGGCTAAACAAGGATTAGCATGAAAAATAGAAATATTATAAGGAAAATATTTATAAATATAGATGGTCAAAGACGGTAAGAGAAATTTGAAGAATATCTTGAAAGACAATTTCATAACCCCTTTCTTTTTTCCAAACCATTATAAAACAATTGAAATTAAACGTTTTTCAAAAGAGTATGTCAAAATATTAACAATAACAAAATTTGAAAGTTAGAAAATAACTCTAATATAGGTTTGAAATTTATTAAGTTCAAATATCTAAAATATAATTTGGAATATAAACTCAAACTTGAAAGTTTTGTAAAATAATAAAACAGATACGTAGCACTCACATAAAAACAACACTTAAGTGGAAAAGAACAGAAAACATATATATCGTCGCGCATAATAACATATACTATCAAGCAACCAACAAATAAAATTAATGCAATGCAACACACATGACTATATTAAAAGTAAAATAAAAGTTTATTTTTAAAATTGCAAAACACAAAATAAATTAAACACACAACTAAACGGAGAAGGCTATAAATTACTTCGCTTTCGTTGCGCACTCTGATAAAAGAGAAAATAAATTACATGTAAGAGGCCCTGCAAATAAGATTAACAAACTTGGTAGACTAATTCCACCAATAATACAAGTAACTATACATATAACATATGCTCCATAAGCATGAGAGCACACCACATTCCCATAAGCCTTCCCTTTACTTACTCTACCCATCACACTCTCATTATAGTGAAACTACTAAACTTAATTCTAAACAAATTTTATCTCCTATGGCTAACTAATAATTCTAAAGAATCATTAGCAACTCTTTTTCAGAGTTTAGGAACGTTTTGCTCTGATACCAACTATAACACCCCAGAATTTCAAAGTGGAAAAGAAAGAAATAATAATAGTATTATAGGACGATGGCGGAAACATCGTCTTCTGGGAATGCCACTACTAATACAAAGGTATTTAAATAACTATGTCAAGAGACCAACTTAAATAAATAATATAAATAAATAACTAATTCAGAGTATTCTAAATGAGAAAAGTCTAACTAGAAGTCTAGGCCTAAAACAACTATCATTTCATTCTCGCAACTCAACCCGAGCCCAAAACCAAAGAAGATTCCCATCAACATAACCTGCAAAATATATAACAACAATCCACAATCAGTGGAGAGTAACTAGCAGTTCTCCCAGAACAAAACAAATCAAAGTCTATTCCAGACATAGATTAGTAAGAAAGGAAATAATAAAGCCAAGACAACTACAACATGCATTCATATCCATAAAGCTCACAAGTGATACAAGTGAAAGTAAATATAAAGTAAATAAGATAAAATGAATAAATCATCTCAATAGTACTTAAATAATAATAAAAGCAAAGGTACAACAAGTTATTAAGTCAGAAACCGAACGCCAGTGGATCGCAATCCACTTCCTAAGCTTTGTCAGATCGCAATCTCCAGGTCAGTCTATGGGCTTACGTTCCCCACTGCCTGTGTCTAAGAATGGCCAAACTCCCGATGTAGGGTAGAACATGCAGAACTCCCTGACCTCTCGGACGACAACAATTAACCCAGGTGTACCCCTAGTTCGCAAACCAGGTGGTTGGCATGTTCTTCACCGGGGAGTACATCTATCCCACCGGATGTTCTTATCTCAAAATAAAATCATAAATATCATAAAAGTATCATTCATCTAAAAAATATTCGTCAAAGAGATGCCACCCGGCCTCATACCCATAATTCATCAAAAATAATTGTTCAAAAATCATCAAAGTAGTAACTTACACACTTACAACAAATATCTTCAACCACAAAACTTTGTACATCACTAAGCATCAACAATGACAATGAAATAGTTTTTACAGCACTAACAGTATCAATCAGAAATGCATCACATCAAATAAGATCACCAACTACAAGTAGGACATATGCACAAGATCATACGAAAAATTAGACTACACCAAACTGTGTGCTCGGCGCATGAGCTTGCGCTCAGCACCACACTGTACGTCTGGCGCACTAACCAATCTACGTCTGACGCCACCACCAATTAACTCCAAGGCTTATTAAATCAATGAAACGTACACGACTAATCATTTTTACATAAACCAAACGTAAACATAATGACACTCAATGATAACCACAGTAACCTACTAATCACCAGCTTCCAAGAACATAAAAGGTCACAAATTATTTCTGGTTAATAAACCCTTAAATAATTAAAAAGAATATCCTCAATCTCATAACAAAAACACAATAAAAATTAATAAACTAACAAAAACGATCAGTAAAATATAACAAAAATTATCATATGACCATTGTGACTCTACTGTCATAGTACTAATTTTATTTCTAATTTTTGGACTCTAAAAGTTATTTAAACATTAATTTACAGAATACTCTATAAAGCCAATATAATAAACAAAAATAAAAATAAACGCCCAAAAAATATCAAAAATTCACATAACATGCATAAGCTCACGGTGATACATAATATTTAAAGAAATGGATTTTTCGGCCTCCAGAAATAATATTCACGATTTATATACTGACAGACACGAAAATGCAAAAACAGATAAACCAATTAAATAAACCTGTAAACAGTAAAAAAAATTATTCCAAGGCATGAAATACATACAACCCACATATAACATGCTTCACGAAAAATAATTTCAGCAATTATAACATTCGTTCAATAATTATTTTGCAAATAATCCATAAACGCATAAATTACTAAATAAATTAAATAAATACGAAAACTCAGACGAAAATTATTTTTCTACATACAATATTCATACATAATGCATCAAGTATATTCACGTCAAATTTCATCAATAATTTCACTCAAAAAATATTTTAAACAATTCCTAGCGTAATAATCTAATACCGAATAATACCCTAATCACTATTGTTCTAAGATAACTACTAGTTACCTGGAACGTCGGGAGGAGAGCGAGTCTAAAGAGATATGAAAAATATGTGCAATCCAAGTCCTCCACGAACGATAATTGTAGCAATAAGTCACTAGGCGTTTTCTTCTTGAACGTTGACAAATCTCATTTCGTATTGTTCTGTTCTGACCATGATTCCCGGCGATCGAAATATCGGATTTATAATCGCTCCTGTCAAAGTGAAGATAAAGATGTTATAAATGTGCTGTCCAAATTTGAAGATGATCCAACTTTTAGATCTCCGGCTACCGTTATTTTCGTGAAGGTGTGACAGGAAAAATCGGGTTGAACCTTTCTCTTCTTTTCCTCTTCCTTTTCTCTCTTTCTTTTCTTAAAAACGGCGTGGGTTAACTGAGAATGATGTTGAACTTCTCTTATTAAAAATCAGAATTTTATGGCAAGGAAAAATAAAGGGTTTAGGAGAATGTTAATGAGGGATTAAATGAGCGGTTACAAGAGATCCAAAGGTTAGCTTAATAAGTACCAAAACTCTTCATCCTCCACTCCATAATTGCTGATGTTCGGCCAGCATGACACACCACATGTGATGCAACATTTCATCACCCAAGTCGGTCCATCAACGTTACAAAAACGCTACGCGACAAAACCGCATCCTAAACGCCTAAATAAATAACGAAACTAATATAACCTTTAAAACAATTAACTAACAACTTAAAATATATATATACAAATATATCACAACATATAAAAATATATACACATTTTCACAACATGTTCCAAACTAATTTAAATAATAAATTATTTATTTTTAAGAAAAAAAAATCATTTTAATGTAAACAAACGCCAAAAAAAAAAGGGTGAAAATTACGGGGTGTTACACTCTAAGCATGCTGAACAAAGAAGTTGTAAATTTTGGGTTAACATAAATCAAGTATTGGGAATTATATTGAATGATGTTTATATTAGTAATATAATAACTCAAGAGATGAGTGATGTATCGAAGGAGTAGAGAAACAGTATAATGAGTCGTAGTACCTAAGTTGTGAAGGACTATATCCAAATCGGGAGATTTCTACTATGAATATGGAGTGAGGACAAATAAAAGATTTAGAGATGATATCCTCTAATTGAAATAGTAAGGTAAAGAATGGAAACTGGGGAAAATATGAATCTTGTATAATGGAACGCTTGGGAACTAGTGAGATAATCTGATAATGAAATAAATATAGAATTAAAATTAATATGAACATTGACTTTAAATATTTGAGAAATGTTGTTATGGGTTATAGGTTTAAAACTAATATGGGCTATGAGTTAAAGTTAGATAATAAAATCGGTTTTTTCACCAGGTACCCCTGAGGTTTCACAATATTCACCTAGTACCCTCGCGTTTTCAATAATTCACCTGGTGCCCCTGAGGTTTTGAAAAATTTATGACGTGACCCTACCGTCAACTTTCCGTTAACTATGACCCTAAAAAAACTTAATTAACCTAATTTAACCCTAACTTCTAACCCTACCCTAACCCTAATCCCTAACCCTAAACCCCAACCTCTCCCACCACACCCTCCCCCCACCCTCCCACCACCCCCCGCCCCTCCCCAACCCAAGCCGGCCCTCCTCCACCCCCCAAAGACCACCCCACAACCCCCCCCCCACCACCCCCCAATCCCTTCCCCAGCCCCCTCTCCCATGCCCTCCCCCCGCGGCCCCCTCCCTCCCCCTTCCCCCCGCAGCCCCCTCCCCCCCCCCTCCCCGCAGTCCCGTAACCCCATCCCCTTCCACCGATTCTCCGTGGCGCTCGCAGACCCCAAATCAATCACAAACCCCATTTTCGAAATAAAACCCATATTTTCGAAACATAATTCTCCCTCCCTCCCTTCGAATTTCGAATTTTTTTTAGGGTTCGGGGAAAGGGGTTGGGGATCAGCAGAGGAAGGGGAGGAGGGTGCACGACTGCAGTGGGGAGGGGAGGGAGGTTCGGCAGCGGTTGGGGAGGGGAGGAGGGCGACCCGGTAGTTGGGGAGGGGAGGGGTTCGCAGGGGAAGGGGAAGGGGTCACCGGGGAAGGGGAAGGGGGTCGGCGGGGGAAGGGGAGGGGATGGGGTCACTGGGGTGGGGTGGGGATCGGAGGGGCTGCGGGGGTGGGGGAGGGGTTGGGAAGGGGGCCGGGGGTGGTGGAAGGGTGGGGGAGTGGGTGGTGGGGTGGTGGAGGGTGGGGTGGTGGGAGGGTGGTGGGGTTAGGGGTTGGGGAGAGAGATGGGTTAATTAGGGTGTAAAAGTATCAATTAGGTTTAATTATAGTTAATTAGGATTAATTAGTATTAATTAGGTTAGTTAGGGGTTAATTTCGTTGATTTAGCCCTAATGACTAACGGAGTTGACGTCCGTTAGTCATTAAGGGTATTCTGGTGATTTTTCAAAAGCTCAGGGGCACCAGGTGAATTATTTAAAACGCGAGGGTACCAGGTGAATATTGTGAAACCTCAGGGGTACCTGGTGAAAAAACCGTAATAAAATTTATTAACACGGAAAGATGGAATAAATATTTTTAATAATAGTCATAGATTATAAAATGTGGTAGAATATGGACATAGAAGTATAAAGTATTGAGGCAAGAAAGTCGAAAACACTAATAACTATCTTATGATACTAAGGTTAAAGTAATGAGGTGTTAGTTTAACTATGAGATGTCAGTTCACTTATTTTATAAGATTCTTTGTCATTTGGGTAACTAAAAGTTGGAAGTTCAAGTAAGAGAGTTCTAAAAAAAATTGAGAGAAGCGAGTGTTAGACATCAGATTAATGGAAGAGTTGATTATGATTCTAATATATGAGTCCGGACTTCATAAGTTTTTCACTTAAATTACAAATATATGTCCCAGGATGTTTTATATTATGAGACTAAGTACATGTGATCTGCATTTCTAAGTGTAGGGATATGAGCGATGAAGGTTTAATGTTATAACATTTTGACTTTAGGACGAGTATTCAAAAAGAATAATAGAAGTCCTACTTGAATATGACAACACTATAATATTTAGTATAATTAACATAAGTATAAATATCAAGATCTACTCAGGTTATAAGCCGTATAAGTTGTTAAATAAGATTAGTTTGAAAGATATTTCTGAGTAAAGAACTTTGTAACTAAGATATAAAGTGTATATAAACCTTGCATTCTATTTTGGAATTTAATTATGTTAGGACTAAAGAATTGGACTATATTTTCTTTAAATTCCGTATTTGAAAGGGATTTAGCCAATGAATTTTATAAAAGGTTGATTAATACCAAATTACTAGAAACTCGATTATATTATGCATGCAATTTATTTGGGTATTAAATACCCGAAATCAATTCTGTTATGAGAATTTGAGACTTATGAATCTGAGTTTTCGAAAATATGAAATTATGGATTATGTATTTTGATTCTGTTTTGTGAGGGGAAGAAGCTGCTAGAGCAGTGATGAACAACATTTTGTATTCTGTAATTTTGTATATCTGTATTTTGGGGACATGTCCTAAAAAGTCTTGCAAGCAGTACATAACGGAAGAGGGAGATGTCCCTTGTAAAAGTTTAGAGAATGCGCCAGAATGACAACTCTATTGTTGTTCTCTTCCCCAGTGCAATATAATTTCTAAAAGAAAATAGAATATGTATTTGAATATTCGAGTGGTTTCGTGGAAAGTTATTTCAAACGATAATTTCTGAAGTGATGTTTTACTCACCCAAGTTATGGAATTCATGCACTGATTATGGAAATGATTTACCAAGAAACTCGTTAGGAATTTATGAAAGGAGTTAACTACGATATACATATTGCATTAAAGATTTTTGTATCTGAACCACAGGAGTGGGAGATATTTATTGACATAAAGTATGTTAGAATTGATTTCGGAAGATCGTATTAGTTCTATAGAATTCTCATGGTTCTGTCAATTGAAGTATATACTATTTACGTTATGAGATTATTATTTTAAACAAAAAGTAACATTATAAATTGCGTTCAAGTATTTGTTATATGATTCTTTATTTATGACTTCTTTGTATATTGATTTCAATTGTCTCGTAAGATAAACTTAAATCTATAAATACTATGTTTTAAGCCACTAAAAAGATTTTCTGATTGGACAGTGTGTACTCAGTTTCACTGATTTTGTTCTTCGAACCTGTCTTATGGTGGGGGCAGTGTTCATTGCTAATGATTTTGCAGGTATTATAAGAACTCTTGAGATGGATAGTGGAAATGGACGTAAGTGTTATATGAAATGGTCTTCCGGATGAGCAATGGTGGAAATGATATAGTTTAGTTAAGAAAATTTTTATGGTGTATTATTACATAGTTTTGGAGACTTATTTTAGAATAATTCTTTGTATACACATTTTGGAATGTTATATTGTGGGCTCGTAACCCACAAGTCCAGGATCCTGTAAAAGGTTATGTTCCGCTGCAAGATAATATAAGTCGAGGTTTATTAAGTGTAAATTGAGATTTATGAATGTTAAGTGTGATTAGCTAGCAGCTCTAAGTGCGGTCATTACACATATGACCCCAACAAGTCAAGAGCCAAAGGGGTCCGAATCCCTTGTCAAGAGAGAATATGGGAGATTCTGAGGTATGAATTCCAAAACCTTTGAAAGATTCTCTACTCCTGAAAAGACATCTATAAAGTTGTCGTAATAGAACAGGAGCCAAAGCTACTTCTTCAGAAGTAGAGGAGATGTTAACAGCTAAAGATAGCCATAATGTTACTACTCCTCCAGTTCTAAACATCATCAATTTGGAGAAAGCAAAGGTGATAAAAAGTACTTCCTCTTGAGAAGTAACTTCCTCATTAGTATCCTTATTGAGGAAGAAATCAACAAATTTCCGAAAGCCACACTTGCTAGCACTAGCGTAAGGACTAGCAATCCGGCGAAAAGTTGATAAGCATCGACCGCACATTGATTGTGTTCTTTAACATGGTGAAAGATAGGAAGTTCAATTCCATATTTACCCGTTGGAGAAGTCCCAAGCAATAAAGGCAATATCGCCTAATGTCACAGTCATTGGTCCCCATCTAACAAGAAGCGCTTGATGGCAGTGGTCCCAAAGATGCCAAGAAGGGGTAGTAGATATAGCTCCATCAAAAGGGATGGCTTCATAAGAAGCTAGTCATAAGAAGGGCAATATTTTATTTTTGGACCATTTGTCATGAAAAGGTTTCAGTCGCAAAAACCATGCTCTTGCATCCACTCCTGAAATCCAACCTTTAAAAGGTTTCTTGGTCAAAGGCCAATGCGAGATGTCAAGGGATTTTGGGGCAAATGGAAGCATTCTAGGCTTATTATCTTCTTGAATAATATGGTCCAAGAATAGGTAGCACCGTTGCTCTAAGACAAGTCAGGCGCTTTGGTTTTGAATCTTGAAATGAAAACAAGGACCAATAGTGGCAATTCTCTCCTCCAAAGGAGTATTAGAGTCGAGCTTTTGTTCACATACCGAACACTTGAGACTTATAAGTCCCAAGGTTCACTCTAATGGCGTTGCATAATTGACGGCCGCCTCAGATTGCATGGCATCACGTTTCTTGGCAAGTGCTTCACGAATTTCATCCTCATGAATTCTTTCACTAGACATGGTGAATTGAAATTTGAATTGAAATTTGAATTGAAATTTGGTGATGGTTGTGAATTTTTTAGAAAAAGAATTAAATTTGTCTGAAACTTTCCGATCTTACTAAAATCTTATTAATGGAGAAGACAACTAAAATAGAACAGTAAAAGAGAACACGTGCACAATACGTGATACGTTTTATTTTGGATCATGTGTAACTGGGTCAAGATAAAGCCTAGTTTTAACAAATTAAAATATAAGGTCATGGAGTCATCTAAAAGCCCATTTTCAAAGGGCGCGTGATTTAAAGGCCCATTTCTGAAGAACAGTTACTCTAAAGCCCATTTCCAAAGGGCGTAACTTTCCGTTTTTCAAGAGACGGTAAATCTCTTTATAAAAAGGGATAAGTATAAGGAAATCTTCACACTACTCATCTCTTGAAAGCATCATCTCCAAAAAAACCCTTTCATCTCCTAACCTTCCCAAAAACTTTCATCTCAAAAAATGGATGCGCCTCAATCATTTGCTGAATCCTGTATCACAGGGATTCAAGAGGTCAACCCACAAGAGGTTGACCAACCCTTCCTCCCTCCTCCAGAAATACTGGAAGAGAGAGAAGATGAAGAGGAGGAAGAAGAGGAAGAAGAAGAAGATGAGGAGGGCACCCCTCCACCATAAGACGAATCTGATGGTGATGATGATGAGGATGAAGATAATGAACCCCCTGCTCAAAGGAGGAGGGTTGATTATTTGGAGGAGGAATTCTCCAGCGGTGAAGACCGCTCTTACTCTTCTGGAGATGGCTCCGGGGAGGATGCTGCTGGAGACGACGATGAGTCCTCAATAGACTCTGACGCCTTCAAGCCTCGATCTCCAAGGGACTAGTTTGGGCCTAGGATTTAGAATTTCAAAATTCTAAATAGGTTGTAATTTTTATTCTAAAATAGAAATTTCAGCCCTAGGTTGTAAATTTTATTTTTATTAATGAAATTTAAAATTTCCTCAAGATGGTTTAAGTTTTTATTTATTTGCACCCTACATTTATTTTTTATTTTGAACCAAATTATGCAAAATAAATTATATTATGTTATTCAAGATAACTCTGTCAAATCAAATAAATGCAAAATCCACGGTTGAGATTAAAAAGAAATAGCGTCTCTTGGAAGACCAAAGTCTTAGCGTACATTAATGGAACAAGAAAATGTTACCGCCAAAAAGTAATAATTACCACCTAACCGCATATGCCACTAATGGCTAACTCTAGCGGTGATATGACACATTAAGGGCTAAATGGACAAATCCATTACCCACTAGGGCCATAACTCGAAGCAACCAAAAATCGGTTATCAAAATAACATGATTTATTATCTAAAAAGATAATATTAAGAATTTTGTTTACCCCTAATAAGTAAAAATGACAAGTTATCATAATAGTATTATAAATACTTTATTTAACTCGTAAAATCTTCATCCCTAAGAATTCTGTCTCACGCTTAAAAATCCTAAGAAAGTTCTTGAGTATGGCGAATCAACAAATTGTGACTCCATCACTCTATCCGGGAGAATGCAAGGAGCATGGATGTTTTAGAGACGTTTCAAAGGAAGATTGGGAAGAGTTCAAGGAAGAAGAAATAAAAAAATAGAATTCCGGACTCATCAAGTTCTTTGATTGGATCCAAAGGTCCAAGCTAGAGACTTAAAAGAGCAAGGATCCAAGTGCTTATCTCTAAGTGAAGAGGCATCCGTTGAGCTATTAAGTATCCGCAAGGCATGGGGAAATGACATAGATTTCCCGGCACCGAATTTCGGCCTAAAGTGGAAAAAAGAGGAATTGTTGAAGCTATTAAGTATTCGCAAGGCATGGGGAAAATGTATTGCAAAACAACACTTTCCTCCCGATATTGAATTGAAGTACAATAGGTCCCCGATCTATGAGGGCTGCATGGGTGTTTTCAATATAAATCCAGAATGATCCAATATGAGGATCTAAGTTGGAAGAAAATCATACATTACAAATGTCTTTGTCCTGTATGGCAAGAACGCCAAGAAATAAGGGAAGAGGACATCCCTTTATTCTTAGAAGATCATCCAGGTGATAATGTCCCTAATGTTGGTGAAGAGGGAGAAGCTTAAATAATCATTAAATTTTACTCATCTCCTTATCGGATAGATCAAATAGTGTTTAGGATGTTTTAATGGTAGTACATGTCTTCAATCCGTTATAGGAATTGTGTACTTATCTCTAAGTGAAGAGGCATCTGTTTAAAGGTGTTATATCAGTAAAATATCTTATGTCAATTAGTGAAATGATTACAATTTATGTCATTTCTTTATGCTTCCATATCAAGTATCAATTACAGATTTAGTTGTTATTCATAAAATGAATAATGAATCAAAGGAAGTAAGTATAGGCCCAAATGCCTAAAAAAGTGACATATTAATTTTAAGACTTATCAACAAATTGGTAATCTTAAAATAAATAATAATCAATTAAAAATCCATAAACTTCTCGAAAAAAGAGGTCAAAGTACTCAATTACTCACTGACCCTAGAAGTTATTATGAAAATAGACGTTAAATAAAATGACTTGGTTATTTAAAGGGATTTGGCCATAGCCCCCACCATCACATTTTCATTTCAAAAAATTAAAATGGATTATGAAGCATATGCAAACTTGGCAGCCGAGTTTGATGATGATTGTTTCAATCATCGCTTCGCCCTCAACATCATAAAGGAAGACAAAGAGGCCTTCTTGACAAATGAAAGGGCTAGATGCACTTGTAATGGAGCCAGGAGACCCTGGGCTGGTGGAGTCAAGCGCTACAAAAATCGGTATAGATATCGATATTTTGTCCACCTACATATGGCCCAAATTAGACGGGGAATCACAAGACAAACTGCTAACAGTTTGTAAGAAGTGGGGCAAGGAAGTTTCCACTATCTTAAACTTCCCAAGGCCTCAAAGGCTGAATTGGGTCTACGCCAAGAGTTTAACTCTTTCCTGCACTCAGACCTCCCTCAAAGTGGTGAGGGAAGAAGAGGGCCAAGACGAAAATCAGGGAAGGATAGTCCTTTTTAAGTGCGTTTGCCAACTATGGGAGTTGTTGGCCCAAGAATATTTCCTTCCTTGGATGTATATCGCACTGATCGACAGGAGATACGCCCGGGATAACAAACTACCATAGGATTATCTTCAAGGCAAGGTTCAACAACTCCCCCGGAGAAGATTACTACTTTACAGTTATTAGGAGTAGTGCAGGACGCGAGTTGGAAATCAACGAATGTAATGCTATGATAAACATAGTATGTAAAAATCACTTCCAAATGCTGTCTCTAGACCCAAGCATGTTTAATTAAAATGTAACTAATGATTTTATCTTCATAAAGATAAATCATTTTATCAATGTTATGAAATTACCCCAAATGGTAATCTTATTAAATATATTTTCACATATTTGCAATGACTTAATTATTTTGACATCAGTTTTAGTTCACCAAAGTGAAATAGAAACAAACACGTGTCCAATTAAGACTCGCATCCCTTAAGAAACTGCTCTAATAAAGTTAAGTGGTAGGGAGAATTATTGAACGGTTTAGGCATCAAAATGCTTTATATATATATATATATATATATATATGTATATATATATTTTTTTTTTTTTTTTTTTGTGTGTGTAACCTCTAAAAACTCAAAATTTTAATTAAAATGGATTGCACATATAACCACATCTTTCGCCAAACTGCTCAAGAACATAAGCCATATCCATCAAAATGCCCAAATCATCACAAGGTATTGAATGTCATATCTGGAGATAAAGATGAATTTATTAAGAATGAAGCCACCAAATTGGTTTCTTCTATCCAAAAATATTCCGGGGACAATCCTATCATACAACAGGATCCGAAAGATAAAAAGGGATCTAAGGCCTTCCAAATAGGGTCCAATTTAGATCTCATGAAAGAATGGATATTTCCTAAACTTGAAAGGAATGATCAGGTCACATCTCTTCTGGTTTGCAAATCATGGGGCAAAGTCATTATGGAAGAAATGTGGAAACCTAACATGCCTTGGAGATATCTAAAGAGGCTTTTTGTTAAGGGAACAACAAAGAAAGTAAAAATCTATAGATTGATGGATGGGTCATCATCAAGAGATTTGGTACAATAAAAATGTGCATGTCAAATTTGGTATGATCTCATGACCTATGATGTAAGTCCTTGTTGGTTATCTCCAAATGATCCTACAAGTTCGCATCTTGAATAAAATTTCTTAATGGATTTCACAATGGCTAGAAAGAAAGGGGAAGGAATGCACGAAAGGTTATTCTTCTCAACCAAATTCACTCATCCTAAAAGGAAGTTCATCGATCATCTTAGAACAATGGAAGAAGTCACATTCGTAATGCTCTTTGGATGACATTGGCTATAACCATTGGAAGTCCTTCTCTCCTCATAATTTGTGGGTGCTGAGTACATCACTCCACAAATCAGGGGGGCAATTTGTTACTACCAAATTTAGATGCCCATTAACATTTATTATGGTACATTGCATTAGACCTCAAAAGGTTTAATTTGGTTTTAACATGAAAGCCCAACAAGAGCATGAAGCCCAATGGATAAAGTCAATACAAGTCAAAGTCAATAAGAGGAGATTGCCAAGACCATCAGGAGATAAAAGTCAAGAATGATAAGCGTACGAGTAGTTAAAGAGCAATCATTAGACGAATCCACATAAGGAAGAATGTGTAAGGCTACAATTGCTCAACGCCGTAAGACGGTTGAAGGTTTGAATCAAAGATGATTCAAATGTTTTCCCTCCAAGTAAGCACGGAAGTTACGCATCATGCTTTTCTATAAATAGAAGAGCGATCATCAAGCAAACAACAACAACACACAAAACAACTTGCAAATTACTCTTTTCTTAGCGTAGCCTAGCTCTAGCCTAGCAAACCCCCTTCTGGGGTTATACTTTAGTCCTTAGACGTAGAACATGTTCTGGCGACGAGTCCTGTAATTCTCTGATTGAAGCAAGGAACCATGGAGGTAACTCCCTTCGTGTCTTCCCTTTAGTTGTCCAAACTCGGCTTATCCCCCCTATGTGTTGTAAAATTCTTTCCTAAAAGTTTGTGGCATGTATGAGAATGTTGTGCTTTAATTAATAGATTAATTATTGTTTGCTCTATTTATTGCATTTCGCCTGAATTTATTAGGGCGTTGTGGTTTAATCCTAAATTAAATTGCAACAAAGTACGTTAGCAAGATTTTATCTAATTAAAACCGGTAACCCCCAGGGGTTAAGTCTCCCGTGACATTCAGTACCAAACTACTGGGTGTGCATTGACTTGTTTGCAAAGTCAACCAACTGATTTTGCACCAACAGTGATCAAATCATGTACATTAACAATTTAACATCCTTGTGGCTTTCTATTTGCCAAGAAAAAGTAAATAATTAAATTTATTTCTTAGAACTGTATGCTTTTTTTGTTGATTGAAGCTAATGGAATTATGGCATGAGCTGTAATGCCATGACTTCTAGGCCTAAATCATAGCTTTTATTATGTATGGGATATATGGATTTGTAAGGCTTTTTTGGTGGACGGACATGCTTTGCCTTTAGACAAAATACACAAATTGCTTAATTTATTAATTTGACTGAGGAATGGAAGGAAAGAATTTTAACTAATTCAGAGTGTTGGAATGTTTGACCTCCTTTTTATATTATTTGTATATGTAGAGACTAAAGTTCAGAATATATTCCTAGATTGGAATATCAATACTTAAAAATGATTTTGGCCGGACAAAAAGAGCAAACAGAATTGGGGTTTGCTTATAGAGTTATAGTAGCATATTGAGTGAACAGAATGTAATAGAACTCTTATTTGGACTTTTTTTTTCCTTAGATGGAAATAAGAAGAAAAAAAATGTGAAAAAGAAAACAGAGCAATATAAGCATAGTTTATAATATAAAACTAGTTACTAGGCTTGAATAATGCATCAGGTAACTTTTTTATTATATTTTTTGATAGTAGGAGTATCATTTTGTTTTGTGCATTGTTATTAAAATTCCTATCTGGATCTTACGGTCCTACGATTCCGCGATCCTGAAAGAACTCATCAATTCCGATCCTAAGTAGAATCTTTATTTTGTAGGATCGAAAGACCCAACTACCAAAATTCACATGGTACGATCTTAATACGATTTCATGGATTCCTATCTAAATCTTATGATACTATGATCCGATTTTGCCGTTTCGATTCTACTAACCACTACGATTTAAGGTAGGATCCCGATCCTAATAAGATTGGTTCTGTGAAAGAAGAATAAAAAGTATTGTAGTGGTTTTTTATTAAAAAAAAAGGTATTGTAGTAGTTGTTGAATTCTCCTACATGGGTTGTAAATAAGACCTACTTCTTTTGTTTATTTTTACTTGCAATATGAGGGAGGCACAAGACCCAGGGAGAGGAGAGAGATAGGGAGAAAGATAAAAACAAAAGTAGTTTTCATGCCAAAAATAGTAGTTTTGCAAGTAATTTGAGATTGTCATAAAGAGAAAAGTGTTACAAATATAAGTAAACAGAGGAACTATATTGAAAACGAGCAGTGTTCTTTGGCCACGCCCATAACATGGTAATTGGTAAGTGGGCATGCTGATGCCATACGAGTATCGATTGGTCAAAATTTTAAGTTGGTGTTCTTCAATGACTAGTTTATGGTCAACATTCATGGATTCAGTTATCTAGAATATATGTCACAAATCTATTTATATAATAATGAATAAAAAATTTATGAAATTCATATAAGTTTAACTTCTTTCTCTTTATACATTGGAGTTCCTATATATGTATGTCATTATAAAGCAATTGAAGGTTCCATTACCCAAAAAATTACACCTAGTCAATTTTTCCGAACATGTTTATTTTTCCAAAACCACCATATGTAAAGGTGCGAAAAGCAAGGGTGTGTCTTTCTGCAAATGGAAAAGGAAATGCATGTCTCCTCCTCAGTCCTCCTTTCTCATATTACATGTTGTTGGATTTCATCCTGTTGAACCCGAAGCTTCTTTTTGGCGAAGGATTGTGGCCGTGAGCCTGCCGCGACTCGCGGTGGAGGCCGCGACTCGCGCCTGCTTGCCGCGACTCGCGGTTACCTCGACTCGTGGTTTCTGCCTTGTTTCGCGGTAGATTGCCGCAAGCTTACCGCGACTCGCGGTATATTCCGCGACTCGCAGTTTCCGAGGAATTCGAAATCTTATATTTTCTTCTCTTTTCCGGATTTATTTCGGAGTTGTTTTATAACCCTCATATAAATAGCGTTTTGGCCGGTTTTCTCTTATTCATTCATATAATATAACCCTAAAACACAAGCCTACCCTATTCTCTCTGAGATTTGAGCAAAGCTTCTTGAGAAATACCAATCTTTGATCCGGTGCACGGAGTCGAGATAGTTGTGTGAACCTTGGGGGACGAACGTCATCGTGAATCCGCACCAGTGGTGGCGAAATTCGCTTCTAAGGCAAAAGGCCATCATACCACGGCGCAACTTGTTCTTGTAATTCAGGTTAAGTTATTTGATTTCTACAGATTTACATCTTACAATTTAGAAACGAATTTGTTCTGTTGAAATCATGTCCAGTTCTCATAATAGATTTTTCCCTGATATGTCAAAGTTGGAACCTTTAGACGGAACTAATTATAAGAGGTGGTCTCAAAAGTTCTTGATCGCATGTGAACAAGTAGATCTTGATTATGTATTGTTTAATGATCCACCTACTGAGAAAGATCGATGGTGTAGATGCTACATCTAAAACTATTGTTATTGCTGACACTCCTGCCAAAGAGAAAACTCCTAAATCTGATGGGGGGATAAGTCTGGAAAAAATTATCAGGGTTAATAAGGTTGTTAAGGGAAACATGCTGAACCTAATGAAACCCCATATTTGATTTGTTTGTATCCTATAAGACAAAGAAAATCAATATGGATCTCTTTGGAGAAAAAGTATGGTGCTGATGATGCAGGGAAAAAGAAGTATGTTACTGGAAACTGGTTGAACTTTAAATTGGTAGATAATAAGCCAATTATGGAACAAGTTCATGTGTATGAGAATTTAGTTGCTGAGGTTCTTGCTGAAGGGATGAAGATGTGTGAAATTCTTCAGGCTAATGTTCTGATTGAAAAGTTGCCTGAATCATGGAACATCTATCGTAATCATCTGAAACACAAGAAAAGGGACATGACTCTAGAGGAGTTAGTTGCTCACATGAAAATTGAAGAGGCTAATAGATTGAAAGACTCAGTAGCCCCAACCGCCAACAATCTAGCGCTTAAGGCTAACTGGGTCAAGCCGGCTCGGTTCTCGCTTCTGCCTGGGAAGCCAAGAGGAGATTTCAAGAAGTTCAATGGGAAGGGTCAAAAGACCCCTGACAAGGGGAAGTTTAAGCGAAATGGAAAGATTGAGAAGAAGCCGGGTCACTGTTACAACTGTGGCAAGCCGGGCCACTATGCTTCTGTCTGTCCAAACAAAAAGAAATGCAATGGTTCGGGTCAAGGCTCGAAGGATCAAGACAAAGGTCAAGCAAATCTGGCAGAGGCAGATGATCTAGTCGTTGATGTGGTTTCTGAGGTCAATCTGGTGGAGAATAATTCTGAGTGGATAGTAGACACGGGAGCCTCTCATCACTTCTGTGCAAACAAAGATCTATTTGTGGAATTTGAAGAGGTGGATGAGGGTCACCAAGTCTATATGGGAAATGACAAAGCAAGTCTCAAGTGCCTCTGGAAAAGGGGAAAGTTCTCCCGAAGCCGACATCCGGGAAATCACTAGCTCTCCTTAATGTGTTGTATGTCCCCTCCCTTCGTAGAAATTTGATTTCTGGTAGTTTGCTTAATAGAGCAGGTGTCAAGTTAGTCTTTGATGCTAATAAGTTTGTGTTGACTCGCAATGGCGAGTTTGTTGGGAAGGGGTACGTTAATGCTGGTTTGTTTGTTTTGGACATTGTAACTCCTATTACAATGAATAAGATTTCTTCTTCTGCTTATATTGTTGAGTCTGTAAATCTGTGGCACTGTCGGTTGGGTCATGTGGGGGTTGGTTCAATAAATCGTCTTGTGCGAATGAATCTTTTGCATGATGTAATTGATGATGGACTTAACAAGTGCGAAGTGTGTGCTGAGGTAAAGTTTGTAAGGAAACCTTTCAAACCAGTTACTAATAGAGTATCTGAACTATTAGAACTAATTCACACTGATCTGGAAGACTTTAAGAATCTTGAGAGTCAAGGTGGTAAGAAATATTATATTACCTTTGTGGATGATTGCTCAAGGTTCTATAGAGTTTTCCTGTTAAAGTCAAAGGATGAGGCTGAACAGAAATTCTTGGTCTATAAGGCAGAAGTTGAAAATCAATTGGACCGAAAGATTAAAAGGCTCCGGTCTGACCGTGGTGGGGAATATGGGTCTGATTTCCTTAAGAATCTATGCGAGAAAGAGGGCATTATTCATGAGGTGTCTGCACCATATACTCCTCAGCAGAATGGCATAACAGAAAGGAAGAATAGAACTTTGAAAGAAATGATGAATGCTATGCTTTTAAGTTTTGGTCTCCCTGATAATATGTGGGGGGAAGTTGTCCTATCTGCAAACTATATTTTGAACAGGGTATCTCATAAGAAGTTAGACAACACTCCATTTGAGCTATGGAGAGGTTTTGTGCCAAATCTGAAATTCATGAAAGTGTGGGGGTGTCTATTGAATAGGGTATCTCATAAGAAGATACACAACCTATTATTTTATATGATCCTTCAGGAAAAAAAAAATTATTCCATTTGATTTCCAAGACTTACACTCCATTTTGTCTATTGAATCAAGCCATTTATGTTTCAAGGAGATAGTGTGATGCAAATTAAAGACTTTGATATGATGTATGCACTAAATAGACCAACGAACTCACCGTCAACCAAGAACGCTTCAACGTAAACTTTGGGAGTCATATGGTCCAAATAAGTATCATTGAAATCCGCAATTCCTTCAAATTAAGTCATCGTTCAAGTATTATAGGATATTTGATTCAAAAACGATCCAAGGAAATAACTTGAAGGAATATTGTAATTATCATCAATATGATGGAGTCTAACTCATGTGTTACAACAAAAGATATTTCAAAATTTCATAAGATGGTCAAGCATCACGTAAAAATGGAATGGAGAAACAACAAAATCGGACCACAAGTCGCTAAATGATACAGTGTTACTAATCTCTTTGGAGAAGTATGACAACAAGTCAAAAAGAGGAAATTCACTCCAACCTTTATGTATAAAATCAGTTGAGCTCGTAACGAAAGGATTGGTCAAACCGATGTTCCTGACTCTAGTAGGAAATGTGAAGCCGATGGGACAATACCTTGTTCGTTATTGGTTTTCATCAAGTCATGGATCATTACACCAATGATTGTTGACTCTAAAGGACATAATCAAAGGTCTCATCAAAGCTGGGAAATTTCAAGATAAAGAAATGCTAGCAGAAATTTGCAGAAAGAGTGCCCATCAATGGGTGGGTAAGACTTTACAAAAGCTTGAACGACGCATGATCTGATTCCTCTCAAGGGATACGTAGGCAATCCGCATGGATTTGGTCCAAATAAAGTGAACACCCCTTATTGTTCACCCATATATAAAAAAGAAAAAGAAAAAGAGAAGACTGAAAAGGCTTTTAGCCCAGTCGTTAAGGAGGAGGCCAATGTGTGATAGATTGAGTATTCTAAAATCTCAAATTAAACATATGCCACTAAACTCCTATGATCCGTTAGGCCAAAAAAGGGTCATAAAAGGAGAGGATAAAAAAAGAGAGAGATGTTGGCCTAAGCAAAAGTTAGAATCAGAAGAAAAGAATATAGAGAGACCCGAAATAAAAAATAAAAAAAAAAAGAAGAAAAAAAAAGGAAAAATTTGATTACTCTCATTGTATGAATACATGTATTGTAAAATTTCTTCATAATCATGCAACATTCAGGCGTGGAAAATCAACAATGAATATCAGCAAACTAAGATTTGAGAAGAGCAACAACGCACTGGGACAAATTTCCGATTGAAGAATGAGGCATCTATTGTGTAGGTTACGAAAGTTCATCACATTACAAGAATCCCTTTCTTTCCAAAAGTGGCTAAGATGATATAGACAATAAAAGTTCTTGACAAGGAGTTTAAGTACGCTCATCGCATGTTGGTTCCCAAAAGGGAGTATAATTCTCCTGTTTCTTGCCTGACCTAGACCATTCAACTTGTGATATGTTCACTTATTACAAAAACAACTGATAATCTTTACTCGGGTCCCTCAACCACCCACCCTATTTCATTACGACTTCTAAAATGCATGTCAATTGTTTTTGAATTTATTATGTGAGTCTGTTAATTACATTTTTTCAGTCACTCAACCTATGACATTTCTTATTAGAAAGAAATAATTGCGTAATTGTCCAAGAACTCCGCATATGAGCAAACCTCTATTACAAGGCGAAGTTTCTTCCATGAAATAAATCCCACAATTCATTGCCTCTAAATCATATTGTGTAAATTTATGAATAAAGATTTTTTTTTTCTTGAGACCTTTTGAAGTCCACTCAAGCATTTTTTTCAAAATTGTTATTTAAATATTTGACTCTCATTTGCAATGGAAGATGATGATGTCCATTCTGAAATATCATGGCAAGGAATAATGAAATATGAAATTGGACATTAAACCATTCAAGGGGTATGTTGTGAAAATACAATTGTCTAAAGACCATCTAGCATGTTGTTTCATCCTTTCAAAGCATGATGCACATTGATGTGAGGGGTAATTACTCCCTAATACCTAATCCATGGCACCTACATATTTGTATTAAGTATGCATTGTCATTCTCGTAATAATTCATGAAGTCATTCATATTACTCATGTATTTGCATAATAAAAAAAAAAAGTGTAGCACTTGCATATGCATAGTCTGAGGCACAACTTCTCATTGTCCTTGTAATTTGTGAACATTCTCTATTATTTGGTCCTCGAAATTGTTTGGCTATTCATAACCACTAGTCACTCGCATGGTCTAAACTCCCAATATCATTTTGTGATTCGATTTTGAAAAAAAAAAGAACATTCTTTGGAATGTGAACCAAGAAAATATTTCAAAATAAGACTCTCAATGGCTATGAATTACCCATTCACTTTTGGAAGTTAAGATCTAATCAAATAATTAGATTTTTTTTAGCTAGAGCCAACACGGCCAAATTGGAGTCGTTAAACTTCTCTGTTGATATTTCAGAAAAACAAAAGAAAAAAGAGGAAAAAAGAACCTCATCAACTCGTACACAATGGTTTAAACTAAAATTTCAAAAATAGCATTGAATCCATGAAGACGACAATAGAGTCGTAATCTTTAAATAATTTCAAGACGACAACAAGGTCGCAACTTTTAGGAATTATAAATTAATTTTCAGCAAAGGCAAGAATAAGGTCGTATTTTCATAAAATTGACAAAAAATTTCTATCCATATAAGCTAAGGTAACGATTTTTGGAAATTTAAAATTGATTTTCTACTAGTACAATGAAAAGATCGCAACGTTAAAAAAAAAAAGAGAGAGAATTGTCCATCAAGACGACAACAATGTCGCAACTCCATTGAAAAAGTTCTTCTAAGACTCGTGACAATAGGGTCACATTCTTTCAAAATCATTCCAATACGACAACAAAGTCGCAATCCTAGAAAAATATAATGAATTTTCTTCAAAGATTGTGACAATAGGATCACATTTTTTTAAACCATTATGGGACGACAATAAGGTCGCAATCCTAGAAAGCTGAAATTTTTTTTACCTAGACGACAATAAAGTCGCAATCCTAGAAAATTAAAATGAATTTTCTGTGACAATAGGGTCACATTTTTTCTAAACTATTCCAAGACGACAACAATGTCGCAACTTCATAATATTGAAGAATTTTCTGCTAGGACGACCATAGGGTTGAAATTAAAAGGAATATTCTTCTAAGATTGTGACAATAGGGTCACATTTTTCTAAACCATACCAAGACGACAACAAGGTCGCAATCCTAGAAAATTATTATGAATTTTCTTCTAAGACTGTGACAATAGGGTCACATTTTTTTCTAAACCATACCAAGACGACAACAAGGTCGCAATCCTAGAAAATGAAAATGAATTTTCTTCTAAGACTGTGAAAATAGGGTCACATTTTTCTAAATCATTCTAAGACAACAACAAGGTCGGGATTAAAAGGAGATTTCAGATGAGACGACAACAAGGTCGCAATTCCAAAAATTAAAAGAACCTTTCACCAAGACGATAGTAGAGTCGCAATTTTAGAAAAGCAAAAGAGATTTTCTACTAAGACGACAATAGACTCATATTTTTTATAAAATAACGAGAATCTCTATCATGATGACAATAAAGTCATTAAATTTAGAAAATTAATTGGGATTTTCTATCATGACGACAATAAAGTCTTAATTTTAGAAAATTAAAAGCTATTTTCTACTAAGATGACAATAAAGTCGCAACTTTTGGGAATTAAGAGAGATTTTCTATCATGATGACAATAAAGTCACATTTGTGGAAAATTAAAATGGATTTTCTACCAAGATGATAATAGAGTCGCAGTTTTAGAAAATTAAAAGGGATTTTCTATTAAAATGACAATAAAGTCACAACTTTGGAAATTAAAAGGGATTTTCTATCGAGATGACGATAAAGTTCACAATGTTTCTAAAGTTTATCTAAGTTTGTCTCTTTTTTTTTTAAGAGAGACAACTCATAAAATTTCTGACTTGAGGAACTCCTTTCTTCATCTGCATTCTTTATAGGGTTATTTTGCATCTGAGGATTCCCAATTTAACAGATCATTGCCTTTTGATGATACAGAAAAAGCATGAGGGGCACAAAATGAAGAACCATTTGTTGCATATCTTTTAGTTGATGATGAATCAGCTGTGGGGCATAGGTCTTCTTCAGGAACACTTATTGCTTCAGTATCGCCATTGCAAGCCTTTACATTAGGTTTAGGCGTTTTATCTTCTATATATGATGACTCTTGGTCTCTTCCCCTTTGGCAAAACATTGTTGTTCATTTATCACGGGATGACCCCGAAACGCAAGACAATCAGAAGGTCACATTTTTCAGAGAATTAATTGGGATTTTCTACCACAACGACAATAGAGTCATAGCGTTGAAAAACTTTTATATCTAAGACGACAATAAAGTTGCATTTTCAATTTTAGAAATTTAATCGGGATTTTCTATCTACTACGACGATAAAGTCGCATTTTCAATTTTAGAAAATTACTCGGGATTTTCTATCCAAGACGGTAATAGAGTCGCATTTTCAATTTAAGAAAGTTAATTGGGATTTTCTATCTAAGACGACGATAAAGTCGCATTTTCAATTTAGAAAATTAATCGGGCTTTTCTATCTAAGACGACGATAAAGTCGCATTTTCAATTTGGTCTTAAAAGAATGCCTTCAAATAGGCGAACACGACACCACTACTTACAAACTACCAAAAGCAACAAAGTAGGATAATGACCCACATTCAACTCTAACAACCAGTATCAAAGCTCGACTAATTTACATGCTACTATTATTTATGAACTAAGAATTCAAATACATGGTAATTTGACTAACTTACTAATAATTGACCCTAAAACTTAGAATAACTAACTAACTAACTCAACTTTGAATCAATATTACAGCAACTTCATTGCCAATACGTGCTACATTTGTTTATTCTACTTAAAAGCTCTTTGGCCTAGTTCGGACTTGGCTCGGTCAAAGCTCGACTTGGATTCGGGCTCGACTAGAGAACTTAACGAGCCGAGCCGAACTAGGCCAAATTCGGCTGGAAAAACTCATGAACAGGCTCGATTATTATTTTATATAAAAAATTATTACAACCTAAAGCACTTAAAATAGTTATTATAGGCTAGAACAATTTTTAAAAAAGTTATTATATGTATCCCTTTATACAATTTTTAACATTGAACAATTCATGTCTTTTCTTTTTGTATCCTTTTAGATCTAGTTTGTTGTTTTTTTTATGTATATTTGTAAGTAAATCATTTGGTTAGCAGGTAAAAATGAAGTAAAAACTATGTTTATTTATGTTAATTTTTGAATTTAGTCTATAATTCTACAAGATCTTTCGACAATTTTTGTAATGTCGAAAATGATTTTTTTTCGTTGGTTTAATGTTGTGTTGGTTTATTTTTTATTTGTCTCAGATTGAGCTAATAAAGAGGGATACCGACCCACATAGTTGAACTCTAACAAACACTGCTATCACAACTCCACTAATTTACTTTTTTTTTTTAAAGAGAAATTTCATTAATTGAAGGCCAAACGACATCTACAATAGGTATTAAAGAAAAACAAGATACAATTAAACAAGACTATATCAAATTCGTCTTCGAAGAAACTACAATGAACTAGATCGAGCAATACAGCGCAGCCCCTTTGTATTTACTGAATCAAGCAGCTATTGATGAGGAAGTCTATCATTCTGATATAGTTTGGGAAGAACATTCTTGATCGAGTCAGGTTGACCGCATCCGAGATTTCAATACCTTCATGTTGAGTCTCGAACTTCAACCAATGAGAATAATTTCCCATACCTAAAAACAAAAGAATCATACTCACAACTCCCATAGGGGAGAAGGAGATTTCCAAAACAGAAACTAAAAACCCCATAACAGGGTTTGAGAAAATCTCATAAAGAGAGACTAATTTATTGAACAAAATAAGAAAATGAACTAAAAACTAAAAATAAAAGGGGAAAAGGGGCCTACCATGGATGAAATCATCCATGGCAGCCCCTAATTGATGAAGAAGGGGTAGGGGAGGCTAGGGTTTGAGAGAGAGAAAAAGAGAGAGGGGGCGGCTCACTCCACTAATTTACTTACTACTATAATTTAGGAACCAAGAATTCAAACACATGTTTACTTAACTAATTTACTAATTAACCCTAAAAATTAGAACAACTAACTAACTCAACTTTGAAGCAATATTCCAACACCAAGTTCATTGCCAAGACGTGCTTTGAAGCAACATTTGTTTATTCTGCTTCAAAGACATCAAACATGATATGATTTTAGATTATTATGAATTGGTATGAAATTAAATGATCTTAGCGATAATTGATGATACGATCTGATCCCTCACAACGCATAGAATCACATATTATACTCTGTGTACATGCCACGATGCAACATAATGAAGAACTAATTAAATAAGTGTACATTAGTAATTAACAATGAAGACATTGCTGTCATATAGCTGGCAATACCAATATACCATATTGTTACATGAACGTTGTTATAAGTCGGCATTACAATAGAACTAAGAAGTACTTGCTAGAAATATAATGCAAAAAAGTTATATTGTTACAAACAGTTTGATACACACTATAATAGACTAAAGTGGCAATTTGCCATGTAAGTAGTTTTTTTTTTCACACCCTTTCACCCCAATCTTATCTTAGGCCTTTGACATATGCAAGTGATAAACTTATAAGAGAAAAGAGGGAGAAGAAAACAGAGGCAATATTTTCATCGTACTTCATTAATTACTCAAGAGAATAATGCCTTTAAATAGGCAAATACACCACCACTTACAAACTAGCAAAAGGATAATTAATGACCCACATTCAACTCTAACAAAGACTATCACAACTCTACTAATTTACTTGCTACTATAATTTAGGAACTAGGAATTCAAACACATGTTTACTTGACTAACTTATTAATTAACCCTAAAACTTAGAACAACTAACCAACTCAACTTGAAGCAATATTCCGACAGCAAGTTCATTACCAAGACGTGCTTTGAAGCAACATTTGTTTATTCGGCTCCAAAGACATCAAACATGATATGACTATATGAGGCGTGTTCGGCGCAGCTTTTGAGGTAGTTTTTAGTGTTTGGACTAAATCAAAACTCTAATAATGGTGAAAAGTTGCGTTTGGTGAAGTAGTGTTTGGATTAGCTTTTGGTGTTTGAACTAGTGTTTTGAAAAAGTTATAAATATTAGTTTCTGGGATAGAGGTAGCTTCTGGAGTAGCTTTTGAAAATTAAATATAGTTTATTTTTGTTAATTTTTTAAACTAACAACTAGTTTTATCGAACACTAATTACCATGAAAGCTGTTTTCACAACCAAACTCTAACAGCTAATAACCGACAACAATTAACAAGCTTAAGTACAACAAATTGACAACTACTTATATCAAATGCATAAAGCCTACCGCAACAACTACTTTCGCCAAACAGGCCCAACATCTACCTCCACAGCTAAAAGCTAACATCTACCACCACAGCTTAAAAGCTCACAACTCACAGCTAAAAGCTTACCGCTAACAACTATTTGCCCATGATTTTAGATTATTATGTATTGGTATGAAATTAAATGATCTTAGCGATAATTGATGATATGAACTGATCCCTCACAACGCACAGAAACACATATTATACTCAACGCACATCCCACGATGCAATATAATGAAGAACTAATTAAATAAGTGTACATTAGTAATTAACAATGAAGACATGGTTGTAATATAGCTGGCAATACCATATTGCCATTGTTGCAGCCTATAAATTGCGAAAGAGAAGGCCCAAACTCTCCCAATTAATTCATCTCTATACACAAACTTTTTTTTTTTTTTTTGACGAGGCTCTATACACAAACTTATTTCTTAGCTAGCTAGCTAATAGTAATAATCTAGCTTATATTATATACTCCACAGAAATGGGAAGGGGAGAACGAAAACGATTGACGAGTAAAAGGGTGGGATTGTTGGGCAGAATACTAGTAATGGTGACGATCATGATTATGTTGTTGGCTACTACCACCACGGCGAGGCCGTTTGGTAGGTCCTTGCTTCCTATCGGGGATCCTTTGGTTGGTAATCTTCCTATCGGGGATCCTTTGGTTGGTAATCTTCCTATCCTGGGTTCTTTGACCGGTGCTGCTTTTCCCGGTGCGGATCCTTTGGTTGGTAATCTTCCTGTCGTGCCTCCTTTGACCGATGCTGCTTTGCCCGATGTGGATGCTTTGGTTGGTAATCTTCCTGTCGTGGATCCTTTGACCGATCCTGCTCTTCCCGATTCCCCGTGATCTTCCCAGCCCTTGACCAGTCCTTTGTTTGGTAAATGGTAAAAACAAAATATTCCGTTCAACTACTTGTGTGTTTTCGTTCGTATATGTTGTCTTGGTGTTTTTTTTTTTTTTTTATAATTATTTTCTATGTCTGTGAGATGATCTTTTTTTTCTTTGTATTATTGTTTTTCCTTTTCTTTCCCTTGTATTGATGGAAATGGTGAATCTATGGTTTATGATGTAATTGAATTATTTGTTTTACGGGAAATGATGATGGTGTGGTACTGTGAATAACTACATATCATCAATAGATATGGCATGTGTTTATTCACATTCACTAAACTAGTGCACACGTGTTTCGGGGGCACACCCACAAGTATGCAGAGATTGTCTTGAGGATTGACGAATCCCTACTTAGTTTATCGTTTCTTCGTAATGTATCTTGCATTAAGAGCCAAATGCTCACCTTGTAATCATACTGTATAGTGCTTTGCCATGTATTCATGCTTGTTGACTGTTTCAGCAGAGTTCTAATTCATGGTAATAGTTATAAACCTATAATTCTCCCAGATGCGCGCCATTCTTTACCTAGATCTCCTAACCCATTTAGCTAGTAGCTACACCCGTTAATTGGTTTTTGTACAAGCCACATCCCTAATCCAACACAAATTTTCCAACAGCAGCTGTTGTGACCGTATTTTATATGACGCCGTCGACCGACGTCCGACGCCGACAAGCGACATAATTATTATGGCTCATTTTACGTGGTCAAAGGTGATATGGTCAATGCAAGGTAGTTTGTTATATTGGGGAATAATTATCTCCACTTACTTAGCAAAGTCAATGAGCACATGTGAAATATAATACTTGGTAAGCAAGGTCAAAGAGGTTGAGGGTATCAAGGAGTAGTTGGAGAAAAACAAGGAGCATAAGGTGTGTCATTAGCAAGAAGATAGTAACTACCCACTAGCTACCTCTATAAAAGAGGAGTGATATCCTTGAGTCTGGGAGGTAACTCCACGGCATATTCCCACCAGAGGCAACATTATATTTCCATCCTCCTTCACCATACTTCATTATTATTCACCCAACCAACCATCTACTATATTATAATACCATATGACTATGATTTATGACCCATGATACACCTCCCACATAAAAGAGCTACAAATATCTTCTGTCAATCTTTCACTTAGATAATCCACATATATTTTCCACTAAACATCTTCCTACTATTGTTTATTCCATGTAAACCATCCTAAACCATATACACTTTACTCCTTTACCATTTAGTAAATTCATCTAAATATTCCACTATTAGGAAACCAAATTATGATATTATATTTACTTATAAACACCATCAAATCCTACTGCCATATGTATATATGTTACCAATGTCATTCCGGTTATGCTGCAACATCATCACTTGTCTATTTGGGCAATCATCTCTCACTCTTTTCCCTTGGTATATTTATATTTACCTATGTTATGCTTTTATCTTATTAATTATCAAATATGCAATATAATGTACTTGTAATTAACGGCTTTATGCCCATATTATAGTGGATTGGTGGACTCATAGCCACCCGCGGTTTTTACCCTTTTCCATGGATTTTCCGCGTCACCATCTTTTGTGTCTCTTCTCCTTTTATTTTCTCCCCTTTATTTTCTTGTTGTAGTCTAGTTATCGATGTCCCAACCGAAGATTGTCACTTAGGCGATTTTTGGCATAAACAATTTGGCGCCCACCGTGGGGCCGATAGCTAGATCCTATCCCAATACACATTTCCACAAAAATCATTCCAAAAAAACAAATTCAGTCACTCATCATATAACCTATCGTCGAGGTTGGAGAAATAATTTATCACCTTCTTTTCGACACTGTGCCTGACAACGTCAGAATAGGTATTGACGTCAAAGCACTGATTGACGTGGGAAAGCTCAAGCAGATCGCGTAAAAGCTGCATCAAATAAAACTGGTGTCATAAAGCATGTCGGCGTCTGAGTAAGAGCATGCATCAGAAAGCATGTCGGCGTCAGAGTAAGAGCAGGCGTCAGAAAGCATATCGACGTCAAAACGAGGGGTGACGTCATAAAGCATATCGACGTCAAATTAGGAGTCGGCGTCAAGCGCATCGACGTCAATTGACGTCAAAACCTGCACTAAATGACACCAGAGCGTGCACTAACATCAGGTTCAGAACTGGTAACAAGTTAGAGTACAAATCAGCGTCAACTGTCGTGTGTCACATCCGACAGACTTGGCATTCACCGACAAGGGAAAAACGACGTCCAATTTAAAGTGATGTCAAGAGATAAGTGTTATGATTTCTTATGTTTTATACTACTTGTTTACTTGGTCTATGAAAGAAAGTTGCTTATCGACATCAAAATGTCGAGGAACATTAGATGAACTCAATAAGAGTGAAGATTGTATTAGCCTAAGCTAACATAGGACGTTAACAATCATCCCTTGGTGACATCAAATTGTGTAATAATTTTGATTATGATTTAATGCGACTAACTGGTTTTCTTGGTGTCATGAAGCTTTGACAAGGTTACTTCCAATGATCATCCTTAATGGAAAAAGAAGGGTTCTTTTACATCCATTGTCGAGCACATTGTTAACAATTGTGGTGTGACATCACTTGTATGCCGACGTAGCACCAACCCCGTGATGACGCGACGCCAATTTCAAAGGGATGCCGGTTGCGACGCGACATCGTATCATGACAGACACCGATTCCGGGATGTGACGCCGGCTTCGACGTAACACCGCATCATGACGCGACGCCGGTCCTGCACCATTGTGAAGGTTTATCGCCCATAAGTAATGAGTGCTATACTTAGCAATTGTCCATCTTCCAGATTTTGTGGCTGACTTCAGCCCAAGTATTAAGTGCTAAACTTTGAAATTGTCCTTAAGTCGCCACAAGGGGACAAGATAGTATACTTTGATTATTATGATATTTTTTGCATAAATCCGAACTTTTACAGCTTTATAAGCGATTGACATTAAGGTCGGATTTGAGACTTTGATCGTAGGTATGATATTTCCTATGTTCCGGACGTTGGGGGCTTGACGCCGTCAACAATTTAATTCGGATGTACGACTTATTCAAGAAGTTGAAGAAAGCCATTAATATCATGAGATAGATGAGCCGTCGACGTCATACGAGATCACGCCAACAAAAAACCAGCCGTCATGTGCAATCCGACGTCAACCCAATACTGACATCGCTTGGAGATATTCAAGTAGGGACGTCGTCGAAGTGCTATTCAACGGCGACGATGCCTCAGTGCTGGTCATGAGCAGCGATGTCACCATAGTGTCCGTCATCGGCAGGTAATCTTGGTCGGCAAAGAACGACGTCATGTTAGTGTCAATCATCAACCAATGAAGGTGGCTTAGTGACAATCTTTAAATAGAAGTAAGTCTTCTACTGAATATGAAAATCAGGTTTATACACCTCTTTAAGATGTCTGACGTCAACCACAAGACAAAGAAAATTCCACGGAAACAACGAAGGCAATATTGGGGGCTGACACCAGCTCAATAAGATTTATACAATGAACTGTCCTCGGCCATAAATGACGAATAGTAGGTTACAAATTATTATCCTTGACAACGACACCTAGGTATGTTTTAGTATCGTTTCTACACATTACTTCTCCTATTGTCATCTTAGCCTAAATGTTGTGTTAATATTACATACGATTAAAACATTTCATTGCACTTGGATGACAACATGTTTAGTTGTCGACTCTTTAATATTAACGAATAACCAATCAGGTTAGTGTTACTTTTCATAAACTAACGTCAATGGCATATAAGTTTTTCTTTGAAGTATAGATCGAAGACAACTGGACGCAGTAACTACACGTCACGACGTAGCGTACATCCGGGAGCAACGATAATAACCTTGCCGCCGTCATAATAAGTGACACCAGATCGACGTCGAAGCCATAGATGGTGACGACATGCGTGATGACAATCATGACAAGAAAGAAAGGGTTGACGACGAGGTGCCCATTACGATAAAGACGACAACAATAAGTGTCACGCAGCTAGAGCACTTCGACATCAACACTTTGTAATGAGAAATTCAAATAAACACGGCGACAAATTGTATATATGTCTCTTGACCCAAGGCGTTAAGCGTTAGCTGTCATCCGTTCCGTCAGCCGTCAAACATCAAGTGTCAACAATCAATAACCGATCGTCAATTGTCAAGCGTCAAAGTTCGAGTGCCCGATGTCGCGTTAAATGTCGGGTTTGTCTCTAGGTTTGGAACACAGGGGTAAACTTTAAGTTCGTATGCTCTCAAGCTTCAATCGTTCTTATTGACTGTATTTTACTCTTATTCATTTCATTTAATAGTTTTTATTTGATTGTAATCATATTTAACGTATCTATGCTATGTTATTGTACTAACTTAAGTCTCAAAGTTTCGTCGGCGACGCCAAGGGTCGTCGGCGACGTCAATGACCATCTCACCTTTGTTGTGTGAAGACAAGTTTGAAAGGCAAGGACTCGTTGACACCGACATCGTGCAACCTAATATTACGACGTTTACAACCACCCGACGCCGACACCTAAGTCAACGACGGCAACCTACGCCGGAGCATTAAGGTTTAACGGCGTCAGGTGAACACAGGATGACTTCTATACAACAAGGGACACACACCTTAAGAAGTCATCACAACAACATACAACAAGCCATGTGTAACTAGTTGGAAGTGGTAATTGGCCCTTCATTGCAACTAGTACCAAAATGGTTTTAACATCAAAGGTACCTATCACACACATACAAACGTACATACATACATTTACAAGCGCAACTACAAACATACATGCTTACAAACATACATTTGTGTAACGCACAACAAAGATATGCAACGACTCTGATATACCAAAACAAAATGACATTTACTATATGACATCATGTCAATAGCCTAACGACACACACAATCGACACTTTCAAAGGTCTTTCTATCAAAAACTCCATGCTTTGACATCATAAACGGCCTTGTCGACAGAGCAACATTCTTTGACATCTCGTGATGGCCCTAACACCAGAATAATGGACTCAGACGACAAAACTATGCAACCCGGGCATCAATATGACCCGAACGTTAGGTCCCCGACGTCGAATTTCGACGTCATGACGACGATGTCAAAACCCCAACGTCAAGACCCGCACGACGCCAAAGATGATGATGGACGTGGAGTCAAACTTGAAGATTATTTTCCTAGTCTTCGGCAAGCTCCAACTAGAAAAATGGGGGCTATTGTTGTGACCGTATTTTATATGACGCCGTCGACCGACGTCCGACGCCGACAAGCGACATAATTATTATGGCTCATTTTACGTGGTCAAAGGTGATATGGTCAATGCAAGGTAGTTTGTTATGTTGGGGAATAATTATCTCCACTTACTTAGCAAAGTCAATGAGCACATGTGAAATATAATACTTGGTAAGCAAGGTCAAAGAGGTTGAGGGTATCAAGGAGTAGTTGGAGAAAAACAAGGAGCATAAGGTGTGTCATTAGCAAGAAGATAGTAACTACCCACTAGCTACCTCTATAAAAGAGGAGTGATATCCTTGAGTCCGCAGTAACTCCATGGCATATTCCCACCCGTAGGCAACATTATATTTCCATCCTCCTTCACCATACTTCATTATTATTCACCCAACCAACCATCTACTATATTATAATACCATATGACTATGATTTATGACCCATGATACACCTCCCACATAAAAGAGCTACAAATATCTTCTGTCAATCTTTCACTTAGATAATCCACATATATTTTCCACTAAACATCTTCCTACTATTGTTTATTCCATGTAAACCATCCTAAACCATATACACTTTACTCCTTTACCATTTAGTAAATTCATCTAAATATTTCACTATTAGGAAACCAAATTATGATATTATATTTACTTATAAACACCATCAAATCCTACTGCCATATGTATATATGTTACCAATGTCATTCCGGTTATGCTGCAACATCATCACTTGTCTATTTGGGCAATCATCTCTCACTCTTTTCCCTTGGTATATTTATATTTACCTATGTTATGCTTTTATCTTATTACTTATCAAATATGCAATATAATGTACTTGTAATTAACGGCTTTATGCCCATATTATAGTGGATTGGTGGACTCATAGCCACCCGCGGTTTTTACCCTTTTCCATGGGTTTTCCGCGTCACCATCTTTTGTGTCTCTTCTCCTTTTATTTTCTCCCCTTTATTTTCTCGTTGTAGTCTAGTTATCGATGTCCCAACCGAAGATTGTCACTTAGGCGATTTTTGGCATAAACAGCAGCCTAGTTACGAAGTAAAATATATCTTATGCCAAGACCGCAATATTTCTGTTTTACAAAGATTTTCCTAATATATGGTTTCCACATATTTTTGCAACTTTACGGTTTTCTATCCTAATAAACCAAGGTGGAATAAACTGTTAAACTATGTGGTACACTATAGTAGGGGGTGAATCGTAGTTGTAGCATATATGGAACTTAATCCACACTTTTGCGGAAATTAAGCTAGAAAGAATAGAGGAACGAGAATGCAATAGAGAATTTTTTTTTTGTAAACTTCTTGTCCCAATACAAGAAGAAAAACTATTACCACCTCCTAATTTAATTCTCCACTAGAATAGGGGAACACCTCGGTATATTACATATGCAAGTTCTACTCAGAACTCCGACTCTCGCAAGTTCGACTCAGAATTCCAACTCTTGCAAATTCCACTCGAAAACTCCACTCTTCTCTACTTTGATTCCTTGTGCTACCCTTTCTCTCTCTATACTCTGGACTTAACTTTAAGACTCTCAAGATTTTCTACAATTCTTTTCCCAACTCACAACTATTTGAATAAAAATAACACTTTAGTGTTTAACCGCTAAGTACAATATTAGAAACTGTAGAAACTGATTAAGAACATATGACTTAGAAAACTTTATCGCTCATAATGTTTTTATATATAGATGTTCATTGTTGTTAGTTTGGTTGGATTCTACCACCTTTTATAGAGGGAGATGCCTCGGAAGTCTTCTCCTAGTTTTTCTCCACTAATTGACATCATGTTAATGAAGCTGTTAACTTGTTGAGAAACTAGGAGAATAGTTACCCACTAAATGTAAGCTTCATCAAAAACCAACGGTATATATTGAGCAATTTTAGGAAACATGGTAAAACATGTTTCTTGGTGAATAATCAAATATTAGTATCCAAAAATATTTTCTGAAAATTACGTAAGTAATTTTGTCATACTTTAGAAGAATAAGTATGGTAATTCCTATTTGCTTACTTAGATACAAGTATGGTAATGCCAATTCACTTAGCAAAATAAATACTTACATAAATCGTAAAAATAAACTCATACTTTTAGGCTTAATTCTTCACACTAACAAGCTTCACCTCTGACGCTTCATCTTCGGTTCCTCGGAATATTCCTAAATCCCTATAAGAATTTAGTAACCTCCATATTAGGAACCTGCTTCTGGAACTTGGACTTTGTCTACATTATCTAGCCATAAATAACATACTGCTAATGTGTACAAATGCATGGCTCACATTAAATTATTATGGTAGCCTTTTTCTTCAGAAGACTATTGTAAATTTTTTACAAATACACCACTACTTACAAACTAGCAAAAGCAATAAAGTGGGATGATGACCCACATTCAACTCTAACAAACAGTTTCACAACTCCACTAATTTACTTGCTACAATAATTTAGGAACTAAGAATTCAAAGACATGTTTACTCGACTAACTTACTAATCAACCCTAAAACTAGACTTAGAACAACCAACTCAACTCAACTTTGTGAAGGAATATGTCCTTAGACATCCCGGCAATTACTAAATATAAATAGGAATAATATTATGAAGATAATAAAGTTAATTATTTTAGTAATCTTATTTTCTTGCTAGAGAATAAATATGATTAATAGGACAATATTGATTGGGCCTATAACTAAAATATATTAATCCTATGAGGTCACACATTGTAGCACAAGTTGGACAAAGCAATCCAAATCCATTTAGGATTAGGGTTGGGTCGGTCCAAAGGGGAATAGGAGGAGAATTAGTTCTCCTAACTAGCCTAAGACTCTTCTATTATAGGATATAATATTAGGATTTAGGTGATCAATTCATTAATCAGTTTCTTTTCACAAGTGAGAGAGAATTGAAACCCAAATCTATTCCATCAAACCGGCGCCTATACCACCAAAAAATAAGGGATCTTTTCTCTTCCGTTCTAGCAGACGTTGGTGTTCAACTGGTGCTCGTGGACTGATTAGAGGAGCAACACTTGGGGCTCTCGGATCTTCAAAGCTTGCATACAACAGGGAAATCACGCTACAAAGGTTTGATATTTAATCCCTATTGAATGATTCATATGTTTGATTATGTTTGCGATCCTATGATAGATGTTAGGAAATTATTTCCTGAAATTCCGCTATTTGCATTTATATATATTCCTACAGTGGTATCAGCTTTGCCTAATTCATAATATTCATATGATCATGTAATTGTATGCAAAGTTATTATTTTTATTCAATGAAGGGAGGATTTATTTATGGCTTGAATTTGCATAATTGATATTTGATATTAATTGATTGGAAATTGTAAATAATAGATTTATTTGTGATTTATGCTCAAAATAATTTATAAAGGTCCGAATTTTTTTTTTATTATGGACGAAATTAATTGTTAATTTACTCCTACTTTTCGGATTTTTATATACATAATTTAATAGATTTAAAATTATTTAATGTTTAATTTGATTAGTCATTGAAATAATTTGTTAACAATTAAAAGATTTTATTTTTTACTGGTTAAATAAATCAAATATTCATCAACCACATAGATCTACAATAATATGATGGCTGAAAATAATTTGATTATTTTTCCCTCTAATTTTCGAATTTTATCATATTATTTATGAATTTTAGTTAAATTTTATGTTTAATTTGATTATTCATAGAATTTAAGGATAACAATTAAAATATTGGATTTTATTTGTTAAGATAATTCAGTAGATCACCCTACAAATTATTTTCGAATTTTTCGGATTTTAATTGTTAATATTCTGAATTTTTTGGATATAATTTGATTTTTGCCCTAATTTTGAATTCTTGTTAGATTTAATGTTTAATGGAGATTTGTTTAAATCTAATCTCAACACACCTAAAAATTTGTTTAAAATTTGTTGATGGATTCAAAATTTCTTCCATAATTTTTGGATTATTAAAACCTAATTAAATCTTAAATCTTTAAATAAATAGTTAATTAAAGATTATTTGGAATTTTGTAAATTATTGTAAAAATTCAAAAGCAAAGCCCACCATGGCTGGGTGGCCGCACCTGCACCGGTGGAGCCACGGTGGATGGCGGCGTGAGGTTTAAGGACGGCAGAAGGTAGCGGGGATGGAAGCTCACCGGTGTACCGCGACCAGCATGGCAGTTGCGAAGTGCGTGGCTGCTGGTGCGCTGGTGGGTCTTGTCTTCGCCGGCGGGTTCAAGCAAAGCAGCCGGGGTTCACGGTGCGACGCCCGGCAGCCGGTGGTCTTGACTTCGGCCGGCGCCGTTTACTAGTGCCGCCTTGCGTTTGTTGTGTGAGTTTTCTTGGCTGGTTGAACCCAAGCATGGATGAGTTGGAGAAGGGGTTTGACCGGCGCCTTGGCGCCGGTCAAACCTCTAATTTAATTATAAAAAAAAAATCTTTGTAAAATCTGATTTTCAAATTTGGGCATATATCACAATCTTTTCAATAATGCAAATTAAATTATTAATATTGATTAATGCCATACATGAATAAGTAATTGAATTAAAATAATAAAGTTTCCTAAATAATTTCTAGATTAAATTTGTTAAGTTTTATAATTATTATGGAAAGTTTTATTTGCTTATTAATTGTTAATAAGTAAATAATTTGTGTTTATTTTATTTTGATATTATAAATGCATGTATGTTTAATGTAATATGTATGATATTATATTTTGCATGTTATGACTAGTATGGCCCAAATTAGGATAGTAAATACGATCTACGAATCGTTCTATTTGAATATAAATTAAATACGATCTACGAATCGTTATATTTGAATGTAAATTAAATACGATCTGCGAATCGTTTGTATTTTTGTAACTTTAAATTTTCGTTATTTATTTAATTCAAATTATGTAATCAAGCATGAGTATCCAAGGAGTTTCAAGGATGGTGATCCATGGAGATTCAAGGGAGGATTCATGAAGATTAGTTATTTTCCTAAGTATAGGGGCCATACTAGATCATTTAGTTATTGCTTATATAATTTTCTTGCATTTATTTTGTTTAATTAAATGCTTGCTTCTAAGTTTGTTTCGTGGTTAATTGATTCATGTGTTCAATTTTGATTGACCATATTAGCAAACTTAGGTCCCCAAAAGTAATATTGAGTTCAATTGCTTTTCCAAACAACACCTATAAAGCCTTAGATCATGAGTAATAGGTTCTGCCAAAGCAGGGTGTTGCTCATAGTTTCGGGGATAGTAGGGTAGGTTTTTGAAACTTACATGTTAATGTTTGGTTTAACTCAACAAAATCATCAAAAGGCAAAGTTTTGGGTTTTGAAGCTAAGAGATAGGAGTAAACAAGGAGTTGTTAACCTGTCTACCAAGAATTATAATTTGTTATTATTAGTAAAGTGTTTACTTACCTCAACTACTATAAATTGAAGGCAGGGCCAAAGTCCGTTTGATTGTAGTGGGAGGGGATCTTGGTTATTTCTTTATTCAATAGGGGACTTTCATTTTGAATAAAGGGTAGTAGTAATTAAAATTTGTCTAATTATTGCTTTCTTGATAAACATTGATTGAATCTTGCTTTATTATTTGTTGTAGTAATTATGTCTAGTAACAACAATATCAACACCAACAATTCTACTTGTAATTTGCGCTCCGTCTTTTCGAAGGACAAATTGAATGCTGAACGTTTCATTGCAAGTGAAAGGGATATGAGAATCGTTCTCATAACTCAAAAGTTCAAAGACTTTCACATGCAATGAGAGGAAGCAACGATGCAAGAGATGCATGAAAGGCTAACTCAGACTGAGCGAAACATCCCTAACCAGCCTAGAAAAGAATATGAGGATGTTCTTTTGGTCAGTAAAGGGCAATCGCTCAATAGGATTGAGATTGCTATTAAGAAGGACGAAAGCAAACAATGCAAGTTGCCAAGTCTGAAACTTCTGAAAAGCAAAAGACTACACCAAAACCAAAAGTTGCTGATGAGCACTATTGTTACACCTGTAACAAGGTTGGTCATTGGAAAAGTAGTTGCCCCAAGTATCTGAAGGATCAAAAGAAAGGAGTTTCTAGTTCATATATGTATGTTATAGAAGTTAACTTAGCAACTTCTGCTTCTTGGGTATTTGATACCGCTTGTAGTTCGCACATTATTTGTAATATGCAAGACCTCAAAAGAAGTAGAACATTGGGAAAGGGAGAAGTAGATCTTCGTGTTGGCAATGGAGCACGAGTTGCTACATTGACAGTTGGAGTATATAGTCTACTTTTACCTTCGGGATTAGTTTTAGAACTTAATAATTGTTATTATGTTCCTGCTATCACAAAGAACATTATTTCGATTTCTGTTTTGGATTCCGAAGGTTATTCATTTACAATAAAGAACAATTGTTGTTCTGCGTATTTGAATGATATGTTCTATGTCTCCGCTAAGTTATCAAATGGTTTATATGTGCTAGACTTAGAATCACACATCTATAACATAGACAGCAAGAAACATAAAGCAAATGATTCAAACCCTACATACCTATGGCATTGTCGATTAGGCCACATAAGCTCAAAGCGCATTGAGAAACTTCAAAAAGATGGAATTCTCAAATAATTTGATTTCGAATCATTTGATACTTGTGAATTTTGTTTGATGGGGAAAATGACAAAGTCTCCTTTCACAGGTTCAAGTGAAAGGGCCAATGACCTTTTAGCCCTCATACATACGGATGTGTGTGGACCTATGAGTACGTTGGCTAGGGGAGGGTACAGTTAATTCATTACTTTTACCAATGATGTGAGCAGATTTGGATATGTTTACCTCATGCGGCATAAGTCGGAATCCTTTGAAAATTTTATGGAATTCCAGAATGAAGTACAAAACCAACTTGGGAAGAAAATTAAGGCATTACGATCCGATCGTGGTGGTGAATATTTATCTCAAGAATTTGGTGATCATTTGAAGGATTGTGGAATACTTTCACAATGGACTCCACCAGGAACACCACAGTTAAATGGCGTTTCTGAAAGAAGGAATCAAACTCTACTTGATATGGTTCGATCCATGATGAGTCTTGCTGATCTTCCTATTTCATTCTGGGGATTTGCGCTTGAAACAGCGGGATTCACACTTAACAAAGCACCATCCAAAGTAGTGGAAAAGACACCATCACTACAAGAAAATGCTAAAACAACGACTGCTTCACAGCGACGGTGTGAAAAATGGTCGTTGATATTACATACAGCGACTGCTTTAAGCCGTCGGTGGACACCGACTGCTTTTAAAGTAGACAACGACGGATAAACCGTCGGTATTTATCAGCGACCGTTTTAAACGGTCGTTAATATTATTATTTTAAATTTGCAAATCTTTGTAGCTTATTAAACGGTCGCTGATGATGAAAAAGGAGTTATTTTTGGGAGGAGGGCGCGCGAATTGAAATAAACCCCCAGCAGTTCAAACTCTTCCACTCCCATTTGAACCCTAGTTTCCTCCTTCGTTCACACAGTGAATTTCTCCTTCGTTCCATCTCCTTCGTCATTCTCACTTCGTTCCATCTCCTTCGTCATTCTCACTAGTTCGCCCATTTGAAACCTGAATTTCTCCTTCCTTTTTTCCTTCATTTTATTCATCGAACTTGCCAACGACTTGTTTTCAGCAGCGAAATTCTCGGGCGAACTTGCCGACGACTTATTTTCTTGAGTTCATTGAAGCTTCCTCCACCTTCCTCCAACGACCGGCGACAGGTAATACCCTTTATTTCCGCTCAAACCCTAGATTTCGCGTTGAGAATTGAGGTTTTTGAATCTTTCGATTTTGAGCTTTGTTTTTTATATGTAGTAGTTTGTGAAGTGATTTGAGTGTGTGATTTTATTTGTGTTGTTGAAATTCGGTATCGGCCTCCCCGGAGCTCGCAGGAATGTTAATAAACCATCAACAATGTTGCGCTGCCATAAAAACACCGATGCAAACACCATGATCCACAAAACCGTGAAAAGTGTTTTGTGATTTGACAAAATTGATGATGTTGTTTTTGCAGAGAATTTTGATTATCAACCTAGGATATTATTGATTATTGTTACACCAACGTATAATAGAGTACTTCAAGCTTACTATTTGAATAGATTGAGTTAAGTTCTGAAGCTTGTAAATCCGCCAGTTATGTGGATTGTGGTAGAAATGAATTCACAGTCACCGGAAACCGCGTCGATTTTGAGGAACACAGGAGTGATGTATCGCCATTTAGTTTGCCATAAGAACTTGACGAATATTAAAGATAGAGGTGTTGAGCAGAGGAATGCGGCTCTTGAGCATATTGAGCTTCATAAACTTGATGGCATTGTTTACTTTGCTGATGATGATAATATCTATTCTATAGAACTCTTTGAAAAAATCGGTAGATATCGGGTATTCTGTTCAATTTCTTACCACACATTTGAAGTTTTTTTTCGCTTATGTTAGGTCTGGTTTAGTTTGCTTGAATTGAAAACTATTTGTTGCATTTTTTTCTTTGTTTGGTATGGACTTTTGTTTGGTATGTGTCTTTTTATGTTAATTATTGCTTAGTAGTTAATATTAGTCAAAGAGATGTTCAAGGTTTGAGGAATTAGTTGTTGTTATCATACGAATGTGCCGACTTTGAGGAATTGGTTGTTGTTGAATACTAGTACTAATTAAAGAAAATATCGGTTCCATCCTATGTTGCTGAAACATAGCTTAATTGCAAAACCCACAAATTCAAAGATGCAAATTTGAGGTTTTAAAGTGTTTAAATTTTTTTTTTGTGTGAGTTTGAGGAGGAAGGAGAGTGGAGGAGAGAGAATGAAGTTGCCATTGATGAATATGAGGTTGGATTTAGGAAGGAGAGATGTCGGGAATCAAAATCGGGTGAGAGATGGAGAAATTTCGTTGAGTAATTGGGAAGGGATGGTGATGGAATTAGAAAGTGTAAGTAGAATACTTTGTAAGTTAAAAGAGGTTCCTTTCTTTTTCTACAAAATACAAATCAGGATGTTTTGGTTGGTGAAGTTTGGTATTTTGGCCAACTTTGTATATGAATTGAGAGGGAGATGTAAATGGTTAGATTGATAGTACTTCATGAGCAATTTTTATTTCTAAACAACATAAATGCCAAAGCACTAAGTTTAAGTGGATCTCCTCTACTTTGATGATTAATATATGTTTATGATACTACTTATGATCTTTGGTAGTGATGCTAGACTAACGATTAATCTTATCCACCATGATTTATGTATTTGTTGTTTTTTTAGGTAATCATGTCTAATCCTAAGGGGCGCGGAGGTCGAGATGGCTTAGGTGGAAGCCAAGGTCGTGGGAATTTGATTCTGAGGGAGCTTTTTCAGTCACCAGATTCACAAGAAAGGTAGATCCCTATCTCAGAGACACAGGGAGATGATTCATAGGCACGTGACTTTGTTAACCAGGTATCAGAGACTCCGAACAGTGATATGGAGGAAGGTGAAGGGTCGAACCGTGCAAAAAAAAAGGTTTTAAGCCCTACTGGATTGTGGTAAGTTTGTAAGCTAATATATGCTTCATGATATTTGTATCAAATGATATTCACAATTCACGTGTTTGTTTGGTTTTCAATTCGGGTTTGATGATAACAAGGTTAGTGGGTCCATCACCGACATTTTACGGGGCCATTTTCGACAACCTTGGTTCAATTACGGTGAGGTAGACAATGCCACAAAGACGCATTGGTGGAACTCCTTCACGGTATGTATGAATCGAATTATGAAGAATGAAATTGATTATATTAGTTTATTAATAACTTGGTTTAATGTTTGATTAAAGGGTGTTTACGAATGGCCTCCTGAGTTAGATGGCCAAGTGAAGAAGGCTTACAAGATGAAATTTGCATATCGTCTGAGAGACTTGCGATATTGGGCGCTTAACAAAGCCAAAGAAAGGCCAAAATGGTTGGGGGAGACCATCTACGAAGCCATGAAGAAGAAAAGTGAAGACCCCACGTTTCTGGAAAAATCTGAAAAGGCGAAGAAGAACCGCAGAGGTGGCTCACTGTCTAATCTAATTGAGCCGTCACACTTTCAGGGTTCTATTTCGGCGGCACAACATGCTAAAAAGATGGTAAAAATGTTCCATATCTACTATTTAGTTAAAATTACATGTCATTTTCAATATAAGTAAAAAACTAAGCCTTTGTTCAACAATGTGTACGAGCAAAAAGAGTGAGAGGAGGAGTACTCCCTACCGCTCCCGAGTTGTTCTTGAAGACTCATTTCAAGACTGTTCCGGGGAAAAGGAGAAATTCCAGCAAACAAGAAAGCAAAGCAAATCTCGGTACATACTTCTAAACATATATTTAAGCAAATATAGGCCATTTTAGCCCATTTTACTTGAAAATGAATGAATATGAGTAGTTTGAAGTTAGTTTAAGTTATAAACACCTCAAACATCATTTACATACTTTGTTTGATGCGTTTAATAGTAGTTTTGATTGAAAATACAAAATGTAGGCATGTTAGAACCAAATTAGGCCATTTTAGCCCATTTTTTGCCATTTTACTTGAAAATGAATGAATATGAGTAGTTTGAAGTTAGTTTAAGTTATAAACACCTCAAACATCATATACATACTTTGTTTGATGCGTTTAATAGTAGTTTTGATTGAAAATACAAAATATAGGCATGTTAGAACCAAACATTTTAGCCCATTTTAGGCCATTTTAGGCGAAAATGAATGAATTTGAGTAGTTTGAAGTTAGTTTAAGTTATAAACACCTGAAACATCATCTATATAGTTTGTTTTATGTGTTTAATAGTATTTTTGATTGAGGCAACAAAATATAGGCAAGTTAGAACCAAATATAGGCCATTTTGGACTATTTTAGGCCATTTTACTTGAAAATGAATGAATATGAGTAGTTTGAAGTTAGTTTAAGTTATAAACACCTCAAAGATCATATATATACTTTGTTTCATGTGTTTAATAGTAGTTTTGATTGAAAATACAAAATATAAGCAAGTTAGAACCAAATATAGGCAAATATAGCCCATTTTAGGCCATTTTACTTGAAAATGAATTAATATGAGTAGTTTAAAGTTAGTTTAAGTTATAAACACCTCAAACATCATTTACATACTTTGTTTGATGCGTTTAATAGTAGTTTTGATTGAAAATACAAAATATAGGCATGTTAGAACCAAATATAGGCCATTTTAGTCCATTTTTTGCCATTTTACTTGAAAATGAATGAATATGAGTAGTTTGAAGTTAGTTTAAGTTATAAACACCTCAAAGATCATATACATACTTTGTTTGATGTTTTTAATAGTAGTTTTGATTGAAAATACAAAATATAGGCATGCTAGAACCAAATATAGGCCATTTTAGCCCTTTTTTTGCCATTTTACTTGAAAATGAATGAATTTGAGTAGTTTGAAGTTAGTTTAAGTTATAAACATCTCAAACATCATATATATACTTTGTTTGATGAGTTCAATAGTAGTTTTGATTAAAAATACAATATAGAGGCATGTTAGAACGCAAATATAGTTTGTTTGGTGTGTCACATAGTAGTTTTTACTTGAAAATGCATGAATATGAGTACATTATTTAACCAAATGCAGGAAACATACAAAAAGAAGCTGGATGATTGTACCACTCAAGAGTCACGGTCGAACCCTAATCTATTGTATTGGGGAGACCGGTTGGTGGGAGGAACAGAGGAAAAGTACGGGGTTTGGGTCGGGGAGATCATTTGTACTACAACTCTTCATCCGGGCGAGGAGATGGCTCTTCACAACCATATGAGCCGTCCATTTTTCTCGGCTTGAGGCGCGGAGTTGAGGCAAAGGTCGCTGCACGGATGGAAGAGGTGGAGGCAAGGATCGCAGCACGGATGGAAGAGTCAAATCGAGCCCTCATGCAGGAAATGATGAGGAACATGTCTGGTTTCGGCCACATGTTCTCATGTTGCAACACAGGTCCCCCCTCCACAACGCAGACCAGAAGATGACCCAGAGTTTGGTGGTGGCAGTAGTGCTACAGAGACACCTGTGACATTGTAGTTAGTTTGATAGCAACTTCGTTTTTAGATGTGTCGGTATATTTTTTTGGAACCCGACTTCTACTTTATTTCCTGGCACCGGGATCTATTTTGCGTACATATATTTAATCTAGGTAGTTTGTCTAACTATAGACATTTAGTGTCTATATTTATCGGCATCTAGCTTATAAGTTTCTAGTTTGTCGATATATATTTTTGTAGAACCCGACTTCTACTTTATTTCCCGATACCGGGATCTATTTTGTGTACATAATTTTAATCTATTTCATGTAATTATATAAGTATCTACGCAAATTGTAATATATATATATATATTGCATATTTTTGTAGTTGAAAATATTGAATGCAATGGAGGCGATGGAGCAGGAGCAGGAACAGGAACAGGAACAGGATTAGGTTTAGTGTAGTATATTTTGGTACAGGTTTAATTATACTTTGGAACATTAATATCTAATTTATCGTTATTTTTAAAAACAACGACGGCTAAATATTGAAAGAACGACGGTTAGGCAGTCGGTGTAAACGAATGTACTGCTGCCATGGACTAAAAAGGCAACGACTGCTGGAGAATAATAGCGACGGTTTTAAACCGTCGTTGAATCAACGACTATTTTAAACCGTCGTTGAATCAACGATTGTTTTAAGCCGTCGTTGATTCAACGACAGCTCAAAACAGTAGGTGAAATAGTTTCAACGACGGTTTACAAAACGGTCGCTGAAAGGCAACAAAACCGTCGTTGATTACATCACCGACGGCCAGGTGGTTGTTAATTCCTTAATCAGCGACTAGCCTTCCAACGACTGTCTTTCACCGACCGTTGACTGTCGTTGCTTGTTTCAGCGACGGTTTGGTCTTAATCAACGGCGGCTTTAAGCGGTCGTTGATGTTGCCTTTTCTTGTAGTGCATATGAAATGTGGACTGGAAACGTTCCAAAATTGTCTTTTCTAAGGATATGGGGTTGTGAAGCTTATGTAAAACGTTTACTTTCTGATAAGCTTTCACCCAAATCCGATAAATATCTTTTTGTGGGTTACCCAAAAGAGACTAAGGGATACTACTTCTACAACCAAAGCGAAAACAAAGTGTTTGTTGCTCGTAATGGTGTCTTTCTGGAAAAGGAGTTTATTTCCAGAAAAACAAGTGGGAGAAACTCGAAGAAGTTCGAAATGAGCAACAAATGGATGAGGTTAACACCTCATCAGAGGCGGCTCGGCATGAAAATGCTCAGGAGGTGGTGCATTCAATTCACATACCTCCTACCGTCCCACTTGGAGATACTCCATGCGAAGTCACTCAGCCTAGTGAGGTAGAAACTTCTTCTGTTGTTCCCCAACGTAGGTCTAGTAGGACCATCATTCCGTCAAAGAAATATATATTGATTTCCTTTTGACTGAAAGTTCTAAATTAACGATTTTAGAATCAGAAGAACCTACTAGCTACAAAGATGCTTTGGATAGTCAAGACACCGAAAGATGGCTTGAGGCCATGAAATCTGAAATGGATTCCATGTCTGAAAATCAAGTATGGGACTTGGTTGATTTGCCTGATGGGGCAAAACCCATTGGATGCAAATGGATTTTCATGTTGAAAACAGACAAGGATAGAAACATTAGTGTTTTCAAAGCAAGGTTGGTGGCGAAAGGTTTCAAATAAATTCATGGTATTGACAATGATGAAACCTTCTCACCAGTAGCCATGCTGAAGTCCATTAGGATAATCATTGCGATTGCTGCCTTTCATGACTATGAAATATGGCAGATGGATGTCAAAATCGCTTTCTTGAATGGGTTCTTGAAAGAGGATGTGTACATGACACAACCTCAAGGTTTTGAAGATCTAGAAAATCCAGGGAGGGTATGCAAGCTTAAGAAGTCCATTTATGGACTAAAGCAAGCATCAAGGAGTTGGAACCTCAGATTTGATGAGGCAAGTCAAGAAATTTGGTTTTCTCGAAATGAAGAGGAATCTTGTGTATACAAGAAGTTAAGTGGGAGTAGTATTACTTTTCTGGTCTTGTATGTGGATGACATACTTCTCATAGGAAATGATAAGACCATGCTTGAGTCATTCAAGGAATGGCTTAAAAATCGTTTCTCTATGAAAGACTTAGGAGAGGCAGATTACATATTGGGAATAAAGATCTATAGAGATAGGTCGATTAAAAGGCTGATTGGACTTAGTCAAGAAACTTATATTGATAAGGTTCTTGCAAGGTTCAAGCTGGAAAACTACAAGAGAGGATGTGAAAGTAAGCAAGGTTCATACTGAGGATAACGTAGTAGATCCTCTGACTAAACCGCTTGCTCAACCTAAGCATGAGTGTCATACTAGGTCTATGGGGCTTAAGCGTATGGGAGAATGGCTTTAGGTTGTTTACTTCATGTTTACAATTGTAAAGACATTTATTATGCTTTGAATGTTTATCAATAAAAATTCATTTCTTATTTAATTGTTTGGTTTTGTATTAAATAAAATGTTCAAATAATTTGCGTTTTCAAATAGGATTATCGAAAACGTTTTGATAATGAAACCCTATAAAGTGAACTGAAATCACAATTTATTTAAAGTCCCTAGTCTAAATCACTAAATTGGACATAAGTGATTTATTTAAAAGACTAGTATATAATTAATTGATAGCGCAGTTCCATGGGCTATGGAGACATAGAGATGTCTAATTGATTATATGGATGTATAGTTGATACATTGAGACTTGACCTAATTAGATTCTAAAAGTAGAATCAAACTACTATATTTAGTGGATTCCTTAGACATGAGTATGTCTTAATAACCACAAATATAATTAGTTTAACTTTCACACTGTTAAACGTCGCGCCGTAAAAGGAGGTTATAAAGGCAGTGATCAGGTGGGCTAAGAATTGAGTGGGAGTTATGGTCATACAAGAGTGGATAAGTCCTCCTATTAAATAGGAATGGTGTCTGGGCCTCTTGATGAACGAGAACTGGAAAATTACATGGCCATACGGAATAGGATTAAAGAGTTAATCCTCATTTGAGCAGTTCGAACTCAGCGATCAAGGAACATAAATTTGAGAATAACATTGTGTTATCAAATTTGACATTAAGTGACTTAAGGAATTTAACATTATGCTCTTGTCTTCGGACAAGTGCGAGATTGAAGGAATATTCCTATGAGGTCACACATTGTAGCACAAGTTGGACAAAGCAATCCAAATCCATTTAGGATTAGGGTTGGGCCGGTCCAAAGGGGAATAGGAGGAGAATTAGTTCTCCTAACTAGCCTATGACTCTTCTATTATATATAGGATATAATATTAGGGTTTAGGTGATCAATTCATTAATCAGTTTCTTTTCACAAGAGAGAGAGAATTGAAACCCAAATAATCTATTCCATCTAACCGGCGCCTATACCACCAAAAAGCAAGGGATCTTTTCTCTTCCGTTCTAGCAGACGTTGGTGTTCAACTGGTGCTCGTGGACTGATTAGAGGAGCAACACTTGGGGCTCTCGGGTCTTCAAAGCTTGCATACAACAGGGAAATTACGCTACAAAGGTTTGATATTTAATCCCTACTGAATGATTCATATGTTTGATTATGTTTGCGATCCTATGATAGATGTTAGGAAATTGTTTCCTGAAATTCCGCTATTTACATCAATATATTCCTACACTTTGAACCAATATTCCAACAGCAATTTCATTGCCAAGACGTGCTTTGAAGCAACATTTATTTATACTGCTTCAAAGACATTAAACATGATATGATTTTAGATTATTATGAATTGGTATGAAATCAAATGATCTTAGCGATAATTGATGATACGATCTGATCCTTCACAACTGACAACGTACGCACAGAATCACATATTATACTCTGCGCACATGCCACGATGCAATATAATGAAGAATAAATAATTAAATAAGTAATTAACAATGAAGACATTGCTGTAATATAGCTGGCAATACCAATGTACCATATTGCCATTGTTGCAGCCTATAAATTGCGAAAGAGAAGGCCCAAAACTCTCCAAATTAATTCATCTCTATACACAAACTTATTTCTTAGCTAGCTAGCTAATAGTAATAATCTAGCTTATATTATATACTCCACAGAAATGGGAAGGGAAGAAGGAAAACGATTGACGAGTAAAAGGGTGGGATTGATGGGCAGAATACTAGTAATGGTGACGATCATGATTATGTTGTTGGCTACTACCACCACGGCGAGGCCGATTTATTTTGATGTCTTCAAGGGCGACGTGGATTCTTTGCTTTCCGATCCTTCAAGGGGTCCCTTGACCGGTGCTGCTCTTTCCAATTCCCCATGATCTTACCCGCCCTTGGACAGTCCTTTGTTTGATGTAAATGGTGAATCTATGATTTATGGTGTAATTGAATTATTTGTTTTACGGGAAATGATGATGGTGTGGTACTATCATCAATAACTATATATATGATCAAATTAGATATGGCATTTGTTCACCAAAACAATATATGGCATTTGTCCACCAAAAAACTATATGAATTACGTAAATTTTTCAAGTGTTTAATTCTTTATGAGTTAAAATACTGAAAAGTAGGGGTGTAAGTGGACTGTGAAAAGTTCAGAGTCCAATCCAATCTAGTCCAAACTTATCGGATTGGATTAGATTGAAAAATATTTAGATTGGACTCAAAACTCAAATTTTCGAGTCCAAATATTTTCGGACTGGATTTGGACTCATCCCTTTGGAGTCCAATACACTACAAGAAAGGTCGTATTTAACGACGGTTAAAAGCCGTCGGTAATTTTGGAAAAACCGTCGGTAAAACATCACCGACCGCTAAGCCGTCGTTAAACGGCAGTCGGTGCACAGGTGGTCGCTGAATTTGGAATCAACGACCGCTAAGCCGTCGGTAAATAATCTAACGACGGTTTCCTTGTAATCAGCGACCGTTTCCAAAAACCGACGTTGGAACCAAACCAACGACTGTTTTAAACAGCCGTTAAATCAACGACGGTTTATAACCGTCGTTGATTTACCGACCGTTAAAAACCGTCGGTAATTCACCAACGGTTATAAACAGTCGTTGTTTGGGCCACATCAACGTCTGTTATAAACCGTCGCTATTATGTAAAAGCAGTCGTTGAAGTGGAAGTCCTTGGATGCATAGTATACCTTACAACGACTGCCTAGCCGTCGTTGATTTAATGTTTAGCCGTCGTTGTTGTTTTGAAATAATATTATTTAGAATATTTTTGTTGTTACCAATAATTAAACTCCGTACTCAAGATTGCATGCTTGTGGACCACACTAAAGTTTGTTCCTCCATCGCATTCAATTACAAAAATATGCAATTTTGATATATATTACAATTTGCATTGATACTTGTAATTTGCATTGATACTTGTATAATTACATGAAATAGATTACAATTATGTACACAAAATAGATCCCGATGTCGGGAAATAAAGTAGAAGTCTCTGTGTTTTCAAAAAAATATATATCGACAAAGTCGGAAACTAATAAGCTAGATGCCGATAAATATAGACACTAAATGTCTATAGTTAGACAAACTACCTAGATTAAATATATGTACGCAAAATAGATCCCGGTGTCGAGAAATAAAGTAGAAGTCGGGTTCCAAAAAAAATAACCCGACACATCTAGAAACAAAGCGAGATGCCGATAAATATTGACACTAAATGCATAAAAGTTAGTTACCTAGTTGCCGAAACCAAAAACACTACCTTGTCAAGGGTGTCTGCGTAGCACTACCGCCACCACCAAACCCTAGGTCATCGTCTGGTCTGCGATGTGGAGGGGGGCCTGGGTTGCAACCTGAGGACATGTGGCCGAAACTAGACATGTTCCTCATCATTTCCTCAACAATGGCCCGACTTGACGCTTCCACCCGTCTTGCGACCATTGCCTCCACCTCTTCCATCCGCGCGCCGACCTTTTGCATCCACCTGCGCCTCAATCTCGAGATAAAATGGACGGCTCATATGGTTGTGAAGAGCCGCCATCTCCTCGCCCTGATGAAGAGTTGTAGTACAAATGATCTCCCTGACCCAACCCCTGAACTTTTCCTCGGTTCCTCCCCCAACTGTCTCCCAATACAACAGATCGGGGTTCGGTCGTGACCCCCGAGTGGTACAATGGTCCGACTTCTTCTTGTACGTCTCCCCGCATTTGGTTAAATATACTCATATTCAAGTAAAAGAAAGTGGGTAAAATGGCCAATATTAGCCTACATTTGGTTCTAACTTTCCTACTTTGTGTATTTTCAATCAAAACAACTTATAAATACATTAAACTAACTACATATATGATGTTTGAGGTGGTTATAACTTAAACTAGCATCAAAGTACTCGTATTCAAACATTTTCAAGTAAAAAGGCCTAAAATGGCCTATATTAGCCTACATTTGGTTCTAACTTTCCTACTTTGTGTATTTTCAATCAAAACAACTTATAAATACATTAAACTAACTACATATATGATGTTTGAGGTGATTATAACTTAAACTAGCATCAAACTACTCGTATTCATTCAATTTCAAGTAAAAAGGCCTAAAATGGCCTATATTAGGCTACATTTGGTTCTAACTTTCCTACTTTGTGTATTTTCAATCAAAACAACTTATAAATACATTAAACTAACTACATATATGATGTTTGAGGTGTTTATAACTTAAACTAGCATCAAACTACTCGTATTCAAACATTTCCAAGTAAAAAGGTCTAAAATAGCCTATATTAGGCTACATTTGGTTCTAACTTTCCTACTTTGTGTATTTTCAATCAAAACAACTTATAAATACATTAAACTAACTACATATATGATGTTTGAGGTGTTTATAACTTAAACTAGCATCAAAGTACTCGTATTCATTCAATTTCAAGTAAAAAGGCCTAAAATGGCCTATATTAGCCTACATTTGGTTCTAACTTTCCTACTTTGTGTATTTTCAATCAAAACAACTTATAAATACATTAAACTAACTACATATATGATGTTTAAGGTGTTTATAACTTAAACTAGCATCAAACTACTCGTATTCAAACATTTCCAAGTAAAAAGGCCTAAAATGGCCTATATTAGGCTACATTTGGTTCTAACTTTCCTACTTTGTGTATTTTCAATCAAAACAACTTATAAATACATTAAACTAACTACATATATGATGTTTGAGGTGGTTATAACTTAAACTAGCATTAAACTACTCGTATTCATTCAATTTCAAGTAAAAAGGCCTAAAATGGCCTATATTAGCCTACATTTGGTTCTAACTTTCCTACTTTGTGTATTTTCAATCAAAACAACTTATAAATACATTAAACTAACTACATATATGATGTTTGAGGTGGTTATAACTTAAACTAGCATCAAACTACTCGTATTCATTCAATTTCCTACTTAACCTAAAATGGCCTATATTTGATTCAATCATATTTGCCTATAAATATATGTTTAGAAGTATGTACCGAGATTTACTTTGATTTCTTGTTTCTTTGGAATTTCTCCTTTTCCAGAACAGTCTTGAAATGAGTCTTCAAGAACAACTCGGGAGCAATAGGGAGTACTCCTCCTCTACTCTTTGCCTGTAGACATTGTTGAATTAACAAAGGCTTTATGGAACATATTCATGTAAATTACACTAAGTAGTAGATATGAAACATATTTACCATCTTCCTAGCATGTTGTGCCGCCGAAATAGAACCCTGAAAGTGTGACGGCTCAATTGGATTAGACAGGGAGCCACCTCTTTGGTTCTTCTTCGCCTGTTCAGATTTTTCCCGAAATGTTGGGTCTTCACTTCTCTTCTTCATGTCTTCGTATATCGTCTCCCCCAACCATTTCGGCCTTTCTTTGGCTTTCTTAACCACCCAGTATCGCAAGTCTCTCAGACGAGATGAAGCTTTTTTCTTGTAATCCTTCTTCACTAGGCCTTCTAACTCAGGAGCCCATTCGTAAATACCCTTTAGTCAAACATTAAACAAAGATATTAATAAAGTAATATAATCAATGAAATTTTTCATAATTCGATTCATACATACTGTGAAAATGTTCCACCAATGCGTCTTTGTTGCATTGTCGACCTCACTGTAATTGAACCAAGGTTGTCGAAAATGGCCCTGGAAAATGTCAGTGATGGACCCACTAACCTTGTTATCATCAAACCTGAATTGAAAACCAAACAAACACGTGAATTGTGAATATCATTGCATACAAATATCATGAAATGAAGGCTTACGAACTTACCACAATCCAGTAGGGCTTAAAACCTTTCTTGGTGCACGGTTCGAACCTTCACCTTCCTCCGTATGAGTTATCGGAGTCTCCGGTACGTGGTCACCAATGTCACGTGCCTGTGAATCATCTCCCTGTGTCTCTGACATAGGGTTCTGGCTTCCTTGTACATCTGGTGACTGAAAAAGCTCCCTCGGAGTCAAAGTCCCACGACCTCCGCGGCCCTTAGGATTAGACATGATTACCTAAAATGCAAGAAAGTAGAAACGCGCAAGATTAAAAAAAACACAATAAAATGTAAGATATTAGAAACAGCGAACCCTCACTGACCCCCCGTCCTCCCCCTCACTAACCCCCGCCGGCCGCACTCCCCCCCGCCCTCCCCCCTCACCGACCCCCTAGCCTCGCACTCCCCCTCCCCTCCCCCCCCTTCCCCCACTCCTCGCTGGCCCGCACTCCCCCCTACCCTTCCCCCTCGCTCCCCCTGGGGCTGCAGCCCCCTCCCCTCCCCCGCCCTCCCCGCTGGCGGCTGCGGCCCCCTCCCCTCCCCCCGCCCTCCCCCACCGACCCCTGCAGCCCCCCGCCCTCCCCCCTCACTCCCCCCGCTGGCTGCGAGCCCCCCCTCCCCCCGCCTCCCTCCCCCTCACCGACCCCTGCGGCCCCCCCCTCCCCCCTCACCCCCTGGCGGCTGCAGCCCTCCCCCGCCCTCCCCCCCCCCCCCGGCGGCTGCAGTCCCCCCCTCCCCTCCCCTCCCCCTCCCCCTCACAGTGCCGCAGGCCCTCCGCCCCTCCCCCCTCCCCTCCCCTGGTGGCTGCGGCCCCCTCCCCTCCCCCCCCCTCCCCCCTCGCAGTGCGGCCCCCCCGCCCTTCCCCCCCTCGCTCCCCCTGCGGCTGCGCAGCCCCTCCCCCCCCCCGCCCCCCCCCCCTCCCCCTGTGCCTGCAGCCCCCCCTCCCCCCCCCTCCCCCCTTTTGTTAGAATGTTAGTGAAATAGGGAGAACCAATAAACACAAATAAACTCCATACAAATAAAGAGCATATATGAGATTTTATCAAAAAAATCCATTGACATAATGTAAAGTTATAAAATTATAGATCATATTCATATAGAGTCCCTTGTATGTCTACACAACACATTACTAGACATACTAATTACGTAATTAAATAAACCTTTCAAAAGCAAGAATAACAATGTTTAGGTTACTCAAACAGGTAGGCCTGTAGGGTCCGTTCTTAGCTAAAGGCAAGCAAACAAAGATGGGCCTTGTTAGAGGAAACATAAATATTAATGCGAAAAGGGAAGTGGGGAGAAAGCAAGTACTAATTAAATATTAGAAAAACACTAAGAAAAACCACAGGTGCAGAATGGATCATGTTACTCAACAACAGTAAGAAAAACTACAGATGGAAATGTCATAACAAGTAATCTTCAACATTTCATTACAAAAGTCCTATATTTTTATTGAAATGTTGTCCTTAATACAAGCTATGATATACTCAAACAAATCAAAGTGAATTCCCATCCTCGCTTAGTTCATCATCACTATCGTCATCCCAAAAAACCATCATCGTCATCGTCATCATCCTCGCTTTCTCCGGACTCGAAACTAGACTCTTCTTCATCATCACCTGATGGGGCTTCAAACAAAATTTCTTCGTCATCTCCTTCAACACACTCGACATCATTACCACCTTCATAATCGGGAATATCATTTGGATCACAAAGCGTTGGAGTCCCAACACTTGTCTCCTGAAGGAAGTCGAAGTCAACCGGAGCATCAATCACAGACCTTGCCTTTGTCCTAAACACAGCCCACCATTGAGCACGATCTCTTTTCAAGCTTGGGTACGGTGCGAAATATACTTGGCTAACCTGGTATGATAGCACAAAGGGATCAAACTTGGGGTATTTCTTGGTGTGGTTGACTTCAACTAGCTTGTGTTGATCGATGTTCATTCCCCTCACATTGTCCATCCAATTGCACTTGAACAAAACAGTGCTATATTGACTACGAGCACCGGTAAACTTCAATTCTATAACATCATCTAGAATCCCAAAGAAATCACTCCCACCGTCATTAGACACACACACTCCAAAATTCATGGTGGATTTGTGGTTGCTTGATGCTTTTGTTTGGAAATTGTATCCATTAACATAGTATCTATTCCAAGTGCGAACTAATGTCGAAGGACCCATTGCCAAAGCAAACAGTACATCATCATTGGGTTTGTCTTGAATAACCTATTGAAATTCATTCATATTGTTAATACATTAACATTTCTTGAATAACCTATTGAATAACCTATAGTCACACAAACTCACTTTCGATCTAAACCAATCAAGGTATTCTGCTTCATGTTGCACCCACACATCTTCCCTACGTAGAGTAGGTCGAATTTGAAGAATGTGGTCCTCGAAATCCCTTACAAACAATACAATTGTTAATGTCTAAATTTAGAATGAAAGTTAAATTTATAAATAATATGATTAATAACAAGTGTTTTACTTCTCAAATTCTTGTAAGATGCCTGTATTTGCTAACACATATAGGTGTGCACGTTGTAGTTCCACTTCGGTTAAAAATCGTGTTCCTCCCGCATTAGACAGCCGACCACAATTAACCCCGAATAGCTCCGGGACAGTTTCGTCGAGCATCCTATCAAGTTCATCATTTACATTACGGCCTGAATCTCGTGTCTTAGTATCCACTCCTTGCTGAAAGTAGTTTGAACAGAAGTTTGCAATCTCTTCACACAAGTACGCATTACAAATAGAACCCTCCACACGAGCCTTGTTACCAATTTTGCGTTTCAAATGATTGAGGAACCTAAGAAGGTGGTTATAAAAAAGAGTTACACAATTGCGAAAATAAAAAAGGATATATGAAAATGAAGGATAAGGTACCTTTCAAAGGGATACATCCAACGGTATTGCACGGGACGACATAGCCTAGCTTCGCGTGGAAGGTGAACTGGTAAGTGTTCCATGGAATTGAAGAATGATGGTGGGAAAATCTTTTCGAGTTTACAAAGGATCTCGGCTATGTCCTTTTCCAACCTTTCCATGTCACTTACTTGTGATGGTGGAGCAACACAAATCACGGAAAAAATGCTAATCTCGGTGACAACTTTCCACACATGAACCGAAGCAACTCCTTTAATGCAATCGGCAATAATCTTTCCATGAAGACATGACAGTCATGGCTTTTCATACTTTACAGCTTACCGGACTGCATGTCCACACATCTTGTTAAGTCGGAAACATAGCCATCGGGAAATTTCAAATCTCGACCCGGTTGCATAATACTTTCCTTTGGGACTTGTCCGGTGCGAAAGGTGCTTTTGGTGGAGTTTCTTTTCCGTTTGCATCCTTGGTGACATGAAGTTGAGGCCTTTTGCACAATTTAGCAATGTCTTTTCTAGATGCAACGGTGTCTGTCCTGTCTTTTTTCACATCCATAAGCGTGTGAATGAGTTGGTCGAAGAAGTTTTTCTCAAATGTGCATGACGTCAAGGTTGTGACGAAGATGCGAGATCTTTCCAGATATGGGAGCTCCCAAAGACACTTTGTTTGAACCACCCATTTTTCAACTTTTTCAAAGCATTAAGTGCATCGGTCCATCTCGTAGCCTTTGGCAAGTCTTTAACACATGACCACAACTCTTCCCAGACATGATGTGTGGTGGAGACCCTTTTTCAACCTTATTTCGCAAAAAGCTACTTTGTTTTTACGAAAAGGATGATCTTCGGGGAAGGAATTGACGGTAACAATCAAACCAAGAAACTTTACCCCCATGCTCGAGCCAAAAAGCTTTGGATTTATCCATACAATAAGGACAAGCCTTTTTCCCAGCGGTAGACCAGCCAGATAGCATACCGTAAGCAGGAAAATCATTTATTGTCCAAAGAATGGCGGCACGCATATTGAAATTTTGTTTCCTAGAAATGTCATAAGTAGTTGCTCCAACATCCCATAATTGCTTCAATTCCTCGATTAAGGGTTGCATGTACACATCCAAGTTTCCCTTCGGATTTTTAAGACCGAGAACGAGCAACGAAAGGAACATGAAGGGTTTTTTCATGCACATCGATGGCGGCAAGTTGTACGGGGTTAAGATGACCGGCCAACATGAATATTGACCCCCAAACTTTCCATGTGGACCAAACCCATCGGTACACAAACCGAGCCGAACATTCCTAGGCTCAGATGCAAATTCGCCAAATGATCTATCCAAATGCTTCCAAGCTTCATTGTCGCTAGGGTGAGCCATTTTGTCTTCGACTCTTGGATTTTTGGCATGCCATGTCATTTCTTCAAGAACGTTCTTTGTTGCATACAACCTCTCGCAATCTCGGTGTGATTGGGAAATAAATCAAAACTTTCATTGGAACTAAAGACCCCTTAGAAGTCCTCTTGTATCTGCTTCGCTATCGCACACTCTACATCTGTCCAAGTGTGCATCGGTTCTCCCAAAATGACAGATACAACCTTTGGGGCAAGCATGAATCTTCTCGTGGGGAAGCTCTAATCCCTCCAAGATCTTCTTCGTATCGTAAAATGTGTTACTCATGTTGTTGTTGCTAGGTATTGCTTCTTTCATTAATGAAGCAAAAGCATCAACACACCTATGTGGCAAATTGTACTCACACTTCAAAGATACGATTCTAGATGCCATTTCCAACACAGACATGGAGCTCCCGTCGTACAACGGTTCCTCAGAAGCCTTTAATAGGTCAAGAAACACCTTTGCTTGAGGATTAGGCTCCTCCTCCATTCCACTAGGCTCTTCAACAGTGGACGGTTCCGGGTTATTCCCAAGAGCATCGAAAACCATTTCACGGTACGGATTAGATAGCTCTTCTGAGGGTTGAGGTAACTCTTCACCATGAGAATAGCAACCGTAGTAATCAGGTATAAATCCCTTGCTATACAAATGCACTTTAATTGTGTCTGCGTCATGCATACGTCTGTTCTTGCATTTCGGACACGGACATCTAACTTCATCCTTACCTGGGGTTTCGGGATTTACTTTGCAAAAATCAATGAATTCATCAACCCCCCTCAAGAACTCGGGCCTCAAGTTACGCACATTGTCATATCTATCATACATCCACCAACGCTCCTTCCGTTTCATGGTGACCAATTCTACAATTCTAAACCATTTCAATGACAATACTCATTAACAACCAACATACGTACAATTAAAACATATTTGTGAAATACATATAGGGCCTAAAATGATGTCCAAAGGTCCTTATCACTCCAACCTAACCCATTCTTCGACGTCTAACCCCACTAGTGAATGTATGCCAACTATTCACTTCTACGTAAATTCCGGCAGCATTTCCCATGAGTTCTCCAAGTACACAATGTCAGCTTCGTAAAAGCTTACATATGTACCCAGAGAACAACATAGAGAAACAACATCACCGGAAAATACATAGAATAGAACAAAAGGCATACATTCACCACCTAAGTGAGGTCAAACGTCGAAGAACAAATCCAATCGGGGACTATTCAAGATATACTCCTAATGAGTATACCTTGAACGGGTATCTATGCACATGATGATGCAAACATATTTATTTAAACACTTAACTTTAATTTATAACCTCATCCAAACTATTTCCACGAAAACAAATATGTCAAAAACAATATAAACAATTTAAATAGTGTAAACTAGATAAAGGAATGTGCAATAAATAAATTATTGTCATAATTATATAGTTTTTAACTTTTATAACCTTTAATAAACGAACCACTATAAAAACTATTGTGATAATTATATAGTAACTTAAACTTATACAATTAAAGTAACTTAATCTTCAAAGTAATATAAACTAAAAAAATTTATAGTTTTTAACATTCTCTAAACAAACGTTTTTTTAATACATTATATTTCATGATGAAAAACTTACACAAAAATTAAAATATAGAATTTACATGAACGAAAACAATATAAATTGAAGACAAAATATGGTAAAAAATTGCTACTAACCTTACAATTAAGCCAAAGAGAAACACCAAAGTGCTACGTAATCCTACATCATGTAGAAAATCAATTATTCAACGGCACCTTTAAACGCGTGAACAAACTTAATTCCAAATTCTCAACATGTTCACCGGAAAGTACAATGCATATGATAAAAAACGTAAACGTTTACATTTGCATTACCAAATAACAAACAAATTAAATGGATGTAAACCATTATCCATAGAGAACACACATAGATGCATCATCTCTAAAATAAAAAATAATAGCCTAAGTTCAAGCTTGTTTTCATCAGATGAACAACACCCATATCTTCTTTCTTCATTATTCATCATCCTTTGTTTTTCCTTTGATATTAAGTCCAACAATTTTGGGTTACTTTCACCCATTCTTTTTTTCCACCAAATGTTAGAAAACAAAAATACCCACATGCTCTTTCTTGTTACCGATTTCACTCACCAAATCACTAAAATCGACTATGAAATTATATGAAAAAATAATAAGTAGTATGAACTTTGATTAAAGAAATGATTTATTATAAGATCAAACACTTAAATGAAGAAATATACATAAAATAAAGCAAGACTAACAAAATGTGAGTAAAAAAACCGACAAAAACAAGATTCGAATTTTTAGGAGAAATAACAAGAATTAGCAAAAACCAAATTTTCTGGGTTTAGTTTCATGAGTACACAAATTATTAAAAAAAAAAATAGATATTGGCATCGCTTACCACCGGCGAAATGTAGGTCCAAGAAGAGTCGATGCAACTTCGTCGCCCCAAGGTCGTCGCTCTGAAGTTCACTTCTCTCACGAGGAAAAACCCAATTGTTAGGGTTTGGTTCATGAGTACAAAAATTTTTAAAAAAAAGGAGAAAGTAAAGCTTACCGCCGGCGAAGTGAGGTGGAGGTGGGTTTCGTCATTGCCGTTAGGTCGGAGGAAGGAGGAAAGGCGAGGTGGAGGTGGTTTCGTCGTTGTTGTGCTCGCCCAAAGTACTTCCCTCCTTTTTTTTTTGTTGAAAATAAAACCCGATGAAACACCAAATTCAATTAAAACCCCCCCCTTCGAAATCAACGACCGTTTCTAACCGTCGCCCAAGCTAAAAAAATTCTCGCTTTTAATTCCACAAAATCAACGAGCCGTTAGCCGTCGTTATTTATCAACGACAGCCTAAACCGTCGTTAAATGATACAAAAGCAGACGGTAATCAACGACGGCTTATAGCCGCGTAAGCACTATGGATTTGCCGACGGTTTTCCTAGCCGTCGCTGATAGGCCGTCGTTATTTTGTGATTTTCTTGTAGTGATAAGTCCAATCCAGTCCAAAAAATATTTTAGCATGAAGTATATATATATATATATATATATATATATATATATATATATATATATATATATATATATATATATATATATATATATATATATATATATATATATATATGGTTCAAGTTCACATGAGAACCACATTTACGGTGAGAACCGTAAGAATCACTCATTTTTCCTCATTTTGCGAAGTTTTTGCTTATTTCACAAACTTTTTTGCTCATTTTATGTTTTGTTTATTTTATATTTTTGCTCATTTAACATTTTAATGCTCATCTCGCAACGTTTTTTCATATTAAGTTTTGCTCATTTTACGATTTTTCTCATTTAACTTTTTTACGCTCATTTTATGTTTTTTCTCATTTTACATTTTTTCTCATTTTACGGTTTTGCTCATTTGATTATTTCTACTCTTTTTATGCTTTTGCTCATTTTTACTTTTTTTTTGCTTATTTTATGAAATTTTTGATCATTGAAAGTGGTTCTCAGACTTCTCACGGTTCTTACCATAAGAGGGTTCTCATTAGATATGTATATGTATATGTACATACACATATACATATATCTTTAATATTTTTGTTGAAATTTTGGACTTTTTAACATTCTCGCTCTAAATTATTTTACCTAGTACCAACATTTTCACTAACCCTCCAAAACTCCAAAGTAAAAACTGGAAATTAAAAAGGCAAAAGTTACTTTAACCTTTTTGGCGCCTTTTGTATTTTTGCAATTTGCATTGTATAAGACTTTAAAGATGTATGTAAATTACTTTGTGAAATGGGTGTAATGAGTCCAATTTTTCAAATTTCAATAATTTAATCATGAGAAAATATTGTGAATTGAACCTAAATTGGGAAAAAATTAATATATTATATAATAATCGGAATGGACTAGACGTGATTCGGACTCAAGAAAAAATTATCGGATTGAACTGGATTGAACTCAAGAAAAATTTGAATCGGATTTGGACTCAATTTCTTGAATCCAAAAAACTTTAGACTAGATTTAGATTTAGTAACGTCTAATTTAGTCCAATCCACTAACACCCTTACTGAAAATTAAAAAGATTGACCTAGTATTCCATTCTAGTTTATAGCCTATTCTCCTTTTCGGTCCATTGAATCATCAGTATAATGGTTGTTTGACTTTGGCGCGAATTCCAATCCATTATAAAATCTTCACCAAACACCAAATAGCTTATTCATATTCACTAAACTAATGCACACGTGTTTCGGGGCACACCCACAAGTATGCAGAGATTGTCTTGAGGATTGACGAATCCCTACTAGTTTATTGTTTCTTCGTTTAATGTACTTTGCATTAAGAGCTAAATGCTCACCTTGTAATCATAGTGTATAGTGCTTTGCCATGTATGAATGCTTGTTGACTGTTTGAGCAAAGTTTTTAGTTTGCAAATTCACTTCCAGGACAACTGGATGGCAGTATGAGGAGGATTATAAACTTAAAATTCCCCTAGTAGCGCGCCATTCTTTACGTAGATCTCCTAACCCATACCCATAAATTGGCTTTTGTGCAAGCCACATCCCTAATCCAACACAAATTTTCCAAGAGCAACCTAGTTACAAAGTAAAATATCTCTCATGCCAAGCCCACAATATTTCTTTGTTTTACAAAGATTTTCCCAATATATGGTTTCCACATATTTTTGCAACTTTACGGTTTTCTATCCCAATAAACCAGGGTGGAAACTGTTCGACTATGTAGTACACTATAGTAGGGTGTGAATCATACTTGTAGCTTATATGGAACTTAATCGATATTTTTGCAGAAATTAAGCTAGAAAGAACAGAGGAACGAGAATGTAAGAGAGAATTTTTTTATGGAAACTTCTTGTCTCAATACAAGAAGATATTAGTAGAAAAATTGTATATTGCTGCGGTTGAAAAGTGGCTATTCTTTGCGAATTCGCACCGCCAAGCAAATCAAGTGCGCAACAATAGGATAAATCTATTGCTGCAGTTTCAAAACCGCAGCAATAGATTAACCTATTGTTGTGGTTATGGGGAAAACTCGCAGCAATAGGTGCAGGTAAAAAAAAATTCATTTTTTGAAATTTAAATATTCTAATAGTTCTCAAAAAAAAATTACAACAAATAATAAACTACACATTGAATTCATATATTCAATAAACATGATAATCTTATAATATTTACCAAAAATATAACAAATATAAAAATCGAAAAAAATAAAAAAAAGGTACTCCAGACCAAAAAAAATTAAAACAAAAATACACTTAAAACTTGAAAAGAAACGAAAAAACACGAAAAAATAAGAGATCTAAAAAATAAACTAATACTAAGAAATAAAAAAACAACTTACTGCAAATTGAAACTAACGAGTGAAGAGATCTAACAAAATCAATCAAGAATGAAAAAAATAAACAACCTCTAATTACAAAAACCAAACAACAACCTGCGCGAGGACCGCTGCCGCCGGAAAAACCACGATGTGGCCACCTGCGCGAGGACCGCTGCCGCCGGAAAAACCACGAAGGAGTGAGAGGCGTTATTTCGAACCACGAAGGATATTGAGAGAGGCGCAATTTCCACCATTGAACTCCGCCTGAAATCTACAACCTTGCTTGATTTATTCTCATCACCGTTTCTAGTTCTCCGCCGGAATAGTCACCGGTTTTGAGTTTTCTGGTAAGTTGCTCGACGGCGTTGTTGGAAAGGGTAATGGTTTTTGGTGATGGAAATTCATTGAAACTTGAACGAGGAGGTTGTCAACTTATGGAATGAGAGGCGTAAGAGATATGGGAGGAATGAGAGAGAATAAGGGAGTGAGAGTCGTGAAAGAGAAGGGAAGAGTGAAAGGCGTGAGAGAATAGTGTTGAAACGGCGCATAGTAAACCCTAACCTCTGTTTTGTAAATAAAATAAAGATATTCTTTGCGGTTTCTTTTAAGCCAAAACCGCAAAGAATATATTAAAATAATAATTTTTTTAATATATTCTTTGCCGTTTCTGGATAAACCGCAACAATAGGTTTTACGTAGGTTTTTTTTCCTTTTCGTGTGTCTATTGCTTTGCGTATGGTTAAAACCGCAACAATTCAACCGCAGCAATATACAATTATTCTACTAGTGAGAAAAACTATTACCTCCTCCGAATTTAAATTCTCTACTAGAATAGGGGGGCCACCTCAGGTACAACCTATTACATACGCAAGTTCCACTTGGAACTCCGACTCTCGCAAGTTCTACTCAGAACTCCAACTCTTGCAAGTTCCACTTGAAACTCAACTCTTCCCTACTTTGATTCCCAATCGGAGGGCAACTCTTTCTCTCTTCATACTCTCGGACTTAACTCTAAGAATCTCAAGAGTTGTTACAACGCTTTTTACAACTCACAACTACTTGAATAAAAATAACAATCTAGTATTTAAACGCTAAGTACAATATTGGAAACTGTAGAAACTGATTAAGAACATATTACTTATAAAACTTTTTCGGTCATAGTGTTTTTTTTGATGTCCGTTGTTGTTAGTTTGGTAGGATTCTACCACCTTTTATAGAGGGAGATGCCTTAGAAGTCTTCTCCGAGTTTCTCTCCACTAACTGACATCATGTTAATGAAGCGGTTAAATTGTTGAGAAACTTAGAGAATACTTACCCACCAACTGTAAGCTTCATAAAAAACCAATGGTATATTTCGAGCAATTTTAGGAAACGTGGTAGAACATGTTTCTTGGATAATAATCAATGATTAATATCCAAAAATAGTTTTCACAAATATTTTTCGAAAATTACGCAAGTAATTTTGTCATACGTAATTAGAACCTGATGTTCCATAACACTTTCTTTAGCAAAATAAACACTTACATCTCTATTCTATATGTCAACTCATCACCTTTGGTGTCCACCCTTAATTACCTAAATACCCCCAACTATCCACACATTTTACAAATCCAACCACTCAATAAATTTTTTTAAAAAGAAACACTAAATATGGGGAACACGATTCCTAAGAAACTGCCGTTAATTGTACCAATAAATTAACTGAGAAAAAAACCACACAAACGAGACAAAAGACTATAGCTTTTTTCTCCATCTCTTGTCTATCTTTCTCTTCCGTGAGGTAATTATAAAGCACATGTACATTTGATTTTCCCACAATACCGATACAAATATAACGTCTAACATCTTTTTTTTTTGGAGATTTTAATTATGGAGTCAAGGATAATTGAACCATCATAGACCTTCAAGCGCAAAAGCAAGAAGTTGCGAGGTTAAAATAGGAAAACGAAAACAAGGTATGTTTTTTTTATAAATTGAAGTATATTTGTGAAAGAAAAAGAAATGGAAGTAAGATATAGTTGGGAGTAAAACGAAATAAATTAGAAAACAACAATTACCAACTAACGAGTGGCCAAATTATTTAAGTTCAACATTGAGAAACATTTACCAACCAATCCAAGAACAACAAGGGATTCTTACTTTTTCAAAATAAATTGCACAGTATGTACGTAGAAATGGCAGAATACTACACCAATACAATGCGCACAACATTCTTATCAATTCATGAAATTAACATAAACCCCCAGCCTCAATCAGATACAGCTTTGATGCCAACTTGCTAATCAAAGCACCATCATCCAAGTGCCCATATCAGTAGGCATTCGATCCAATTTTCATGTCTTTAATAGCATTTGAAGACCAAATCAAGATTTCTCTCCTCATTTGTTTCCCCCTGTTAATCAAATACCCAGAAACAAAAATCACCAAATGTTGAGTCAACATCCCAAATTCCCAACTTTAAATCAATTTCAAACAAAAAAAACACCCAAATATAGTAATAAACCAGAAAAGATCCGCCGACCTCGATTAGTTCTTCAATAAATCTTTAAACTTTAATAAAAACGCAGGCTTTGTTGTTTGTTGCATAAATTGCTGGCGAAGACAACATATGGTAATGGGTTTAAGAGTTTCAATTTTTCCGGGTTTTGGAGTCGGAGGATTTCGTGGTGGGGTGATTTCAGGCGTCGGGAGATGAGAGATTTTGGTTTCTTTGGACGGGGTGGTCGAAGGGAATAGAGAGAGGAAGAAAAGAGGGCGGCTATGGCTGCGGAGGGGAGGTGAGAGAGATGGAGGAGTATTTACAGAGAGTTGGAGGGATGTAGAGTAGCAAAGTGAGGAGATTGGTGCGAATGAGGACAAATATAGATGAGTATGGTTTTAGAGAGAGGAAATAGGTATTCTACGAGGATCAACATTGGTGCTCTAAAGAAAGATAGGAAATAGGTATGAATGACAATCTCTATTTAACAATTCCTTATAAATTGATCTCCATATTAAGTTATAAAAATACCTTTTAGAACACAAACTCAACTTTATCAAATTTTATTTCAAAAAAAATCACACTTTTAACAATCTCTATTTAACAATTCTTCATAAATTAATGTCCATAGATTTTGGATTTATTATAGGTTGAAGAAATTGAGTCATATTTTGAGTAATGAGTTAAAAAAAATAGTTACTATTAGCATGAAATTTTTGCTTTTAAATTGTTACCCACCTATTGTAGATGGGTAAAAATGGTTATTACTATTAGAAATTGAGTTATCTCTTAATATTGAAGCCACTAAATGCATTGGAAATAGTCATAATATTAAGCTGATTATTTTATATATTAAGAATATGACAAAATCTCCATCTCTATTATATATGGAAACTCTTCAGAAATTGATGTTTATAGAAAGTTATAAATATACCCTAAAAAACACAAGCTCGACTTTATCAAAAAAAATTCCAACACAAAAATCACACCAACATCCAAATTACTTCAAATAATCAAAATCAAAATACCCCTAAGTACCAATAATTAATCAAAATTATTGAATATATAATTACTATAAATAATCAATTATTATGATTATTTTTCAATATCAAGTAAATTGCATAAACAGAGATAGGGATAAGAAGTAGAATAGAGATGTTAAGTAAATAAGTTGCATCAAGAGATGGATATCATATCTTAAATTCATTCTACTTCATTAGTTTATGATCTTCTTTGTTGATTGTTGATTGTTGGTAGTTAATGAGCTTTACCCAGTAATTATGTTTTTTGTTGTTAATTTTACTTGATTAGTTTAACTACTTTAACATTAATATGCACTTATAATAGAGAATTTAATTTTGTATTTCTGATTTGATATCTTTCTGAATTGCATATTAATATTTTTGGTTGAGACTTTCTCTCATACTTAGGTAGTTGACACTTGAAAAACAATAATTTAGATGTTCATTTGCTAGATGTAAAATATTCTGAATGAAAACTTTGTAAACAATTTTTCTTTCAAATTATTAGCTAGAAGTAATTATGGAAGAACTAATTATTTTAAATTTAATAAATATTTTTGCACGCATAGCGTGCATACAAGACTAGTAAATCCTAAAAATAAACTCATACTTTTAGTCGTAATGTCTTCACACTTACAAGCTTCAACTCTGACGCTTCATCTTCATTTCCTCAAAATATTCCTAAATCTCTATAAGAATTTAGTAACCTCCATAGGAACCTACTTTGGAACTTGGACTAGCTTGTATTAGGTTGACTAATTCAAAAGATATTAGTTGCACTTCCACCTTAGCAACTCCAGTTCCTCTCTTAGGAACTCATAATGCAAACTTCTCCTATGTTAGTTTTTTCCAACTCTGGAACTTAACCTTTACACAAACTAAAATCATTAGATTACAAGTTTGCTTGTTATCATCAAAACACTAAGTGTCAATAATATTTTCCCTTTTTGGTGATGACAACATATGCAAACTTTATATGAAGAATGAATCAAACAGTAATACAATTCCAACTAAACTAAAAACAAAAAGTAAATATAAGTACGTAATTTCTATAAAAATTTATTAAGACGATAGATATAGAAATAAACTTTTCCTTCATGAGTAATGGATCCACATGCATCGATTTTAAAACCGGAAACATTGTACTAGATTAAGCATTCAAAGTTTACAGTACTCTGACATAGGAAAAACTAGATAGTTCGTCACTAATCCCCTAAAGTCAAGATACCTAACTAAACCACTAAACTAAGTAAAGTGGTAAGTAAGGGTCATTCTTCCCCAAGAATTAGGGAACACCAAAATAAGTTAATTAAACAATAAGCTAGGCCGAAAAAGAGTCGGAGGTGTCAACTACCAACTAAAGTCTATTAAACCAAACTAACTACCAAAGATCAAATATGACTAGGAAAAATGATCCAACACCAACTTATTCATGATTTGCGCAATTAGAAGCTTATGGAGGAAAAAAGCAAGAAGTGAAGAAACTAATTGAGGTTATTGATTCTTAACTAGCTCTAAGCCCTCTCTCAAAGGTGCATTAAACTGCCTAGATTACATAATTAAGCCAATCTCATGGTCTCAAACATGCAACCAAGGAATAAGTACAATGTCAATCTACAAACCCTCACTCAAATCTCACTCTAATGAGTAATTAAGTAAGACGGTAGCAATAGCCCTAATATAAGGTTGCTAATAACTATTAGCCGCCCCCTCTCTCTTTTTCTCTCTCTCAAACCCTAGCCTCTCCTATCCCTTCTTCATCAATTAGGGGCTGCCATGGATGATTTCATTCATGGTAAGCCCCTTTTCCCCTTTTATTTTCAATTTTTAGTTCATTTTCTTGTTTTGTTTAATAAATTAGTCTCTCTTTATGAGATTTTCTAAAACCCTGTTATGGGGTCTTTAGTTTCTGTTTTGGAAATCTCCTTCTCCCCTATGGGAGTTGTGAGTATGGTTCTTTTGTTTTTAGGTATGAGAAATTATTCTCATTGGTTGAAGTTCGAGACTCAACATGAAGGTATTGGAATCTCGGATGCGGTCAACCTGACTCGATCAAGAATGTTCTTCCCAAACTATATCAGAATGATAGACTTTCTCATCAATAGCTGCTTGATTCAGCAAATACAAGGGGGCTGCACTGTATTGCTCGATCAGGTTCATTGTAGTTTCTTCGAAGACGAATTTGATTTAGTCTTGTTTAATTGTATCTTGTTTTTCTTTAATACCTATTGTAGATGCCGTTTGGTCTTCAATTAATGAAATTTCTCTTTCAAAAAAAAAAAAGTAAGACGGTAGCATAAATGTTAACCTTAATCTCCGCTCTCAACTTGATTAACGTATCAATAAAAAAATATCCAAGAGGTCAACTAGAATGCAAGAAAATAGTAATCATGCCATTAATCAATTAAGAATCATAATCAAACCCCTATTCAAACACCCAAATCAATCATGAAAAACTTAGCTCCCTCAAAGATAGAATTAAGGGTATTTATACTACTCCTAAAATTAAAAAAGAAAAAGAAAAGGGGATAAAATGGGAGAAAATGGAAACAAAAACGAGAAGTGCAGCAAAATAAGGTGAAAGGAAAGAAAAAGAAAAAGGAAAAAGAAAGTTAAAGAAAATGAAAATAAAACCCCCACTTTTCTTTGATCTTCTCCGTGCTTCTTGAAATGGGTTTTCCCTACTTCGCCGCAATTCGTTTTGGGATTTTACCCCTTGCCTACTTCACAGCACCTCATGAAATCTTGTTGACCTCATCAAATACCGCATCATCATCAATTATCAACCTCCAATAAATCATGGCCGTCTGATTTTTTTTGTTCTGGTTTGATATTTCTGCTAAATTTTTTCGGTTAAAAATGGAGGATTTTCGTCAACTAATCACAACCGTTGGTCTATTTAATGAATGTTTTAGCACGGTATTCTTAGCGCCCGCTCTAAGGTAGCTCGTACATTCTAGAACTCTATGTTTCGTTGGTCGACCTGAATAGAGCGAGCGCTCCATTATACAGAGGAGCGCCCGCTTCTCTCTTGGCTGGGACAGATTTACGCGTGGATTAAAGGTGGACTTGGCATTGTTGTAGGCTAGGGTGATGGAGGTGTTGCGGTGGAGTGTGTTGGATTTCATCCTGTTGAACCCGAAGCTTTTTTGGCGAAGGATTGTGGCCGTGAGCCTGCCGCGACTCGCGGTGGCCGCGTCTCGTGGTTTCTGCCTTGTTTCGCGGTAGATTGCCGCAAGCTTACCGCGACTCGCGGTATATTCCGCGACTCGCGGTTTCCGAGGTATCCGAAATCTTATATTTTCTTCTCATTTCCGGATTTATTTCGGAGTTTTTTATAACCCTCATATAAATAGCGTTTTGGCCGTTTCTCTTATTCATTCATATAATATAACCCTAAAACACAAGCCTACCCTATTCTCTCTGAGATTTGAGCAGTTCTTGAGAAATACCAATCTTTGATCCGGGTGCACGGAGTCAGAGATAGTTGTGTGAACCTTGGGGGACGAACGTCATCGTGAATCCGCACCGGTGGTGGCGAAATTCGTTTCTAAGGCAGTGTCCATCATACCACGGCGCAACTTATTCTTGTAATTCAGGTTAAGTTATTTGATTTCTACAGATTTACATCTTACAATTTTGAAACGAATTTTTTCTGTTGAAATCATGTCTAGTTCTCAGAATAGAATTTTCCCTAATATGTCAAAGTTGGAACCTTTAGACGGAACTAATTATAAGAGGTGGTCTCAAAAGTTCTTGATTGCATGTGAACAAGTAGATCTTGATTATGTATTGTTTAATGATCCACCTACTAAGAAAGATGGTGTAGATGCTACATCTAAAACTATTGTTATTGCTGATACTCCTGCCAAAGAGAAATATGAGAAAACTCCTAAATCTGATGGGGGATAAGCCTGGAAAAATTTGTCAGGGATAATAAGGTTGTTAAGGGAAACATGCTGAACCTAATGACAAACCCCATATCTGATTTGTTTGTATCCTGATGATGCTGATGATGCAGGGAAAAAGAAGTATGTTACTGGAAACTGGTTGAACTTTAAATTGGTAGATAATAAGCCAATTATGGAACAAGTTCATGTGTATGAGAATTTAGTTGCTGAAGTTCTTGCTAAAGGGATGAAGATGTGTGAAATTCTTCAGGCTAATGTTCTGATTGAAAAGTTGCCTGAATCATGGAACATCTATCGTAATCATCTGAAACACAAGAAAAGGGACATGACTCTGGAGGAGTTAGTTGGTTACATGAAAATTGAAGAGGCTAATAGATTGAAAGACTCGGTAGCCCCAACTGCCAACAATCTAGCAATTAAGGCTAATCTGGTTGAAGCTGGCTCTGGTTCTGGCTCTGGTTCTGGCTCTGGTTCTGGCTTCGGTTCTGGGAAGCCAAGAGGAGATTTCAAGAAGTTCAATGGGAAGGGTCAAAAGACCCCTAACAAGGGAAAGTTTAAGCGAAATAGGAAGATTGAAAAGAAACTAGGGTCATCGTTACAAGCGTGGCAAGCCGGCCACTATGCTTTCGTCTCGTCCAAACAAAAAGAAAGGTAATGGTTCGGGTCAAGGCTCGAAGGATCAAGACAAAGGTCAAGCAAATGCGCGGAGCGAGAGGATCTAGTTGTTCTTTGTGGTTTCGAGGTCAACGGTGGAGAATAATTCGAGTGGATAGTAGACACGGGAGCCTCTCGTCACTTATGTGCAAACAAAGACCTATTTGTGGAATTTGAAGAGGTGGATGAGGGTCACCAAGTCTATATGGGAAATGACAAGCAAGTCTCAAGTGCTCGGAAAGGGAAAGCTCTCCGAAGGCGACATCCGAGAAATCATTAGTTCTCCTTAATGTTTTGTATGTCCCCTCCCTTCGTAGAAATTTGATTTCTGGTAGTTTACTTAATAGAGCATGGGTCAAGTTAGTCTTTGATGCTAATAAGTTAGTGTTGACTCGCAATGACGAGTTTGTTGGGAAGGGGTACGTTAATGCTGGTTTGTTTATTTTGGACATTGTAACTCCTATTACAATGAATAAGATTTCTTCTTTTGCTTATATTGTTGAGTCTGTAAATCTGTGGCACTGTCAGTTGGGTCATGTGGGGGTTGGTTCAATTAATCGTCTTATGCGAATGAATCTTTTGCATGATGTAATTGATGATGGACTTAACAAGTGCGAAGTGTGTGCTGAGGCAAAGTTTGTAAGGAAACCTTTCACACCAGTTACTAATAAAGTATCTGAACTATTAGAACTAATTCACACCGATCCGCGGACTTTAAGAATCTTGAGAGTCGGGGTGGTAAGAAATATTATATTACATTTGTGGATGATTGCTCAAGGTTCTGTAGATTTTTCCTGTTAAAGTCAAAGGATGAGGCTGAACAGAAATTCTTGGTCTATAGGGCAGAAGTTGAAAATCAATTGGACCGAAAGATTAAAAGGCTTCGGTCTGACCGTGGTGGGGAATATGGGTCTGATTTCCTTAATAATCTATGTGAGAAAGAGGGCATTATTCATGAGGTGTCTGCACCATATACTCCTCAGCAGAATGGCATAACAGAAAGGAAGAATAGAACTTTGAAAGAAATGATGAATGCTATGCTTTTAAGTTCTGGTCTCCCTGATAATATGTGGGGGGAAGTTGTCCTATCTGCAAACTATATTTTGAACAGGGTATCTCATAAGAAGTTAGACAAGACTCCATTTGAGCTATGGAGAGGTTTTGTGCCAAATCTGAAATTCATGAAAGTGTGGGGGTGTCTAGCTAAAGTGGGAATGCCTTTGTTCAAGAGGACTACTATAGGAGTCGGGACCTTTGATGTTTGTCTTCATTGGTTATGCTTGAAAATAGGGCCGCCTATAGATATACGAGGTTGGATGACAGTGCGTGTGTGTGAAGCTCAAGATGCAGAATTCTTTGAAGAGGTATTTCCTTTGAAGAAAATTAGGCACAGTGAAAAAGGTCCCACTGTGGGGGCTCCGTCTGGTGATGCATGTCCTTTGGTTACTTCAAGTGGGGTAAGTCAGTCAGATGAGCCTAGAAGAAGTAAAAGGCAAAGGGTGGAATCAAGCTTTGGTCCGGATTTCATTACTGCATTTATGTCCGAGTTTGAAGCTTCAGAGTTCATGGACATGTCATTATTTATGGTGGATGAGGATCCCAAGACATTTGATGAAGCCATGAGTTCTATGGATGCTAGTTTACGGAGGGAAGCGAGACAACGGTGAGTTGGAATCCATCATGGCGAATAACACTTGGGAACTTGTAGACTTACCTAAAGGGAATATGCCGATCACCGCAATGGATCTTCAAGAGGAAGTTGAAAATTGATGGGACCGTGGAACGGTTGAAGGAAAGATCGGTTATTAGAGGATTCACTCAAAAATTTGGAGTGGACTATTTTTATACTTATTCACCCGTGACTAAAATTGCTACCATTCGTGTTTTATTTGCTTTAGCTTCTTCATTTAACCTGTTTGTGCATCAGATGGATGTAAAGGCAGCTTTCTTGAATGGCGATCTCGATGAGGAGATATATATGGAACAACCTCCTGGTTGTGCCGTGCCTGGGATGGAGCAAAAGGTGTGCAGGCTGAAAAAGTCTCTCTATGGCCTCAAGCAGGCTCCAAAACAATGGTATGAAAAATTCCATAAGACTATTCTTGGTTTTGGATTTACTGTGAATGGTTCAGATGCATGTGTGTATTCAAAGGTAATGGGCTCTGATTGTGTAATCATATGCTTATATGTTGATGACATGCTTCTATTTAGTGCGAGTCTTGATGCCATAGAGGAAACTAAGAGATTCTTGTCTTCTAAGTTTGAGATGAAGGATTTGGGTATAGCCGATGTGATATTAGGGGTAAAAGTTGTTAAAACTTCTAAGGGTTATTCATTGTCTCAATCTCATTATGTGGAGAAAGTGTTAAAGAAATTTGACTGTTTTGATGATCCTCCAGTCAGGACTCCCTATGACTCTAGTGTTTAATTACTCAAGAATAATGGTGATGGTGTGTCACAAGGTGAGTATGCTAAAGTTATAGGCAGTTTGATGTTTTTGATGAAATGTACTCGTCCTGATATTGTCTATGCGGTGAGTAGGCTAAGCAGGTACACTCATAATCCCAGTTTGGATCACTGGAAAGCTCTTAAAAGACTATTGAGATATTTGAGAGGAACCATGGACTTGGGGTTAAACTTTATGGGTTTTCCAACTGTCCTAGAAGGGTATTGTGATGCTAATTGGGTGACTGACAGTGATGAGGTGAGTTCCACCAGTGGGTATGTGTTTACTCTGAATGGTAGTGCAGTATCATGGAAGTCTGCAAAGCGAACATGTATAGCTCGATCTACTATGGAAGCTGAGTTCATTGCCTTGGATCTTGCTACTCAAGAGGCTGATTGGTTGAGGAACCTATTGACAGACATTCCTTTGCGGGGGAGACCGGCTCCTTCCGTGTCAGTTCATTGTGATTCACAAGCTGCGATAGGGGTTGCCAACAATAGTGTTTATAATGGCAAGAAAAGGCACATTCGAGTCAGACATGAGTCTGTGAGGCAATTTATTGTGAATGGTGTCATCTCTCTTGAGTTTGTGAGAAGTGAAAGGAATTTGGCTGATCCTTTTACTAAAGGATTGAGCAGGAAGTTAGTATTAGAATTTTCAGGAGGAATGGGTTTGAAACCTTTGTAGGTTGTTGTATTCCTTGAATTCTATACTGAACTTATCTATGATTTCTCATTAATACACTTATTACTCTGATCTGAGTGGTTCTTATTAAACAGGTTGTATATGTGTATTTTTGAGATTTGGTGTCCATGGCCTTTGGCTGATTCAATTTGATTGAACGTAATGGATAGGATGTTCTATGGCCTCTACGGCTGATTCAATTTATTTGAACGTAATAGAACATCGTGGATGAGTGTGAAGGGTTGGCCTCCTTCTGTCGAATGTCGTTCTTGTAGGCATTCTAGAGCACTCTTTGTAATCCCAAGGTGATGGCCAGGATTGTTGAACTTTGTAATGTTCACAATCATTTGAAAGACATGTGATGTGTCTTGGATGTAAATGAATTATATGTTCAACTATATTGTATGTTGTTCATGGGGCAATTAAGTGGATAACACGGTGTTTCTCAAGCCTGAAAGTAAGATATGTGCTATCGGGTCCCTTCTCTCTCCTGCAAGTTCAATCTTAGGATACTTGTAGGTAGGGGTGTTCACCGGACCGGACCGGACCGGAACCGGCTGGACCGGTGGACCTGAATCTGGAAAAATTTTGGACCTGGACCGGACCGGAATTTTTCCGGTCCGGTCCGGTCTGGACCTGAATTTTTCCAGTCCGGTCCGGTCTTGGACCTGTTGGACCGGAATCTTTATTTTTTTAAAAAATATATTATTAATTTGATTTAAAAATATTTATAAATTAAATATATTAAAATTTTAATAATATTAATAACAATATTTCTAAAGTTTATAAATAGAAGGTTTCTAAATTTCTAACTTTTTACTACTTTTTAACATATAAACTTTTTTTTTTACTAAAATATCAGAAATTCAGGTCCACCGGTCCGGACCGGAATTTTCCGGGTTTGGACCGGACCGGACCGGAAACCCTGAATCGGGATTTTCTTCGGACCGAGGACCGGACCGGAATCTTCGGTCCGGTCCGGTCCGGTCCAGATTCCGGTCCGGTCCGGTCCAGATTTCGGTCCGACCCTGGTCTTTGAACAGCCCTACTTGTAGGTGAGGGGACACCCCATCTCACTAACATGTTAGTTCAATCCTTGGACACTAATATGTAAGTGTTAAGCTTTCCTTTTACTTCTCATTTCTCAATATTTTCTTTTAACTTCGCGTTTGTGGGGGATTGTTGGATTTCATCCTGTTGAACGCGAAGCTTCTTTTTGGCGAAGGATTGTGGTCGTGAGCCTGCCGCGACTCGCAGTGGAGGCCGCGACTCGCGGTGGCCGCGGCTCATGGTTTCTGCCTTGTTTCGTGGTAAATTGCCGCAAGCTTACCGCGACTCACGGTTTTCGAGGAATCTGAAATCTTATATTTTCTTCTCTTTTCCGGATTTATTTCGGAGTTGTTTTATAACCCTCATATAAATAGCGTTTTGGCCGGTTTTCTCTTATTCATTCATATAATATAACCCTAAAACACAAGCCTACCCTATTCTCTCTGAGATTTGAGCAGTTCTTGAGAAATACCAATCTTTGATCCGGGTGCACGGAGTCAGAGATAGTTGTGTGAACCTTGGGGGACGAATGTCATCGTGAATCCGCAGGTGGTGGCGAAATTCGTTTAAGGCGGTGGCCATCATCTGCGGCGCAACTTGTTCTTGTAATTCGAGTTAAGTTATTTGATTTCTACAGATTTACATCTTACACATGTTTGTCCATGAAATCATTTTACTTTCACCATTATCTTTCCATATTATTCTTTTTTGGCGCAACAAGTAGTTACATTTGTATACGATGTAAAAATACTGGAATGTGATTGCCCATCACACGGTCACACCACCAGCAGAATATGCATGCATATGGGACCATTATATTCACATATCATTGTCATCTGTAAGATGGTGTATCATAGTATGCGTCTCAAATGTTTGATTATCTAGAAAGCACCCTCACACTTTAATTTGCTTTTGATATTTTTCTTTCTCCTGTCTCACATATCTATCTTATTATAGACTTTTCCTCTTCAATTTGTCCCATTATTTCTATCATTCACTGAATTTTGGAGCTATTAATTGATACCTTTAAATCTTAGCTTGTTTTAGATTTATCTATATAAATATACTTCAATCTTGTATATATGTGCTAACATGCATCTAAAGAAAACTACATTTTGTTGCGTTTGGGGTTGTAGAAAACGACCCTTATATTTGCCTCGGCCTCTTAGGCTCCTATCACTTGCATGGCTGCATTCCTAGGAATAAGTGAATATATAACTTGTTCAAGAGAAATAATTGTAAAGTTTACTTAATTTCATTATCATTACAAATTTACAACTATCATGTGGATGAGGTTTCTCGTGCCCTTTACAATTTTCTGGGATTGTTGTGGTACATGAGTTTTTTTTTTATGTATGTTTGGCTTTTTATTACTCCCTCCGTTCTAAAATATAGTTCCTGATTTTATTTTTTCACGGGAATTAAGGTAAGTAGAATCGAAGAGGGATAATAAAGATTTTTTGTTTATTTAAATAAATGTTGTATGGGAAAAGATGATTTTAGGAGAGAGAATGAAGAATAATTGGTGAAAAAGCGTTAAATGTAACCTTGGGTTGAATAACCAAAGCAAAAAACTAATTTCAAGCAAATAAATGATGGGAACACTGGTTTTTAGGCAAATTACGGAAAAATGTGGACCTAAATATAGAAACCAAGAACTATATTTTGGGACTTCGAAAATGAAAAGTACGGTAGACTATATTTTGGGACGGAGGGAGTAGTTTTTCATGTAGCTATATGTTTAGTAAACGACTTTGCAACTTTAATGGAAAACTTGACTAGCTAGAGTTGTTAGCAATAAATGCAATTTACAGGGCGTAGGGTTTCTTAAGTTAAGCTTCAAGTTCAACAATAAATGCAAAGTTCAAAACTTTAAATGTGAAATAGAAGCAATAAAGAGAGACAAAGATTTAATGTGGTTCGGTCAACCTTGACCTACATCCATAAGCAAGAACCTTAGAGTTTTTCTTATGCCTCTCTAATGGAGGAATTACAATGGAGAAGAAGAGAGAGAGAGGAGGAGAGAGAGAGAGAGAGTTATATTTTGTGGCTAATTTGAATCTTAGGATTCTCAAATAACTTTAGGATGTCTTATATATGAACTTCTAAAGTTTACAAAATGACCCAAAACAAAACCAAGAAAATCCGAAAAAATCCGGATTAAAGCGCACAAACGCGAAAACAGGGTCAAATAGCCCACCCGGGCTACGACCCGCCCGCCCAGGGCAGACAGCTCGCCCGGGCTACACCCGTGCCTGCCCGGGGCAGGGATTTCCAAAGTTCTTGCCTCAAGAGGCAGATTATAAAGACCGGGCTACGCCTGCCCGGGCAGCAAAGACGAATGAAAGATACAACACCCAAGCGGACAGGTGCGTCGGCGCCACGATTTGTGCGTCCAGCGCACAAAGGCTGCGTGTGGCGCACCTCCTGTGCGTGTGGCGCACGTCGAGCTCCACCTTACCATCTTACAATTCTCCACCTTGACTTTAATTTCTCCAAACATCTCCAATAACAACAAAAACACCAAACAAACTCCAAGGCTCTACCCCATAGGGGCCTACAACAAACAAGAGGAGAGACCCACCAAGTTCACGCACAAAGTGAACTTAGTGGTTGGAAAAGGCTTTGTCAACATGTCGGAGGGGTTCTCCTCGATACGAATCTTCATCAACTCCTTCTTATCAATGACATTCCGGATGAAGTTGTACTTCACATCAATATGATTCGTTCTTCTATGGATCGTGTTTTGGTTCTTAGCCAAGTGAATGGCACTTTGGCTATCACAAAATATGGACACCTCCTTAAAACACGAGCTAATCTCCCCAACCAAACCTTTGAGCCACTTTGCCTCTTTGAATGCTTCGGTAATCGCCATAAACTCCGCTTCCGTAGTTGAAAGAGCTACAACATCCTGTAGCGAAGATTGTCAACTCACGGTCGTACCTCCCAAGGTAAACACATAACCCGAAGTTGATTTCCGATCATTCAAGTCTCCACCATAATCCGAATCACAATACCCAATCACACCATTTGCATCTTGGCCAAACTCCAAGCAAACATGTGAGGTACCCTTCAAGTACCTTAGAAGCCAATTCAAAGCTTCCCAATGCCCTTTCCCGGGCCTTGACATATAACGGCTCACCATGCTCACCGCTTGAGCAATGTCCGGCCTAGAACATACCATGGTATACATCACACTCCCAACGTCACTAGTATAGGGGATGTGAGCCATGGTCCTTTCTTCTTCTTCCGATTGAGGACAAAGCTCCTTTGAGAGCTTGAAGTGAGAACTGAGAGGAGTATAAACGGGCTTTGCATTGTTCATTGAAAATCTCTCAAGAACCTTCTCAATGTACCTCCTTTGGCTAAGGTACAACGCCCCCTTAGATCGATCTCTCCAAATCTCCATCCCAAGTATCTTCTTAGCTTCACCCAAATTCTTCATATCAAACTCACTACTCATCAACTTCTTCAAATTATTGACCTCAATTAAATGCTTGCAAGCAACCAACATATCATCAACATAAAGCAAAAGGTAAATGAAGGAACCACTTACTAGCTCTTTGTAGTAGACACAACTATCATAGGAGCTTCTTGTGAATTCATGAGCCAACATAAACGAATCAAATTGCCTATACCATTACCTAGGAGATTGCTTCAACCCATACAATGACTTAACCAAACGGCACACATGCTCTTCTTTTCCTTCAACCTCAAAAACTTCTGGTTGCTTCATGTAGATTTCCTCCTCCAAGTCCCCATGGAAGAAAGTGGTCTTAACATCAAGTTGGTGTAGCTCCAAGTCTTTCATAACTACCAAGGCAAGCAAAACTCTAATGGATGAGTGTTTCAAAACCGGTGAGAATATTTCATGAAAATCAACACCCTCAACTTGAGTGAAACCCCTTGCCACAACTCTGGCCTTGTAGACGGGACCTCCGGAATCCGGTGTACCCTCTTTTCCCTTGTACACCCATTTACACACAACGATCTTCTTCTTCTTAGGTGCAACAACCAACTCCCAAGTATTGTTCTTGTGCAAATACTCCATCTCTTGCTTCATTGCCATCAACCAGTTGCTTGAATCGGGTAGAGACATTGCTTCCTTGTAGGAGCATGGATCATCAAAAGTCTCTACCTCATTTGCCACGGTGAGAGCATATTGCACATAGTCACACTCCTCAACATATATTTGAGGAGGCTTGATTTGCCTTCTTTGTCTCTCACTAGCAAGTGTCTTGCGTTGGGTTTGGGGTGAACCCTCAACATGCCTCTCTTGAGTGAGAGCATCATCATGTGAAACACTTTCAAGCTCCATATTCTCCTCGGTGTCATGAGATGAACCTACATCATTACAAATAGCAAGCTCCTTCTACGGAGTGATCATACATGATTCATTAAACACAACATCTCTAGAAGTTATTACCCTCCTAGATTTTTCACACCAAACTCTATATCCCTTAACCCCCAAACCATCGCCAACAAATACACATTTTCTAGCTCTAGGTTCAACTTTATCCTCATTTACATGAATGTAGGTCGGACAACCAAACACTTTCAAATTAGAATAATCACAAGGAGTTCCGAACCATACCTCTTGAGGAGATTTAAAGTTAAGGGTGGAGTGAGGAGATCGGTTTACTAAATAGCATGCCGTTGCAACCGCTTCGGCCCAAAAGATCTTCCCCAACTTGGCTTGTGAGAGCATACATCTTGCCCTCTCTAAGAGAGTCCTATTCATCCTCTCCGCAACACCATTTTGTTGAGGCCTCCCAACACAAGTTCTATGACGAACAATGCCTTCATCAAGACAATACTTAGTGAACTTCTTTTCAACAAACTCTAGGCCATTGTCGGTTCTCAAAACCTTGATCTTCTTGTCGGTCTTCTTCTCAATCATAGTCTTCCATTGAAGAAACACATCAAACACACCATCCTTGTGCTTGAGAAAGAACGACCACACCTTGCTAGAGAAATCATCAATTATTGTGAGCAAGTAACTACAACCACCCAAAGAAGTCTTCCTAGAGGGACCCCATAAATCCAAATAGATGTAATCAAGAGGTCCTTTGGTGTTGTGTATTGCGGGCTTGAAGCTAATCCATTTGTGTTTACCAAACATACAATGCTCACAAAAGCCAAGTTTGCCTAGCTTCACATTATCTAGCAATCCTTGCTTGCAAAGTTCGGACATTCCTTGCTTTCCCATATGACCAAGCCTCAAATGCCAAAGCTTGGTATCATCATCACTCATAGTGCCGGTGGAGACATTAGCCGAACCACTAACCATGGATCCTTGTAACACATATAAGCTTCCACTTTTAATGCCCTTCATCAACACAAGTGCACCCCTAATAACATTCAATACTCCACCTTTCGCTATGTACTTACACCCATTGTTGTCAAGAGTACCTAGAGAGATCAAGTTCTTCTTCAATTCTGGAACATGGCGGACTTTGGACAAAGTTCTAACCGTGCCATCAAACATTGTGATGTCCACGGACCCTATGCCGATCACCTTGCAAGTTGCATTGTTTCCTATGGTGACCGTGCCTCCATTGTACTCCTCATATGAGGTGAACATGTCTTTGTAGGGTGTCATATGAAAAGAACAACCCGAGTCCATTATTGTAATAGCCTGAATTTTTAAGCAGGTTCAATTATTTTGTTAGCTATATTAAGTGTTCATCAGGCTTTGGTCCTTTAAGTAGTTAGAATTCTCTCCAACATCATACTAGGACAAAAGTGGATAAGAACCATCATTCTTAATGGTTAAGAAAGCAAGTGGATAAGCTCTAACATTCTTAGTGGTTAAGAAAGCAAGTGGATAAGCTCTAACATTCTTAATGGTTAAGAAAGCAAGTGGATAAGCTCTAACATTCTTAGTGGTTAAGAAAGCAAGTGGATAAGCTCTAACATTCTTAGTGGTTAAGAAAGCTTGTGGATAAGCACTATCATTCTTAATGGTTAAGAAAGGTCAAAGAGGATAAGCACTATCATTCTTAGTGGTTAAGAAAGCCTTGAGAACCAATAGATAAGTTAGAAAGCCTTTGAGAGCCTTATTCTTTAAGACTATGAAAATCGCATAGAGACATTTTATCGGGTAACAATGAACCTCTAGTTAAAGAGCCTTTTTGGGTTAAATCCGAGCTCAGAACCTAATCAAACTTGACATATGTTATGTTTGGGATGTTGTAAGGTTAAAATGGTCATTTGTTCCCAAAATATACGTGGCTTAATATGGTAAGTTCCTTACATAGTAAAATCTGGCCAGCTAAAATATCGGTTCGTACCTATCCTCAAAGAAAGCTTCTTTGCAGGCGCGAGTGTCGATCTCTTAAAGATCTTTGCATGCATGAAAGCCAACCCATTAAGCTAACACCTCAAGCAAGAATCACCCGAAACTCCAAGAAACCGACCTCACCCGGAAGAGGTTTCCCTCCCCGGGGGTACCGCTAGAAATGCACTATAAAAGGGTGTCATGGTTTTTCGTCCTTTTCTCCTAATTCTTGTTCTTCAACACCTACTTATCTTTACATACAACTCTTCTAGACATAATTCCTTAGTGTTTCAATCTTTTGGTAGAGTTTTCAAGCCTTGGGAAGTTGTAGAAAACTCCATAGAAACATCAAGCAACCGTGTAAGTACAACTTTGTATCTCTCTTGTACTTAGCTTATTATTTCATGTTCTAAAACTTGTGTAAACTAATTCCTATCACTTTACATATTCAGGGGAAGGTGTAGAAAGAGTAAACTACTTGAGATAAGAAGTTTTAAGTGCACTAAGCAACCTAAGTGAAGGTACACACTTAGTTTGGATTGTAACCTAGAGATTTTCTTACCTATGGTTAAATGATTGTTTCTTTCTATTTTGAAGCATGATTATGAAATGAAATCTCTTATGATATGCATAATAGTATGTGTGCTTTGAGTATATGACATGGATTTGGCATGCTGTGGTTCACTTAAGATGTTTTACTTATCCTAAGCTAGGTTTAAACACTAAATTGCCATGTTTATACTTCTAAATGGAATTTGTAAAGTATATGGAATTGTGTGGTAGTGAAACACTAAATGTATTGGTTTTAATCACGGAAGCGAGGCGTGAGCATACACCCGGGTTAGGGCGGGTATTCCCTAACTGTTACCCAACCAGGAGGGGGAAATCCTGGCGGAAGTAGGACATGTCCGGGTTAAGTCTTGCAAGCAGAACAGTAAAAGGTGGGGTGACGACCCTCAACAGTTTGGTACGCTCGCGGTCATATCAAAAGATTAATCTTATGAAATCTCTAAGTAATTGAAGTGATTATGACTACTTGCTATTATGACTATGTGTTATCAATTAGTTTTCAAAATACACCTAAACTTGTATTTTCTATTATACAGTGTGTACTCAGCTTTGCTGATAGTGTTGTCATTTCTGTGGCCTGTCACTTGGTGGGTGGCAGAGTCAAACTTTGTTGCAGGATTGTGTTGGAAGCCAGAAGCGAGTTGAGAGCAAAGTTATTATTCGAATTGTGTATTGTGGGTTAAATTCTGAGATTTAAGTTTGTATATAGAGGAGTTTATTTAGAATTACTTACAATATAGATTATTCTTTTGCCATGGAATTTTAGATTAAATGACAATGTAATTGAAGCCTTATATAAAGGATTTTGTTTTGTGGGCCCATAACCCACAGGTCCAGGATCGTATATTTCAGGTTGTTTCTGCTGCGAATGTTATCTAATTCATAAGTGATTAGTATTATTTTGGTGCTAATTGAGATTAGTGATTGCTAAGCGAGTTAAGCTAGCGGCTCGGGAATCGGGCCGTTACAAATGGTATCGAGAGCAACCCCCGCGACCGTGTCTTTGAGTTAGCCACATAGCGGGGGTAAAAGATCGTTGGGAATGTCTGTTACTTGGGTAATCAAAGTTTAAGTTTTGAGCTATAGAATAAGAATAAGAGTCTAGATTTGTGTAAAACTTTGGGAATAAGAGTATGGATTTCGAAGTTGTAATTTGAGGATATTTGAAATCAATTTGTTAGGAAAATTGAGAACTTTTTCATGGAAATTTAATAAGGACTATCGGAGGATGTAGTGCTTGATATATGGATACTTAAGGTTGATCTATGAGTTTATGTTTTGAAGTTTCGAGGACGAAACTTATTTTAAGGGTGGTAGAGTGTAATAGCCTGAATTTTTAAGCAGGTTCAATTATTTTGTTAGCTATATTAAGTGTTCATCAGGCTTTGGTCCTTTAAGTAGTTAGAATTCTCTCCAACATCATACTAGGACAAAAGTGGATAAGAACCATCATTCTTAATGGTTAAGAAAGCAAGTGGATAAGCTCTAACATTCTTAGTGGTTAAGAAAGCAAGTGGATAAGCTCTAACATTCTTAATGGTTAAGAAAGCAAGTGGATAAGCTCTAACATTCTTAGTGGTTAAGAAAGCAAGTGGATAAGCTCTAACATTCTTAGTGGTTAAGAAAGCTTGTGGATAAGCACTATCATTCTTAATGGTTAAGAAAGGTCAAAGAGGATAAGCACTATCATTCTTAGTGGTTAAGAAAGCCTTGAGAACCAATAGATAAGTTAGAAAGCCTTTGAGAGCCTTATTCTTTAAGACTATGAAAATCGCATAGAGACATTTTATCGGGTAACAATGAACCTCTAGTTAAAGAGCCTTTTTGGGTTAAATCCGAGCTCAGAACCTAATCAAACTTGACATATGTTATGTTTGGGATGTTGTAAGGTTAAAATGGTCATTTGTTCCCAAAATATACGTGGCTTAATATGGTAAGTTCCTTACATAGTAAAATCTGGCCAGCTAAAATATCAGTTCGTACCTATCCTCAAAGAAAGCTTCTTTGCAGCTGCTTGAGTGTCGATCTCTTAAAGATCTTTGCATGCATGAAAGCCAACCCATTAAGCTAACACCTCAAGCAAGAATCACCCAGAAACTCCAAGAAACTGACCTCACCCAGAAGAGGTTTCCCTCCCCTGGGGGTACCGCTAGAAATGCACTATAAAAGGGTGTCATGGTTTTTCGTCCTTTTCTCCTAATTCTTGTTCTTCAACACCTACTTATCTTTACATACAACTCTTCTAGACATAATTCCTTAGTGTTTCAATCTTTTGGTAGAGTTTTCAAGCCTTGGGAAGTTGTAGAAAACTCCATAGAAACATCAAGCAAACTGTGTAAGTACAACTTTGTATCTCTCTTGTACTTAGCTTATTATTTCATGTTCTAAAACTTGTGTAAACTAATTCCTATCACTTTACATATTCAGGGGAAGGTGTAGAAAGAGTAAACTACTTGAGATAAGAAGTTTTAAGTGCACTAAGCAACCTAAGTGAAGGTACACACTTAGTTTGGATTGTAACCTAGAGATTTTCTTACCTATGGTTAAATGATTGTTTCTTTCTATTTTGAAGCATGATTATGAAATGAAATCTCTTATGATATGCATAATAGTATGTGTGCTTTGAGTATATGACATGGATTTGGCATGCTGTGGTTCACTTAAGATGTTTTACTTATCCTAAGCTAGGTTTAAACACTAAATTGCCATGTTTATACTTCTAAATGGAATTTGTAAAGTATATGGAATTGTGTGGTAGTGAAACACTAAATGTATTGGTTTTAATCACGGAAGCGAGGCGTGAGCATACACCCGGGTTAGGGCGGGTATTCCCTAACTGTTACCCAACCAGGAGGGGGAAATCCTGGCGGAAGTAGGACATGTCCGGGTTAAGTCTTGCAAGCAGAACAGTAAAAGGTGGGGTGACGACCCTCAACAGTTTGGTACGCTCGCGGTCATATCAAAAGATTAATCTTATGAAATCTCTAAGTAATTGAAGTGATTATGACTACTTGCTATTATGACTATGTGTTATCAATTAGTTTTCAAAATACACCTAAACTTGTATTTTCTATTATACAGTGTGTACTCAGCTTTGCTGATAGTGTTGTCATTTCGTGGCTGTCACTTGGTGGGTGGCGAGTCAAACTTTGTTGCGGGATTGTGTTGGAAGCCAGAAGCGAGTTGAGAGCAAAGTTATTATTCGAATTGTGTATTGTGGGTTAAATTCTGAGATTTAAGTTTGTATATAGAGGAGTTTATTTAGAATTACTTACAATATAGATTATTCTTTTGCCATGGAATTTTAGATTAAATGACAATGTAATTGAAGCCTTATATAAAGGATTTTGTTTTGTGGGCCCATAACCCACAGGTCCAGGATCGTATATTTCAGGTTGTTTCTGCTGCGAATGTTATCTAATTCATAAGTGATTAGTATTATTTTGGTGCTAATTGAGATTAGTGATTGCTAAGCGAGTTAAGCTAGCAGCTCGGGAATCGGGCTGTTACAATTATCCATTCACTCTTGCTCTTGAGCCTATCATGACTAACAACCAAAGCTCCACTTTCGCCATCGGAATCAACATAGCTTACATCCACGGAGTTCATGGGTTCCTTGCCTTTCCTGGGCTTACTATCCCCCGATTGCTTGTTTTTCAACTTGTAGCATTCGGACTTAATGTGCCCCTTTAGACGATAATAATTGCAAGTCTTGTGCGTATTAGAATTGGGCTTCTTTGACTTAGAACACCCCCTATTCTTACCACCATTTATTACCACCATGACTAGTAGATGCAACATCATTTGATCTACCCCTAACAAACAAGCCATCACTAGAGTTTGATGATTTAGATGTCAATTGATTATCAATCAACTCCCTTTGTTTCAAAGCATCCCTAACATCATCAATACTCAAATCATCTCTACCATACAAGATAGTTTTCCTAAAATGATTGTATGAAGATGGTAATGAACACAACAACCATATAGCCAAATCTTCATCATCCAAAGTCACATCAATATTTTGAAGATCCATAACAATAGAATACAACTCATCTAAATGAGACTTAAGAGAATTACCTTCCTCAAGTCGAAGGTCATACAATCTACTCTTGAGTAGAAGTCGGTTGGTTTTGCCATGTAAAGAGACTTCAACTTCAACCATAGACCCGCCGTCGAGTCCTCCTTAGCAACTTCCCTCAATACTTCATTCGAGAGGCAAAGTTGTATAGCCGATAAGGCCTTCAAATCCACTTTTTTCCATTTCACTTCGGTCATAGTAGTAGGCTTATTCACCTTGCCCTCAAGAGTCTTGTGAACATCATTTTGAATCAAGATTGCCTTCATCTTCACTTGTCATAGTCCAAAGTTGATGGACCTATCAAACTTCTCAATGTCAAGCTTCATTGTTGACATATTCTTCAAAGAAATCAACTAGAAACCTCTCAAGCCTCAAGCTCTGATACTAATTGTTAACAATAAATGCAATTTCTAGGACCTAGAGTTTGCTAGTTAACTTCAAATTCAACAATAAATGCAAAGTTCAAAGCTTTAAATGTGAAATAGAAGCAATAAAGAGAGACAAAGATTTAACGTGATTCGGTCAACCTTGACCTACATCCACAAGCAAGAACCTTGGAGTTTTTATTAAGCCTATCTAATGGAGGAATTACAATGCAGAAGAAGAGAGAGAGGAGGAGAGAGAGACAGAGAGAGAGAGAGAGAGTTATATTTTGTGGCTAATTTGAATCTTAAGGTTCTCAAATGACTTTAGGATATCTTATATATGACCTCCTAAAGTTTACAAAATGACCCAAAATAAAACCAAGAAACTCCGGAAAAATCCGGATTAAATCGCACAAACGCGAAAATAGGGTCAAATAGCCCGCCCGCCCGGGCTACATCCGTGCCCGCCCGGGCTACATCCGTGCCCGCTCGGTGCTGGGATTTCCAAAGTTCTTGCCTCAAGAGGCAGATTGTAAAGACCGGGCTACGCCCGCCTCAGCAGGATCGCCCGCCCGGGCTCTCAACACGCCCGCCCGAGCAGCAAAGACGAAGGAAAGATACAACACCAGAAGCACCGTGCGTCTGGGGCACGAGCCGTGCGTCCAGCGCACAAAGGCTGCGTGTGGCGCAGCTCCTCTGCGCGTGGCGTACCTCCTGTGCGTGTGGCGCACGTCGAGCTCCACCTTACCATCTTCGAATCTCTCTCCTTCTTCTTCGAGAAGAAATCAAGGCACATTGGAAAAAATAAGACTCCACTTGATTATGTTTTTTCTTATATATTGGAAAAAATTTAGAATATTCTATATATATTTTAGGAATTTGCTCTGTTCAACTTAATTTAATTTGTTTTAGAAAAATAAGTTCATATAAGATAAAATAAGTTCATATAGATAAGATAAGCTTAATAAGATAAGATAAGTTCAGACAAGTCCAGTTAAGTTGATAGAACGGATTGTAACCTTGCCATGACCCTACTAGCTGTCATGTACTAGGTTTATTGATGATGACTATGATATCTAAATATAAATTGATGCTACTATCTAACATCTCTATTGTTCGTTTAAAAGAAAATACCTATATTGTTCATACTGAGATGAAGTTGGTTTCTAATTACTACTGAAAAGTAGTTTTTGTTAAAAAAAACAAATCTAAACTTATCAACTTTTAAAATGATATTATTTTGATGAAAATTAGGAATGCATGTATTTACGATATCAAATTTTATAGTTATACTAAATAATAATACCTTGTATGCTTGGCTCACCGTTTGTTTGCCACGACTTCTCCAAAGGGGAATAGATAAATGCAAATTCATAAGCATGTGCATAGAATGATGTAAACAAGCCTATCAAGTTTATAATTATATTAATAATATATATTATTAAACTTTTATAAAAACATTACAGTTCAATAATTTTCATCAAGTTATAATAAGTTTAATTGAGAAAAAATAAGTTCTGAGAAGATAAGATAAGTTCTACCGGTATATGATCATGAAACGGAAGGAGTATTTTCTAATTTTTCATTATCCAAAACCCATTGTTTATAAAAAGTTTGTCCTTCATAAAGTTACCGGTTATAAAGCTTTTTTTTTTTTGAAAGATAAATTTCATTAATTGAAGGCCAAACGACATCTACAATAGGTGTTAAAGAAAAATAAGATACAATGAAACAATGTTAAATTAAAGTCGTCTTCGAAGAAACTACAATGAACCAGATCGAGCAATACAGCTATTGATGAGGAAGTATATCATTCTGACATAGTTTCGGAAGAGCATTCTTGATCGAGCCATGTTGACCGCATCCGAGATTCCAATACCTTCATGTTAAGTCTCGAACTTCAACCAATGAGAATAATTTCTCATACCTAAAGACAATAAAACCATACTCACAACTCCCATAGGGGAGATGGATATCTTTACAACATAGACTAAAATCCCCATAACATGGTTTGAAAAAATCTCTTAAAGAAAGACTAATTTATTCAACAAAACTAGAAAATAAGTTAAAAACTGAAAATAAAAGGGGAAAAGGGGCTGACCATGGATGAAATCATCCATAACAGCCCCTAACTGATGAAGAAGGGGTATGGGAGGCTAGGGTATGAGAGAGAAAGGAGAAGAGGTATGGGAGGCTAGGGTTTGAGAGAGAAAAGCTTGTGTGTTGCATGCTAATTGCTACATCTTTGATTGTGTGTTTTAAAATACTTTTCGGATGAATTACTTGATAATTGCTTTAGTAGATTGACTAAATTTCATTGTATAGTACTAATGTAAATTTCTTGTATAATGGTCCATTGGTTTAGTACAATTTAACTAACGGCCCATAATAGTGTATCAATTAAACTGGAAAAAACTTTGTCTACCCACCGGGTAGACTACCCATTATTAATAAAGATTTGTTGAGGGTAATGGTAATGGAATCGAACTCAACATAATAATTATTTTTTGATGCTCTATTAGTAGTGGGTTGTCTACCCGATGAGTAACTGAGTAAGTGTAGTAATGTCCAATTAAAGTCGCTAAAGGAAAAAATTCCATAGTATTTATTACTCCTCTAACACCCATGCAATAAATAGGTTGTCCTAATATTTTGTGTAATATTATTATGACATATTAAAACAATATACATTTTGTCTCCTATTTGATGGATCTTATTTCAAAGAATAATTGAGCACACTATGTAATATAAAACTAGTATTTTGGCCCGGGCGATGCATCGGGTCAATTACAATAAACAAATATGTTATTATTCATAAATTTCATAATTCATTTTTTACTTTCGTATTTTTTTGTCTAGTGAGAAATTGTAAAATTGACGTCATGACGTGATAAGTAAAAAAACCTTAGAGTTCATTGTCAAAACAATAGCTTAAAAGAAATTGGGGTAGGGCAATATGTCATCAATAGTCTCTTGGTCGTCTTACTATCATAATAAGAGTTTTACATATCTAAATACTTGATTAAATCTTTTTAGTTAAATATAATTATTATAAGACTTTATCATATTTTATTTAAAACATTAGACAATAAAGTAATAGTGTATTGATGGTTAACCTCTCACTTTTTATTTCAAAGGTCACGTGTTCGATACCTTGCAATTACACAATATTTATATTATTTAATTGAGGAGTTCATATGGACATAAGACATTTGCATTGGATGCTTGAGGAGAGTGTCACGTGGCATGTGGGCTTCCTTAGGAACGCCTTTTAATATATTTGTATAGATTGTATTATATTTTTATTTTGTAACAAAAGTCATAATTTAATTGACATAGTATGACATTATTTACTCAAAATCAAATTTAGCGTGCCAAACGCTAATGTATAGCCCGGGCTAATCACGTGCATACGTTGTGGAAAATTGTCTTGTTCAACTATCAACACCATGCTGTGGTGGACTGGTGGGCTCTCAATTCTCAATTCTCAATTCTCAATTCACACTAGATTCAGGTAAAATGACCTTTTCTTCGTGCAACGCAGCCAACAACCAGATTTTGGTTGGTAAACGAATAAAGTCATCAAAAACAGTCATCCGAATAGTTTGGATGGTTGGGAATAATTAGCTCCATTCTTTTGGACTAAATTGAAATGAGTTGAACTGAATTGAAGGTAATTGAACTGAAAAACTATGAGAGGAAACTAACTGAACGGAACTGAAGTAAATTTCCATTAATTCAGTTCAAATGAACAAGGTATTCATCAACTGCAAAATAAAATACACATATTAATAATAGCAATTTGGATAGTGAAAAGTTAAAGTTTGATTCTTTATTTAACAGCCTAAAGAGATTATACAATATAAATTATCACATTTAAAGACATATGAATACAACATTACAACTTGTTTCTGTTAAGAAATTAAGGATTGTAATATGTTGTGAGATTTGATGTGGGCCCCGAGAGTGTTCGCCTGAGTTCCGATGTCCGTACACCTGAATCCTGAAAAACGATGTTAGACTACCCCGGGGGTGGTTCCGGGATCGCCCCTCCGACGCTCAAGTCAGTTGAGATAGAGGTAGAGAGATAAAGTCTAGAGAGAGATGCTCTGGTTTGCTAGGTGAGAATTCAATACCTGTTCATTGATGAGGCAGTTGGTATTTATAGTGTTGGGGATTTCCCAAACAAGTAACATTGTTCAGATGGGCCTTTTGGGCATGCTACCCTTTTTAGGCAATGGTTATTCCATCCTTCTTAGAGATCTCCCCAAAACACTTGGTGATTAGGTCAACTTACGAGGTGGGACCCACTTCTTGCCACCTGTCCCATGCTCTAGGAGGCTTTTGGGCTCCTTATTGGGCTGCTGATTAATTGACCCCAAACAATTAGCCCCACGCCATAGATGGGGGATCACGGGAACCTGACTGGTGGGATACCTGTCTGTGGCGGAATACACGGCCACCTTATTTCGATTGGTTGGCGGCAAGCTATTTCTGTTTGGAAGGGGAATGCCGACCGGGTTCCCTTCCCGTTGAAGGAAAAGCGCCGACCCGGTCTCCTCCTGGTAAATGGGAAGAGGTCGACCGGGTCACTCCCTGGTGGAGGGAGAGTGCCGACCCGGTCGTCTCCTGCCAAATGAAGAGTGGCCGACCGGGTCACTCCCAGGTGAAGGGAGAGTGCCGACCCGGTCATCTCCTGCTAAATGAGGAGTGGCCGACCAGGTCACTCCCTGGTGAAGGGAGAATGCCGACCCGGTCTCCTCGTGCTAAATGAGGAATGGCCGACCGGGTCACTCCCTGGTGAAGGGAGAGTGCCGACCCGGTCATCCCCTGCTGAATGAGGAGTGGTCGACCGGGTCACTCCCTGGTGAAGGGAAAGTGTCGACCCGGTCTCTTCTTGCTAAATGAAGAATGGCCGACCGGGTCACTCCCTGGTGAAGGGAGAATGCCGACCCGGTTTATCTCCTGCCGAATGAGGAGTGGCCGACCGGGTCACTCCCTGGTGAAGGGAGAATGCCGACCCGATCTCCTTTTGCTAAATGAGGAGTGGCCGACCGGGTCACTCCCTGGCGAAGGGAGAGTGCCGACCCGGTCATCCCCTGCTAAATGAGGAGTGGCCGACCGGGTCACTCCCTGGTGAAGGGAGAGTGCCGACCCGGTCTCCTCTTGTGGGCCAGTGGAGAGGTCCGACCAAGTCGCTTTCCATGGAAGGAAGAATGCCGACCCGGTCCCTTCTTATTTGGAGGAGGAGAGATCCGACCGGGTCACTACCTATTGAAGGGAGATTGCCGACCCGGTCCCTTCTTATTGGATGAGGGGCTAGCTGATACTTGGCCATATTTGACCAAGTACGAAGCGACTCTCGGCAAAGGAGGGAGCTCTGTTGGCCGAATGGGGTCTTTGAGCCACTCGGATGAGGGCTAATGAGCCCCAAGTTGGTCCGAGTGGGTCTTGGCGATACTTGGCCATATTTACCAAGTATAGAAGCGATTCGGCAAAGGAGGAGAGCTCTGTTGGCCGAATGGGGGGGGCTGAGCCACTCGGATGAGGGGCTAATGAGCCCCAAGTTGGTCCGAGTGGGGGCTAGCTGATACTTGGCCATATTTGACCAAGTATAGAAGCGATTCGGCAAAGGAGGGGAGCTCCTGTTGGCCGAATGGGGTGCTGAGCCACTCGGATGAGGGGCTAATGAGCCCCAAGTTGGTCCGAGTGGGTCTTAGGCGATACTTGGCCATATTTGACCAAGTATAGAAGCGATTCGGCAAAGGAGGGGAGCTCCTGTTGGCCGAATGGGGAGCTGAGCCACTCGGATGAGGGGCTAATGAGCCCCAAGTTGGTCCGAGTGGGGGCTAGCTGATACTTGGCCATATTTGACCAAGTATAGAAGCGATTCGGCAAAGGAGGGAGCTCCTGTTGGCGAATGGAGTCTTGAGCCACTCGGATGAGGGGCTAATGAGCCCCAAGTTGGTCGGAGTGGGTCTTAGGCGATACTTGGCCATATTTGACCAAGTATAGAAGCGATTCGGCAAAGGAGGGGGAGCTCCTGTTGGCCGAATGGGGAGCTGAGCCACTCGGATGAGGGGCTAATGAGCCCCAAGTTGGTCCGAGTGGGGGCTAGCTGATACTTGGCCATATTTGACCAAGTATAGAAGCGATTCGGCAAAGGAGGGGAGCTCCTGTTGGTCGAATGGGGTGCTGAGCCACTCGGATGAGGGGCTAATGAGCCCCAAGTTGGTCCGAGTGGGTGCTAGCTGATACTTGGCCATATTTGACCAAGTATAGAAGCGATTCGGCAAAGGAGGGGAGCTCCTGTTGGCCGAATGGGGAGCTGAGCCACTCGGATGAGGGGCTGATGAGCCCCAAGTTGGTCCGACAGGGTGTGTCCCCCTTGTCATGCCACATGTCGACTCTTGATACGGGGATGTTGGGACCCTTGATATAAGCCGAGCGGGGGGGGCCTCATGGAGTTCGACGCTTCAAATTCTTCGGGCTTAGGATGCTTTTCTTAATTTATTTGGACTCCTTATGGAATGGACTGAAGGGGTCCAATTGGGCCTCTATTGAAAGCCCATTAGAGCGACGCGAGGGGGTTTGCGTTGCACATCCCCCAAGGCACCCCTATATATGTACCAGAGGGGAGAGAATTTCAGGGTTACTTGCTCATTTCCTCATTCTCTCTCTCTCAAAAATCTCCAAATTCTCTCAACTCTTCAAAGCTCTTCCTCCAGCTCCTTCGTCTGACCAGGTACGCTTTTCGTTTTTCTTAAGTTTTCTTTCTTTCTTTTCCTTTGAATAACCTCGGCCGACTCCCTTGTCTATAAATAATGGGAGATTCGTCCGAGTAAGTCGACATCTCCGGCCTCACCTCCCTATAAATTATCCGAGGAGGTGAGGGGGGATGGGATCTTAGTTGGAGTCGGCCATAATAAATTGCCCGAGCCCTCGGTTGTGCCCGACGCGGTTGCTCTCCCGAGCCCTTCGTCTTCGGTGGAGGAGGAGGCCGAGAGTATCATTCCCTATCCTTGGGAAGTGTCGCTGGCCTATCCCCCCTCAAGAAGTTACTTAGACAAATATTTGTCTCGTGATGTTGTGCGGGTGGCCAGAGCAGGAGAAGCGTCCACTTCGGGCCGAGAATTAGAGTATCTCGACCTGGATCCGAAAGGAGGTCCAGGGACTTTCTTCCCCGAGCCCGGCGTAATTAAATCTTTGGCCCGAGGACCTGCGGGGGACGGCGACCGGGTTCCGGATAAAGGATCCTTACTATCCGAGTCCGACCGGGAAGCCCATCATACTGATTCTGTCTCACACCGTGATGCATAGTCAGTCTACTACAAATCGATGGAGATGGGGCTTCGGTTCCCATTGACCCCTTTTTCCAAAGAATTGTTGAATGCCTACAACTTGGCAATTTGCCAAGTCTCTCCGAACTCGTGGGGGGATCAATGCCTTCGGGTCATCTCGCAACCGATAGGTGTCCGACCGACCGTTAAGTTGTGGAGGCACATGTACGAGTGAGTCGAGGTCATGGGCTGCGTCGAACGGGCTGGGCTGGTGGAGTTTTCGAGTCCGGCCAGGGATATCGGACCGTCCTCAATCTCCTAGATCCCGAGAAAGGGTTTCGTAGGGAGTTTGCCTTCGTCTATTCGGCGGGGATTGGGGAATTCGTGGTCCCTCCCCCGACCGAGCCCCTCGTTGCTTTGAATTGCTGGGTAGGCGAGCTTGATGATGAGGAAGGAGGCTGCGGCTGCTATATGCGAGCCGAGTCGAGGATCGTAAATGGGGGCGAGGTGTTCGTCCCCGGCCAATGGTTGCCCGATTGCCATCTTTTCGGTGATGAGCATTTCCTCTCGGCTATGGGCTCGAGTTCGACCTTCCCGAAGGGTAATTTGCCGAGGGGGTGGCTTAGGGTGGTCGAGTGATGTTTTGATCTTTCATTTTGACTAACACTTTTGCATCTTGTTTTGTTTTGCGAGCTGCCCGAGCGTATATAGACGAGGTAGATTCGACCATGGCCGACAATGGCCGAATGTAGCTGCAATGAGGGTTGCTCATTGAAAGGCCGAGATTCTTTGCTAAGACCATGAAGGTCCTGCCCCTCCGAAGGTAAAAATTCCATTCTTTTTAGGCGAGCGGTATTTCCTGTAGTTAGAGATTTACGGGAGTTCTTTCTTTTTCTCCGAGGATCCTTGCAAGCCTAAGTCCAAGAAGAGGAAGGAACGGTCGGGCGACAAGGTCGCTCGAGGCCAGAAGGCGCTCGCGAGCCAAAGGCGATCGGGAGAAGGCCGGTCGGGAGAAAGAAGCCAAAAAGTCGAAGTCCATTGAGGTTATTAGCCCGAGGGGGCCGCGATCTGCCGATGGCGGATCTCTCTCTCTTCACTCCTCATACTTTCGGCCGATTGGGAGTCCTCGGTATACTCCCATGTCTCCCTCTCGGCCGTGTTGAGGATGAACCGGGCGGGGGCGATGCTCGGCGTGCCCTTCACCGAGCTCGGTCGAGCCGAGAAAGATGGTCGTCGGACGAAGGCCATAGAATTGATGTACACACCGCCCGACCGGGATCATATTCGAGGCAAGCCATGGTCCGAACGAGACCAATGAGCTTTTCAGCTCCCGGCATGATGTAAGTCCCTTTCTCCTTTGCCGAGTGTCTTACCCATTACTCATGTGTCCTTTATTTCTTTGTTTTGATTTGTTCGCTCTTCTTTTCCGGTTCTCGTTCGGCGGCCAATGTGGCCCGAACCAGAGTAAGCCTTGCGAGGAGGTGGCCGATCTCGAGGAGAAGGCCAAGAAACACTTTGACGAGGTCTATCGCGCCAAGGAAGACAAGCGGATAGCCGAGTCGAAGCTCGGTGATGCCGAGGCGGCCATTGAAAGGGACCGAGAAGGCTTCGAGGAGGAACGGGGTAAGTGGGCTAAGGAAAAGAGCCGACCCGGTCCTGGCTCGGGATCTTGCCCGGCACCGAGAAGGCCGATGCCTTAGTCAAGTGAAGGAGGCCGAGCAAAAGGTGACCGACCTCAAAGTCAAGCGGCGAGTTGGAGGGTCAAGTTAAGACCGAGGCACAGTGGTTCTCCGACTGGGAGAAATCTGACGCCGCCGAGGTCTACGCCAACGAGATCGGCAGTGCGGCGCATAAAATGGGGGAGGATGAGGCGCTTGATCGGGTGAAGAAGGTCTCTGCGAGTCCCCCCCCGACTTGGTGCGGGGCGGACGTTTGGTCGAGTTATCGAGATGTCAATCGATGCCGACAACGCCGCTTTATCCTGGCTCTATCGAAAGGCGAGGGGGGTGAAGATGATGAAGACGACGATGAAGAGGGTCAAGTCGACGTCAACGTCCTGGACGGCGATGATGTTGATGACAATGAGGATGATGCCGAGGCGGCCGACAATGCTGGTCGGGGTAAAGAGTTGGTCGGTGACAACTCCGAGCCGAACGCCGAGAGCATGACTGATCTTCCCCCTCCCCCTAGCTCTTAGAATGTAGCACTTGTACTTAGCCTTTTTTACGCTTTTGCCTCCCTTGCTTTTGTACTGACTTCCTTTTTGTAATTCGAGACATCTTTAATGAAACTTGTCATTTCTTCAATTTCTTTGTTTGTTGATTGCAATATTAACCGATTAACTTCATTGACTCCGACTAAGTTGGTCCCTTTCTTGATTCTCGATTGGTTAAGTCTTTTCCTAATACGTGTCATTTTGGTCGTATACCGAAAAGCTTTCGGGCCGATTCAGTTGTAGGACTGCCGACTAACTATGATTTCCAGAAAGGATAGCAATTTGTTTTTGACTGGTAAAGTCTAATAGGTTTGTCGATGATACCCAACATACCGACTGCCAGCTTGTTTATATTTCTTCCATGAGAGCCATCTTTAGAAGATTGACTTTGTTACAAAACTGCCGACCAGGCTATAATTACGACTATTACAATATATGCCCCTATTGCAAGTAACAACCTACACAAAGTATCTTTTGAGATTGTGCATTCGGGGTCGGGCCGGGGGAATGCCCTCGGGGGACTCTAGTCGGAATGTGCTTAGGGCTTGATGATTTCTGTGACTTTGTAAGGGCCATCCCAGTTAGGTCCGAGCTTTCCCTTTAAGTGCGAGAGCCCAGTGGCTTCGACTTTTCGGACAACCTAATCGCCGAGTTGGATTGGTCGGGACTTTACTCTGCGATTGAACATCCGAGTAACCCTTTGTTTGTACCGGATGGATTTTTGCAGTGCATTGCCCCTTGTTTCCGGCAGCAAGTCCAAGTTGACTGGCTTCTCTTCCTCGTTCCTCTCGAATTCATAGAACGTCATTCGGGGAGATGGGATGCCAATCTCTACTGGCAAGACCGCCTCGCTTCCGTACACAAGGCTGAATGGCGAATGTCCTGTTGCCTCCTTGGTAGTAGTTCTTGCCGACCAGAGGACTCCTGGTAGGTCATCGACCCATGCCCCTTTGGCCGCCTCCAGAGATTTCTTGATTCCTTTGAGGACTATTTTATTAGCCGACTCAGCTTGCCCGTTCGTTTGCGGCCTTGAGACTGCGGAGAACTTGGTGCTTATTCGAACCGAGTACGGTATTCTCGAGTCGGTCCCCATTGTTGAATTGTCGTCCATTGTCGGAGATTAGTACTCTGGGACTCCGAATCTGGTGATGATGTTTCTCCAAATGAACGCTTGAACTTGTTTATCCGTTATGGAGGAGAGTGGTTCGGCTTCCGTCCATTTGGTGAAATAGTCAATGGCGACTATAAGGAACTTTCTCTGGCCTGAGGCTGGGGGAAATGGTCCGAGTAGGTCCATACCCCATTTATCAAATGGCAAGACTGCTTGAATTGTTGTCAATGGGGTGGTTGGTGCCCTGGGGATGTCAGAGTGGATCGACAGGATGGGCATCTCTTTACCAGCTCCTGAGCGTCTGCTTTCAAAGTGGGCCAGTAATATCCGGCTCGGAGAGCTTTTCCCGCTATGGTTCTTCCCCCTTGATGGCTTCCGCAAGCCCCTTGGTGGATTTCCCTGAGGATGTAATTTCCTTCCTCGGGGGTTACGCACTTGAGCAATGGATGAGTGAAGGACTTTTTGTAGAGTTGACTCTCGTGCCATAGGAACCATCCGGACTTGTGTTTGACCCGGTCAGCCTCCTTGGGGTCCTCAGGTAGTTTCCCGTCTCTCAAATATCCGACTACCTCATCCATCCATTCGGATGTCCGATTCAATACAAGTTGTTCCTTAGCGTTAATCTTTGGGCTTAGGAGGACTTCCCACATGATTGTACGAGGGGCCGACCCTTCTGCCGAACTGGCCATTCGGGCTAAAGCATCGGCCTGCTGATTTTCTGATCGGGGTATGTGGGTGATATTGAACTGAGATAGCCGTTTGATGATGCTTTGGGCCTTGGCCAGATACATTCTCATGTTGTCTTCCTTGGCCTCATACTCGCTTGATATCTGCCCCACAATCAGCTGTGAGTCGGATTTAGCATTGATCGTGGTGGCTCCGGCTAGGATGCACAACTCCAGTCCGAGGATTAGGGCCTCGTATTCGGCTTCGTTGTTAGAGCTTAAGAATTCGAATTTGATGGCGTACTCCATTTTTTCCCCGACTGGGGGCTTGATAACCAACCCAGCTCCACACCCTGTTTTGGTGGACGAGCCATCTACTTGTAACTCCCAAGCCTCCTGCTGACTGGCTGGAGGCCTAGACGTACATTCGGTTATGAAATCAGCTAAGGTCTGGGCTTTGATCGCCCTCCTGGGTTCATATTCCAACCCGAAATCTGCTAGCTGATCCGCCCGATCGATCATCCAGGCTAGAATGGTTCCTCGCTTTCGATGAGCTTTACGAGCGGTTGACTGTGAGAACATTGATTGGATGTGCACGAAAATAAGGCTTGAGCTTCCGGCGGCCATTACTAAGGCGAAGACCATCTTCTCGACCTCGGTCGTATTTGGCCTCGGCCCCTCGGAAGGCGTGGCTTATGAAGTAGGCCCGGGTCTTTGTTTTTCTTCCTCTCGGCCACCAAAAACGGCGAGCGCGTATTCGACACGGCTAAGTAAACGAACAACGCTTCCCGCCGAGGGGAGATCAACTTTGGGAGTGTTGATAGATGCGCTTTGAGGGAGGTGAAAGCCTGTTCGGCTTCGTCATCCTAAGTGAACTCTTTTCTTTTTAGAGCTTTGAAGAAGCATAAGCTCTTATCTCGCCGAGGGATAAGAAGCGGTCGAGGGTAGCCCAAACGACTGTTAGGCGTTGTACCTCTCTCACATTCCAGGGGACTTCATTTCTACCCTTTGCCTTTACTTTGTCGGGGTTGGCTTCGATTCCCCTCTCATCGACCGGGAACCCGAGGCACTTTCCTCCCTTCACCCCGAATACGCATTTTTTCGGGTTCGGCATCATGCGGTATTTCCTCAAGGTGCGAGAGTCTCTTTTAGATCGGAGGGGTGATCACCCCGAGCTTTGCTTTTGACGATCATGTCGTCAACGTATACTTCGATATTCCGACCCAGTTGATCGCTGAATATCTTGTTGATCGTGCGCTGATACATAGCCCCTACATTCTTGAGCCCAAAGGGCATCATTTTGTAGCAATACACCCCTTGATTGGTGACAAAGGCGGTATGAACTCGATCATGCTCTGCCATCGGGATTTGGTGATACCCCGCGTTTGCGTCCATGAAGCTTAGGAGAGCGTGACTGCCGTCGAGTCAACTTGGCCTATCGATTTTGGGCGAGAGGGTGGTTATCTTTTGGACACGAGCCTTGTTCAGGTCTGTAAAATCCACGCACATTCTCCATGCCCCACTCGACTTTTTGACTAGGACTACGTTGGCCAACCATTCAGAGTATTGGCATTCTTCAATGAACCCCGCTTCGAGCAATTTCTTGACTTCGGCGGCCGCCGCATGTGTTCCTCTCGGGTCCTTGATGCCTCGGCTTTTGTTTGTGAGGCTTGAATCCCTCTTTAATGTTCGGCTCGTGGCACATCACTTTAGGGTCGAGCCGGGCATTTCGGTGGCTTCGTAGGCGAAGACGTCTCTCGTATTCTCGTTAATACTTGGACGATCTCCTTTCTCGTTTGAGAATCCATGGCCTTGCCTACTCTCAAAGTCCGACCGTGCTTCTCGTCGATGATGACTTCTTCGTCGTCCTCGACTGGCTGAGGGCGCTCATATTGCTTGGGGTTCTCGGTAAGGTAAACCCCGAGCCCACTTGAGGGCTGATCGTCTTCCCGTTTTCTTTTCTTCGAGTCTTCTGGGACGTCGTCCTTGTTTTTCAGGCTATTCACATAACATTCCCTGGCTGCCTGCTGATCCCCCTGGATTTTTCCGACTTTACCCTCGTCGGTTTCAAACTACATGAGGAGCTGGTAAATTGAAATTGCTGCCTTGACCTTGTTCAGAGTTGGTCTTCCCATTATGATGTTGTATGGCAGAGGGATGTCCACCACTAGGAAGTCAATCGGTAGGCTTCTTCCTTTGCCCTTCTCTCCCATCCGAGCAGGCAATTTTATGGATCCGACAGGATGTACCGAATTTCCCCCGAAGCCTATGAGTGGCTGATTGAGCGGGGTTACATCCTTCTCATTGTACTTCAGTTTCCTGAGGCACTCCAGTGTGATTATATCCACCGAAGATCCACTATCCACCAACACCCGTTTGACTCTGGCATTAGCCACTTTGAGTTCGATGACCAAGGGGCCGTCGTGGGGCGTGTGCAGGGGTCGACTGGACTCGCCGAATGTCATGACGGGACAGTCGGGCCGGGGATGATGGACGTCGAGCACCTGGTGCTTTAGACTCTGGAGGTGGGCTTTGCGTGAGCGGCCGGTTAGGCCACCCGACGCGAAGCCACCTGCTATGACCCCGATGAAACCCTCTGTATCGCCGCTGTTGGATTGACCAACCTTTTGTTTGCCCTTTTCCTCCCTAGAGTGCTTGAGGTACCGGTTCAGCTTCCCCTGGTCAGCTAGGTTGTCCAGGGATTTCTTAAGCTCCCTGCAATCCTTGGTGGTGTGACCGCATTCTTTGTGGAACTCGCACCATTGGCTTTTGTCTCGCCGAGCGACCGACGTTCTGATGGGGGGTGGGCGAGGCATCATGGATTTATCCTTGATGTCTAAGTAGATCTCTCTTCTGTTCTTGTTGAATCGGGGGTCGATGCCATGGTCGTTAAACCTATCTGACCGACCACCTGTTTTCTGCTGCTTCGACTGGTCCTTATGATTTCCTTCTTCTTTCCTCTTCTTGCTCCCGTCGTCTGAGTGACGACATATGTCTGTCGCTTGGATGAATCTTTGAGCCCGAGTCATTGCTTCGGAGAAGGTTTTCACTTCGCTCTCAGCCAAGGACCATCTGAGCCGACCGGGCTGAAGGCCAGACATTAGGGCGGCGAACGCCACTGCATCTTGCAGATCGGAGATTTTTAATGACTCCTCATTGAACCTTTTGATGTAGTCGGCCAGACTTTCGTTCTTCTCCTGCCTGACTCCCATCAAATGGAGACTTGTTTTCTTTTGTCTTTTTCCGGCGATAAACTGGTGAAGGAATAGGTCCTCGAGTACTGAGAAATCCGTTACGATCCCTGCGGGAAGCTCTTGGAACCAGTTTAGGGCCAGTCCTTTGAGAGTCGTGGGAAAGAAACGGCACCAAGTGGCCTCGCAGCCAGTTTGAACGCTCATTTGCGCTTTGTATGTGGCCATGTGATCGTCCGGGTCGGTTAGGCCCGCGAATGGTTCGATCGTAGGCGTTTTGATTTTTCCAGGGTTGGGCGCCTCAAGTATGTCCTGGCTGAATGGGACCATAAACTTGAGCGCCCCGTTGTTGATCCGAATGGGCTTTGATTGGGCTGAGTCGCCGCGCCCTTCCCGCTGAGCGGCTTTTTTTATTGAGAATGTGTCGAGCGTCTAGGCCCTTGCTGAGCCGCTTCTCGTTTAGGAAATGCCGAGCGTCATGGGTTTTCTTCCCGACGTTACCCCTGGGCGATTTGGACACGTGCGTCTCCTCACCCCGCAGAGTGGATCTTCCTTTAGACTCGTGCCACTCTTCCTCCCCCTGTCTGGATCGTTGCCGATCGTGCTGACTGTGCTCCCTCGGGCCCGACCGCTGCCGGCTAGGCTGGCCTTGGTTCTCTGCCCGAAGGGAAGGGACCAGGGTCTGGTCTTTAGGGGGTTGAAGAAAGCGTCCCTGCTGTAGATTGGCTAACATATCCCTCAGGCTTTGCTGCAAGGTCTGCTGGAGCTGAGCGGCTATCAAATTTATGTCCGCCGTGGATATGGGATGGGGGTCAGCGTGTTGTAGCTGCTGTGAGGGGTCCTGTCTATTTTCGATTGACTGCTCCTCTTTATGGTCGAGGGTTTGAACGGTCGGCGTCCTGGGCCGTTCCGACCTCCTCTGGTGAGATGGGGAAGGATCCCTTTCGGACCTCTGAGCCTGTGCTGAGGGCTGCCTGGTGCGAGTGCTCTTGGCTGGGGCCATTGTGAAGTGGTTCTTACTGAGTGGTGGCGAAGCGACTTTGATTGTAACTTCCCCACAGACGGCGCCAAACTGTTTATGTCAAAAAATTAAGGATTGTAATATGTTGTGAGATTTGATGTGGGCCCCGAGAGTGTTCGCCTGAGTTCCGATGTCCGTACACCTGAATCCTGAAAAATGATGTTAGACTACCCCGGAGGTGGTTCCGGGATCGCCCCTCCGACGCTCAAGTCAGTTGAGATAGAGGTAGAGAGATAAAGTCTAGAGAGAGATGCTCTGGTTTGCTAGGTGAGAATTCAATACATGTTCATTGATGAGGCAGTTGGTATTTATAGTGTTGGGGATTTCCCAAACAAGTAACATTGTTCAGATGGGTCTTTTGGGCATGCTACTCTTTTTAGGCAATGGTTATTCCATCCTTCTTAGAGATCTCCCAAAACACTGGTGATTAGGTCAACTTACAGGTGGGACCCACTGCTGCCACCTGTCCCATGTTCTAGGAGGCTTTTGGGCTCCTTATTGGGCTGCTGATTAATTGAGCCCAAACACAACTTTAACATAAAAAAAATAATGGTAAATCATACAAGCTTTAAGAACTAGTAACAATATAAAACGATTTAATTCCTTTTGTTTCTCTGATTCCAAAATCTCGTTTTGCGACAGAATAATTTCATGTCTTATATCTACGTGATAAAACTGTGGGTGGGTATTGACGACCCGTCGGATCGCTCACCGCTCATGAGACCACGAGAAGTCAATAGAGCACAAAACAGTGGGTTTTCTTGTTGCACAAATAATACTCTATGGTTATGGTATATTGGTATGCATTAATAATTTGTTTAATTCTTTATTTACGTGATTGTGTCCATACTCAAATCTCAACATCTAGTAATCAGTAGCAGAATTTTCCAAAATTTTAGATTTTTATCTATATAGTAGTGGATGGCAAAAGTTAATGAACGCCCTCGGGCGCGGGATAAGAATAAAATTATGTTACACCTTTCCTATATTTATTGTTGTAACAATTAGTAATCTCCTTTTCCCCAAATATCTTACATCTTCAAAATAAAATATAACTAATATAAGGTAATTGTACTTCATTGTCCCATAGCAATGTTAATTGGATTTTTGATACGAAGACTCTACTTCACAAAGGCTTAATTCTGTACAAAGCAGATACTTATAATTTACACTTACACATTTTAACGTGGATGCTGGGAAAAAGGGAAAAAGAACACTGGAGGATTTTTGTACACATGACATTCATCATATTCCCCAAGAAAGGAGAAGAGTGTGAAAGCGGGTATTTTTGTTTATATGAATAGGAGAAACGAGCTAAGGTTTTTGTGAGAGAGTGTAGATTATGTGGATCTAACAAGGTAACAAGTAGAGTTATTAAAGTAGTTTGAAAAGGGAATAAAACTTTTTTGTTTTTTGACATCGAGAAATCGTACATTAATTAAAAGAGGAAGTACATCCTAATGCTAATACAATCCAAACTAATACAAACAAACAAACCTAAAGGAGCTTTAGAAGCTCGTACATACCACCTAAAACAAAAGTACATAAAATCGATACAAAGGTGCTCAGGAAGGGAGCGTCGCGGGTCAGAGCCTGTGATGGATGCAAATCTCGGATGGCTGATGAAAGTGATAGAAGAAGCGGATGACGATCACGATCCGGACAACGAACAATCATCGGCGAGCGTCGCGTCTCGCCGCATGAGCAATCACAACGATCTGCTATCGCTTGGGATTCTGAGCTCATGATCATGTGAGTCACATTCCATAAAGTAGGAGAAACGCCGATGAGTGGGCGTGCTGAAAACCCCCAGTTGCAACTGGGGTGCCGCCTGTAGTTTTGAGGTTTTCAAGGCAAAGACAAATGATATCAATGCCAAGCTAAAAAGAGAGCCGAACAAGTCAAGCTCTCGTACACACCTCCGATTTGCGAAATAGGAAAACACACGTCCCAACCATAAAACTTTACCACATAAGGAATAATTAAAAGTAATTTGAAAAGGGAACAAAAATTTACCGCGCACGTAGTGTATAGAGATGTTTAAGAGATGCACTTAAACAAAAAGTAGGAAGATAATTCAATAAATGGAGGTAGTAACACAAAATCAATGGATAATTTCAACATAGACAAATTTACTGCGCAAGTGTTATGGTAGATGAAAATTGAGAAAATGTTGGTGGATTTTTGTTATATTGATTTTTAGTTTAATGACCAATGTAATAAATTAGGTTATTCCAATAAGTTTAGTTATGATAAGTTTTTTTTTGTTTTTGTTTAATATGATACTAACCTTTATATCTCTCAAAAAAATAATAATCTTTATATACAGGCGATGTGTGCGAAAATATGTAGAAAATTAAATTAATTGCTAATTATATCTAATAAATTAGGGATTTTTAAATTTTTAATCAATTAATCCCACTAAATCAGAGATTTTTAAATCAAAAAATTGGTTGAGACGGAAGTAACTGACTGTGTTGTAAATTTTCCCTATATTATTTTTCTTATACCTTTTAAATCTATCTATTTTTTTAATTAATTAGGTAATTACAATCCTTTATATTTTTTATTTTTTTCCTTTTCTAATTTTTGGTGACTCACTCCTGTTGCCATATATAATAGAGATTCTTCAATTAATTTAGGAAAAATAAAAGTGAAGAGACATACCCTTATTCTGATCTAAGTGTATCTAATAGGTCCGGATAAGTTTAAATACGCTTGAATGAGTTCAATAAATTTAAATAAGTTTAGGGTAGATAAGGATAAAACTTGGTTCACCTAGTGGGTAACTAGCAAATTATGCACGCGATGCGTGCCTGATATTTTTTAAAGTTTTTCAAACATAAATTCTAGACTCTTTGGGCATAAACAGGGGTAAAATTTTAAACATTAGACATTTTTTTGGGCTAAATTTCGTAGTTGAAACCTCTATCAGGCTATCACTTAACTCTTATTTTATTAATTTTTTTTTACTTATTCATCATTTAGGTTTTTAAAATTAAACTTGATGAACGATAAAAGAACATTAAGTGAATTTATTTAGATTTCTATGTTTTATTAACATAGTCTTTTGTATTAAATAAATCATATCACTTCGTTAATTAAATGAATTTTTCTTTTTTTATTGTGTTTGTGAATTGATTGATAAAATATTTGATTGATGTAATATTCCCTTTTACTTTTTTCAACATAAATGTACTAAATTTTATTCACTAGTGCATAATTGGTCTAAAGTAACACCCTAAAAGTGTTACTTAAAGGCCTAAAAGTGTTGCTTTAGGTAATAAGTAACATTTTTTTAAGTGAAACATCTGCTCGTGCTACCTATTCTCTAAGGTAATACTTTCCAGTGCTAATGTTTCACTTTCTCAAGTGTTACTCAAAATTCTCTAATGTAACACTTTTTTTAAACTAATGTAGCATTTTTACAGTGTTACTTATAATTTTTTGTGTAACACTTTTTCATCTATGGTAGCATTTACTATGCCATCTCTTGAATTATGTAACACGTTATTAGATGTTAGGTATCATTTTAATTCAGCGTATGTAACACTTTGTTTGATATTAGGCAACACTTCTTATTAGCTAGCTTTAAAGTAGCACTTCTATTTCACATGTCTTATAGTAACAATTTTTAATTTATCGGCACATATACAACGATAATAATACTAAAACTTACAAACGTAATAAACTGAGAGGAAATAAAATGATATTATATATAAAAAAGAGTTTAAATACTCAATGGTCATTGTTAAAAATGAGCCAAAGTAGTATTCATCAATTGAAAACATACTATATATTGGTTCAAATATAACTAGTTGATCTGTAAATTCAGTCATAATATATATAACTCCTAAAATAAACTTAAACCAAACTTAAAGTCATGTCTTTATTTCGTCTTCAAATCCATCGCCCTATCGATGCATGCATGTTTCCCGAAGCATCATGCCTACTTGCTACTCTAATCCATTAGCTTCATCATTCTCAAAAGTAATAAGAACAAAAAAAATGAGAATCTTCAAAGTCTTGTATGACAACACAACTAGTAATATACTTGTAAAATATAAAACAAGTATAGTAAATGTATGAGGCATGAGAATTTTTTTTTTTTTAAATACTAAACCTACTATGATAAGGTATATCGGTTCAAATGTACATTCAATACATATAAGTCAATAATGATGCAAGAGTCTATGTCTATATTCAAATGCCCACAAAAAAAAGGCACGTAAACATTTCAACTAAACTCGAAAGTATGAAGGCATATATAATGAACAAACCGAAACTAATACTTTTTCTTAGTTTTATTCAAATATTCACAAGTCACATTAAAGATTCACTACAAAAGAAAAAATCTATAATTAGAAAGTCAACAAAAAGAATCATTTACCAAAGATTTTCATCAATGAGCTGGCAAAAATTATAAGCCAAATATGAATCTCCTCCTATTTATGAATAGCTTAACATGTGCCATACTCTTATGATGGGAAAACTACCTTTCAACAACAAGATGATATCAAGTTACTCTTATATTTGTCCCTTTATCTCAGTGCATCTAATTGCATAAAAGAGTATAACAAACTAAAATACCTACGACACTCTCTCAACAATCCATCTCAGTTCATGCAAAATTTTAAGAACTGCATAAGGATCGCTTAGAGGCTGCTGTATTTCAACTTTTCAACCAAGGGAAAATAGATGTTGATGTATATGTAAATGCATCTTTCTTTCCACCGGAACAGAAGGTTCTTTGGCAGAACCTGGAACATAATAAACTGATAAGAGTCTTAGTGCAATGGAGCGTTGTCCGGGGCTAGAACCGATGACATTCCCTAACCTTGTTGCTTCTTAGTGTAATAAACTGATAATATATAACCTGCTACATAACCTGCTATAGAATGCTATTAGTGTAATTTGTGTTCCTATATTGAAACATTCATGCCCTTTATCCAACTGGAAAACAATAAAAATAATACCAGCCAGATGCTTAAGAGGAATTCCAGCATCAACAAGTGCAGCACAAGCCATTTCCTATGTTTTTGTCAACCAAACAACTTCATATTCTATCAGTTCCTAGGAGATTCTTCTAAGACATATTTTTTTAATTTGTAACCAAACAAGCACTAACACAGTGAGCAGTGGTGATTGTTACGACAACAAAAGCTAATACATACCAATAACAGCCATGACAGTTCGAGAATCTACATAGAAAGAAGAAAGACATAATTGGACGGCATTGAAGAGGTAGCCAAGTAAAACACCAGGTTTCATTCGAGAAGATCTAAATAGGCCTAGCCTTTCTTCCAATATGGAACAACTGACATATGTATAGTAGTCACAACATTATTCTAAAGGTTACAAGCCAAATTGATTCAGTTGTTAAGTTGTAGCTTCCACTAATAATCAAATGACACATGCCTAATAAGAGCTATAATCACCTTTATTCATCAAATAAAGAGACCATATGATCTACAATTCTATCCTCGGTATTAAATGATTCAAACATCTTACTTGGCGCTATTTGAGTTCTTCCAGCGTCTATTACAATATGTGCAGGTATATGAACTGACTTAGCCCTTCCCTGCACTTAGAAGAAACATACAGCGAGTACAAAATTAACAAGGTTAAGTGAAAGTTCAGAAGAAGAGCACCTTTCCTTGAGCAAAACCAAACAAAGAAAAGGGGGGATACAAACAGTAAAACAACACATCTCATGTAGAACAAAAAATTACCACAAAAGCTTGGAGCACAGAATTACGAAATTAAAGTTTGTTATTGCCTACTGGAGAGCAAATACTGGGGAAAAAAAGAAGAAGAAGAAATAAAGCCCCTAACTGAATTACCAAGTAGTAGTTAAAGACAGAGCAATATTCATTGTCCTTTTTGATTGTGTTTGTAAGTTTAAGCTATATAATTGTGGCAGAAATTAGAACATCAAAGTAATGGATATCTGAAGCATCAACAAAAGGCAAAAGACACCTGGAAAGAAGCAGCTTGACTTATTCTGCTCCCCTCATCACAGCAACCCCCTGACAGCCCCTCCTACACCTGCACAGCATGTCAGCCACCCCACTGCCAGCCTCCCCTACCAGCACCTGTACAGCCAGGCCCCATGCACAGTCCCCCTCTTCCCAGCTACTAACTTGCACACATGTTTATAAACTCCCTACATATGCTACTACTTGTGAATATAAGGGCTTTAGTATATCCTACAGTATAATGATCATGAATTCCTACCTGACCTTTAACATAAAACGACAATAAACTCACTTGTTCATTTATGCATCTTGGTCATCATATCAATTTGCTACAGGTTTTCACGAAAATCAAAGAAACAAACAAACAGATATTCAGTCCACAGAAACATTTATGGCATATGAATACCCTATATAGAAGATATTTGAGGTTGAACATTGCGAGTCTTTATAAATCTTGCCCAGGTATGCAGAGCTCAATCCATGAAAGTGTATAATTTAATTGAGTAGTAGTATGCAACAGATTATTTTAGCACATGTTCCCAAATTAACGGCTCTATTTCCATAAAAGGAAAAACAATAACACTGGCACTCATGACTTGAAATTACTAACCACTAATTTCTTCTTTTGAATTAGTATACTCCCTAGCTTCTATTAGAATAAAGAGCAACCCAATACAACATGCAGCATTAAGTTTTATCATAAACCAATAAAAGATTTGGAGCTGTTATTAAATTTGACTATGCCAAGTATTTATATTTCATATAATATTTCACTCCGTACATTAATATTGGTTTTTTTTTGGGGGGGGGGTCAACTTCTGTTGTAATGGTAATGATACAGTGAAAGATGTCCTAAAACCGGTTGTCTTAAGCCAATAATAGCGATCACATATCTACATATGGTGCAAGATTAGAAGCTAATGTCGGGTAAACCACAGGTTGGACCCAAATATCTAAAATTTTAGTTGAATTAGGATCTTCATATTAGTTGAATCTATCATAAACGAACGCCAAAGACACAAATCAATATCATGATCACAAATCAAATCAATGAAGTAAATCAAACAAATTGAGAACCCATTACCAAAATTATAAATTGAACATGATCAACTATCAAAGAAAACTATAATTTTCGGACAATTAGAATCAAAACTAACCAATTAAATTCTCGAAGAATGGTCAAGATTGAATGCTGATGGAAATAAGAATGGTCAAGATTGATTGCTGATGGTCAAATCAATATCATGAGCTGAAAGTTGTTTATAAATTTTGTGCTGCCTCTTATGACAATTGTCTGTACAATCATATATACTACCCTATAATAGATAACTAGCTAAATCTCTATATATCCTTTTTTTGTGCTGCTCCTTGCCAGCTACTGTCAGTGTAGTCATGTATATGTACGTTTGATAAATAACTAGCTAGAAGACTATTTTGGTGCACGTTCGATAAATTACTAGCTCGAAGACTATTTTGGTGGTCTCTTAAAACAATCCCCTCTTCATATATTACAACCTATTCAAAAGACCTTTGTGAATATTCTGTTGAGATTTGTACATTACTTGTTTCTTTGCTCCATGTAATTTGTGGTTATTCCTTTTGCTAAAGTAATGGATCTTATGAAGAATGTAATAGCGAGGAATAACACTCCATAAATTTCCGTAATACCCAAAATATTTCGGATATCAAAATGGCAAAATCACCTCAAAGTATGATCAGAATAAGAATCATGGCTACCAAACATTATATCTGGTTGATACGTCTGGTCTTTTGGTGTTTGAATTATTACAAGCCTCAAAAAGTGAAGGAACGAAGAAAATTGAAAGGAATAACATTGAGATTCTTCTTGATTCTCTTGAAACACCCAGCTACTAATCCCCACTCTCATTTCACAATCATGTGCCCCTGTAAATATTCGGCCCGGGATATCTATCTAACTCTAAGACGGTGAGGAGCGAATCAAGGAGCGGTGGTGATCGAGACTGATTAGAATGAATTAAGGAAAGAGAAAATCAATGAATCAAATCAAAATAATTGAGAACCTGTTATCAAAATTATAAATTGAACATGATCAATTATCAAAAGAAACTAGAATTTTCGAACAATTAGAATCATACTAACCAATTGAATTCTCTGGAAGAACGCTCAAAATTGAACGCCGATGAATACTATGACGGTGAGTGGTGGTTAGCGAACTAAGTAGCAGTGGTGAGTGAGTCTGACTGTTCTGGAACAAAGAACGAAGAAAGAGAGCGAGCAAGTTCCACTGTTCTGGAACGAGGAACGAAGAACGAAGAACGAAGAACAAGATCGGTGGTGAATACTGAAACCTAAGCGTGATGTAGGCTGTAGCAATACTTTGTAAAGCAAATGTTTTTTTTGGGTTTAATTGTCTTTGGCGGCTCATTAAGCGCCAAAAATAATTTCGGAATTAGCATTATATTAATTTAAGATGACTTTTTTTAGAGAAGATGTGTTTAATACTTTAATACGAAACCTAAATACTCTTGAAAACAATATTTATTCTAAAGTGTTACCTTAAAATGTTACCAATATATAAGTGTTACCTAGATGTGTTACCTATCTGAAAGTGTTACATCAAAATGTTATTTAATTAAAAAAGTGCTACTTCAAAAATGTTACTTATAAAAATGTGTTACATTAAGTGTTACATATTGATTAAGTGTTACCAAGGTGTTACATACATATTCGACAAACTTGAATTTTGAAAAGTGTTACCTCATACATGTTACCTTAGGCCAATTACGCACTAGTGATTGTTAATGTTTTTTTTGGTGGCTCAATTATAACTTGATTGTCTTCGATAGTGAAGTTAATTTTTTAATGCTATATTTGAGTTTAATTGACTTTGGTTTTCCCCTTTTTTTTAATAGTACTTAATTTACTAATGGGCATTTAAGTAAATTAATAGGGGGACACCATAGCTCCCTCCTTCCCTTATATAATAGAGATAGAATAAAATGTAAGTGGAATCCAACTCAACATCAACATATAATTTTTTAATGATTTATTAGGAGTGAGATAAGGTTAAAAAAAAATTCCTTTATTCTTAATTACTCCTAATTGGACTTATTATAGTTTTAGTATTAGTGGGATTACTCCTAATTGGATTAACACAAAATGGTCCCCACACATCCTTTTTTTAAAGGACATGAATAACTTTCGTGAGATCCAAGTTAAAAATAAAATTGTCATCATATATCATTATTATCCCCAACCTCATCCTTGATCTTACCCACTAATTTCCCCTTTTTAAATCCATAAATCTCACTAACTTGATAACTTCCCTCACATTAATCCCCCAAAAACAATTTCTCCTAAATCAAATCCAACTTTTCCTTTAATTAAACCAAACCAAACCACCTCTTTTATATAAACCCCCTCTTCTCCCCTTCTTCTCCCTCTCCTTCTCCTCTCTCTCTCTCTCTCTTAAATCAACTCTTCTCTTTCTCTCTCCTCAACTCTCTTCTCTGAACAACAATGACGGAACTTAACAATGGCGGACATTCCAAAGGATTAGTCGTAAGCTTCGGCGAGATGTTAATCGACTTCGTCCCTACATCTTCCGGCGTTTCCCTCGCAGAAGCGCCGGGATTCCTCAAAGCTCCCGGCGGTGCTCCGGCGAACGTCGCGATCGCTGTTTCTCGCCTCGGCGGAAACGCCGCTTTCGTCGGAAAACTCGGCGACGATGAATTCGGCCACATGCTCGCCGGAATCCTTAAGAAAAACGGCGTTTCCGCCGACGGTTTGAGCTTCGATAAAGGCGCTAGAACTGCGCTTGCTTTCGTTACCTTGAAATCTGACGGTGAAAGAGAGTTCATGTTTTACCGTAACCCTAGCGCCGACATGCTTCTCACTCCCGACGAGCTTAACCTCGATCTCATCCGATCGGTAAATTTTTTTCACTTCTCTTTCTCTCTCCTACTTCTATTGGTTGTGATCAATGAATTTATTTTTTTGCAAGTGCAGTTTAATTAAATTAATCAGTGGATGTGATGTTTGTTTAAACTGGTAATTTTTTTTTTGTCTGAGATCCGTCTGGATTATTTGACTTTTACGCTTTTATTGCGTAGAAAAATTGATATGTGTAAGAAAATACGTACTATAGAAATTCATACTAATTTTTGTAAGATTTCTAAAATTTATGGATCCTGATCTTGTAATCTGTAGCTGATTTTTAAGTTTTAATCACTGCATTATGAATTTTTTTCTAACGTATTTCGAGCAACATTATCCACGATCCAACTGAATATGAAGTATAGATTTTACCAATAAATTTTGGATATGAAATTAGCTACATTAAAGTTTAATTATAAAAACGTGCATTATATTTATTTAAGTTTTATGAATAAGGTGGGAGTATTTGGTTAGGTAATGCGTGGTACAGTAGTACTGCTATACTAAATTTCCTACGTGTGTGAATTTTTTGTTGCTTTGTAATTTGGTGTATGATTGACTTTGGACAATTGGCAAGATTTGGATGAGTGTGGGATTTGGTGTTATTTGCCACGCGCTTTCACGCGCGTAATCCGAGTTTGGGGAGGGTGTTGGATTTGAGAGTGGGACCCTTTGGTTGCAGATGTGTAGGAGTATATCACATGGGCTCCACCTCCTAATCAGTAGATGAGATCCTTTGACTAATAAGACTTCAATAATAATAAAAAAATTAATTGTAAAATACACTATCCGATTTTTATTAGTTTACTTATTATTTTAGACACAAAATTTTAGGAGAAATAGGTAAAGTATTCTGTATTATTTATTGCATATTCAATTGAAGTTAATGTTGTGGGCCAAGTGAAGTAGAGTGAGAAAATAAGGATAATAATATAAAATTGGTAGAACTATTCCAAAACAACAAGGGTAAACTAATCCTTTTAGTTTTACATGACAACCAAAAAGAAAAGTGGATAAACTAATTGAATGCAAGTTATACTTCCTCTGTTTTTTATTTATTTATTTGCAACAGTTTGACTTTTACACTATTTACTAACTTTACCTAGTTCATCTTTGGTGACTTATAATTACGGAAAAACATATTTATGTGGGATCTTGTTAGATTCGTCTCAAAAAATATTCTGAATATCTACTTTTTATAATTTTTAATTATCGGTAATTAAATATATTAATGGTTGAAGTTATGCATTGACAAGCGTGAAAGTCAAACAGTTGCAAGTAGAAAAAAACAGAGGATGTATATTTTATGAAAACTTTATCATTTGGGTTTTAAATTGGCGTATAATATGAACTATTATTTGAAGGAAAGTTAGTGTAAAGAATCTAATTATTCATGAATTCCACAGTATTCGACTAGTACGCCTAAATCTTTGGTTAGGCTGTCTGTCCTATTTCGAATATTAGGTGAATCGAAAAACTTTCATTGCTTTGAAGAATATAATGTGTTACAACTTGGAAGTTCCATTTTATTTTCTGTACAACTTTTATCCTAAGTGGTATTTATCACTTGATCCATTTAAAAATTCAATTTTTTTCTTGTAAGACAGTAATTTAGTAATTTGCTCCTATTTGTTTCACGAGTGGCAGATTCAAAACGATATATTAGTGGGTGCAAATTAAAATTTTAAATTTGTTAGAGGTTTTATACTCCATTTTTAAATAGATTATACTACATTTTTTTCATAATAATATTTAGAAAATCAAAATTTAAGTAGGGTCATATGAAGTTATGAACCCACACCTAACAATGTTGCTCCGCCTTGCGCGTTTCACTACTGTAGAGGACAACCCATATTGAAAGATTGAAGAGCAGTAGGTGCCTCCGATCTTAGATGTTATGAGATCGAGTCTCACCTATTGTGAAAGGGATTCTTAATTCCCCTTCCTTACAAGGGACTTCAACTTAACTATCTATAAAAAAATATTGAAAGTTTGAAACCAAAGAAACGTTTCGAACTTTTTTAAGAATGATAAATGTTGAACATTAAGAACTGCAAATGTTTGCATGTGACTTAACTCCACTATGTGTTACTTTCAAACAGTATTATGAAATTCTTCAAAGATTTGGTATAGTAGAAAAAACATCTCCCCTTGACTTGTTGAAAAAAATAAGCTGGTTGGCCCATCGTTAAATACAATGACCATTAACCAGAAAGAGGGGCCCACCTCATATTCAATCCCACCTTCTCTGCTGGTCCTACGCAGAGCTAAAGGGCCATAAAACGTAATTGAAATCCTCTGTTTCCTTTAATAATTGTGATGCTTTTTTATTGGACCGTTCTGTTTTGCTTTTGGATTATTCAATTCAATGATGTTAGTTTCATATGGAATCAAAGTGGACTTGTAATAACATTTTATTCGGACGAGTTGTTTAGGTACAGCATGCAAAAGGTCTTAGTTTGTAAACAAATTATCAAGGGGTCAAATTGTTGTTATTATATTACTTCAATTATGTTGTTCCTTCTTCAACCTTGCTTTTAGCTGTTGAACCCAGCTAATAATTCATTAAATAAGGAGTAGCTTTATGTGACTAGATCACTTTGGGCTAATTTAGCAGTTTGTTTGCGTACATTCTCTGAAATTGAACCTATGTAGTTTATTGGATGAGATTCATAATGACAATGTAATTTATTTGACATTAGAATTGGTAGTTTAATGCAATGTACCTAAACCGCGTTACTAAATGGATACGGAAACACAAATCGCTACCTAATTTGTTATAGTAGCCTAAAAAGTATACCGCTTGCATGTTTGCAAGGGGGTTAGCAAATTAGATAATACTAGTTTGATAGATCACCTTAATATTTCTTAAATTGATCAATCATATCTATATTTTGGCTTGCTAATTCTGCATGTTATCTAAAATTGGCTTAGTCTAAATTAGTAAGTTTGTTTCAAATTACAGGCTAAGGTGTTCCATTATGGATCAATTAGCTTGATTGTGGAGCCCTGCAGATCAGCACATTTGAAAGCGATGGAGGAAGCCAAAAAGGCTGGAGCTTTGCTTTCGTATGATCCAAACCTGCGGCTGCCATTGTGGCCTTCTGCAGAGGAGGCTCGTGAGCAGATCTTGAGCATTTGGGATAAGGCAGAGGTGATCAAGGTCAGCGATAACGAGTTGGAATTTCTTACAGGAAACTCCACAATAGATGATGCTACAGCAATGTCATTGTGGCACCCTAACTTAAAGCTTCTCTTGGTCACTCTTGGCGACCAGGGTTGCAGATACTACACCAAGGTAATTTCCCTCAAAATTCACACAACTTTTCTTCATAGCATTTGATTTCAGTATCCTAGATGGCAGTTGCTATTAAACTTTATTACGATCATTTTTCAGCTGATGTTCATATGTGTTAAGTGGTAAATTATGATTTGATGATAATTCTGTCCACAATTCATCTATCTTGTATGTTCAGAATTTGACAAAATTTTAATAATTGTTTTGTCAAGCTGCATGGTTAACGCATAAATATTTGCTCTGTTTTTTATTTTGTTGCAATTAAATATTTGTTCTGCTGAGAAGCATGATCAGTGATGTAGTTTTTACGTAAAATAACCCATGGCATGGACCACAACAATGACTCTGCATGTGAGGGTGACAATTTATACTTCTAATTATATATTTGTAGTCAGCTATATGAGTTTCATAGATATAAAATCTTTCATACTTTAATGTTATGTCCTTTTCCTGTTTTCCATGCTTCATGTATTTCATGTAAACCTCTTTTATACTGGCCTGTCACCTGGTTTTGGTCAAATATCCTTTCCCATAGTTTTGTTCAAGTATACTAATACCACTGGTTTCTTCCTTCTTGCTTCCCCGCCCCCTTTTGGGGGAGGGGGATCTGGTCATGTGACTGAAGAGGTCAAATTATTTGTTTTTTTGTCTTTGGATTTTAAATTTTGTTAACACGAGAAAATGGCATACTTATTATAAATTCCCATGTGAATTGTGATGAGAGGGAGTGCTAGTGATGCCAAACAGTTCCCTTTAACAAAAGAAAAACGAACGTAAGGATATTGATTGACACATAGGTAGTGACGTAGTGTCCAATTTATGTCAATAGAATAATTAAGAGGATCGCAGAGGAAGATTTGTGGGGATGTCATTATTGTTGGGTTTTCTGGCCTTTTAAGATTAGAAAAAGTGGCAAATGGTTTGGTAGCAACAAGCAACTGTACTTACCCATTTATTTTTATGCGCTTAAGCAAGAGAAAAATCATGGGTTATTATGAGGTGAGCGCAAATGAATAACTGCACCTCTTGTTTGCTACGAAAACGTTTGCCAAATGGTCTAAGGAACAATCATGATACATAAACATCGTAGTATAATTTATTTATCTCTAATCTTACCAAGGGATAATGAATATTAAGATTGTCTATTGTCTCATTGTCTGTATGGGCAAATCAGCAAATGTGTCTTAGTCATGATAATCATATCACGAAGAGGTTATTTATGTCTAGATTCACTTTACCAAATACTATGGAGGTTTGCCTTAACACTTGGGGGCAATTAGGAACAGCGTTGTTACACAGTTAACGATTGTCTTAATTTGACCATTTAGATCTCCTTGTTATTACAACTTTTAGCCAATTAGAGTGAATCTGAAAGACATTGCCGTTTTCAACAAGGTGATCACCAAATAATAATTACTTCTATTCTGCAACATTACAGAATTTCAAGGGAAGCTTGGAAGGATTTAAGGTAAATGCAGTTGACACCACTGGTGCTGGTGACTCCTTCGTTGGTGCCTTGCTAAACAAGCTCGTCGATGACCATTCTATTATCGAGGTAAAAGCTCTTGATTCTCGCACATTTGTTATCAGTTCCCATGTTTAGCAAATAGTCGTGATATGTTCCCATGTTCCCATGCTTCAGTAATAATATCATCGGTTTACTAATCGACTGCAAATTTCTTGAATCAATTCAGGACGAATCAAGATTGAAAGAGGTGTTGACATTCGCCAACGCATGTGGAGCTATTACGACCACCAAGAAGGGAGCCATCCCAGCACTTCCTACAGTCGCTGATGCCCTGGAGCTTATTAAGAAGAACGCTTCTTAATGCGTTTCACAGTGCATTTGTCCTTTATCAACTTGCTTGAGTTCTTTGTCTTAATTTTTTTGGGTGGTTAGATCACTTGGTGTCTGTTATGGAGGTTGCTTTTGATTTTCCAGGATTTGATTAGCAAATTGAAAGAGAGCGGGGACAAAACCTTACAGTGGAATCCCCCTCTCTAAATTTTCCACCATAATGTAATGATAAGCTTAAGTCTTTGAAAGCGTAATGATAAATAAATATTTTCCTTGTGCGTCTTTTAGCAATTCAAAGAGGCAATTGTAGTCGTTTTATCAATGGCGTACTGCTATCATTTGGTTAACTTTGCTTTTACATATTCTGAAATCATTTGGTTAACTACGCTTGGATTTTTTTTGTTGGGAAATTCTACATGGTACCACTATACTTTTGACTTTTCCATTTAATACCCAAAATAGTTTTGGATTCTACATGGTACTACTGTAGTTTGGACTAATTCTCTACCGTAACATTTCGTTAAATAAAAGGTTAGTTGGGGGTTAATTAGGGTTAGGGGTTGACCAAGGCCGTCTTAAAAATTTTGAGGCCCCTGTGCTGATTATAAAGTTAGGCCCTATATATAAAAATATAATGCATAGTTTGCAAAATTATAAATAATGTATTCTATAAAATATATCATTGTTAAAATATTTTTGACAAAATAACTCGGGTTTAAACAATGTGACTAAAACAAACATTTAATTTAAGCCATTTGGGCCCTCTAAAAAGTGGGGCCTTGTGCTGTTGGTCGCTTTTTGCATGCGTCGGTTTGTACATCAGGAAAATCAATCGGTTAAAGTTTTAGGGGGGCATTTTTGCTCTCAATGGTTAATTTTGAGGTCGAAATTGGAAAAAAGACCGAAAATACCTCGGTTTGCGCAACAGAGAAGAACAATTAGTCTTTCCTCGCACGTAAAACGAGGTATTTTTGGTCTTTCTTTTTTTTGCCAATTTCGACTTCAAATTTGATCCTTAAGGGTTAAAATGAGCCCCAAAACCTTACCCGAGTTTTTTTTTGGTATCGAAAAAGCAAACTGAGACATGCAAATGACACAAAACCCTAACCCTATTTGACCCCAATTAACTTTTTTTAACAGAATGTCATGGTAGAGTAAAGATGGCCACTGGTGCGGGCTGGGTGGGCTGGTCCGCGGGCCCTAATGGGCCGGGCTGAGATTTCGCGGCCCAGGACCGGACCGTGAAATTCACGGTTTGGGCGGACTGGTCCACGGGCTGAAAAATCTTGGCCCAGACCGGTCTGTTACCGGTTTTCACGGTTTGAACAACGGTTTTGGCGGTTCGTGGGCCTACTGGACTGGCGGGCCGGCATGAGAATTTTTTTTTTCAGAATTATTTAATCATTAGAATCATTAATTATTGTTACATAAAACCTTTTTAATTTTTTAAAATATATACAATTATTAATATTAATGAATAATTTCATTATTTTTGAATTTGATTGAATTATAATATATGAAATTTGATTAAAATATATACAATTTGATTAAAATATACACAATTTGGTTGAATAATTACTTGGGCTGGGCTGGTCCGGTTCATGGGTCGGGCTGGGCGGTTTTAGTAGCGGGCTTTCGTGGGTTGGGCTCAAAAAATCTGGCCCACGGCCCACCCACCAATTTCACTGTTTGAGCTGGACTGGACCGGGCTTTTCGTGGGCTCAGCCCACACGGCCCAAGAGGCGGGCTGGGCTGGATTGGCCCGCACTGTTGGCCATCTCTATGGTAGAGAATTAGTACAAACTACAGTGGTACCATGTAAAATCTAAAATAATTTTGAGTACTAAATGTGTTATGACAGATTTGAGAAAGAACAAATAATGAATGCAGAAAAGCAATAAACAACACACAGATTTAACGTGGTTCACCAACGGAGTGTTGGCTACATCCACGGGCAGAGAGAGAATAATTTTATTGATGTGGAGGAAAACCAGAATTACTGATACAATTAATGACTTAATCGTCTAATAAATAAACTAGGTTAAAAACCTATTTATATCCCGTTTCGGAAAACGCGTTCCGCGTCAAAACAGCTCACCGCCCGATCGGGCGGTAACACGCCAACCCAAATTCGTCTCGCGCCCGATCGGGCGACCACTGTCCGAGTCGTAGTTCGCTACTACGCCCGACGCCATCAGGCGCCATGCTCCTTGAGCTCCTGCTGAGACGCTGACCCCGCCCGATCCGGTCGGGCGAGCTGACGAAGACCCCATTTGACCAGATTCAAGGCACAAATTCATACAAATCTCCACCTTGACTTGAATCCTCTCACAACAAACCGTAATACCGCATAACGCACTCATTGAACACAATGCCCAGATTCTCCCTACAATCAAATTTGCCCCGAAAGACAACCAGAACAGATTTGTCCCTGAAGGACACCAGATTAGCCCCTAAGGGCCCCAAACTTGCCCCAAAGGGCAACTAACAACCTCGAACATTGAGCAAGTTCAAACAATGTTGAAACTTACTCTGCGGAACTGGCTTAGTGAACATATCAGCTGGATTATCAGCTGTACCTACCTTCTTCACCTTAACCCTTGTCTCACTCCTCAGAAAATGATACATGACATCTATGTGTTTAGTCCTCTCATGATGAACTTGATCCTTGGCCAAGCATATCGCACTCAAGCTGTCACAATACACTATCGCCTGATCATGATGTTGACCCAAATCACTGACTAGTCCCTTTAACCAGATTCCCTCCTTAGCTGCCGCCGTTAAGGCCATATACTCGCCGCAGTAGTAGGAAAAGTCACCGTAGACCGCAAAGTAGCTTTCCAACTCACAACAGAACCACCAAGAGTGAACACATAACCAGCCATAGATCTCCTACCATCTACATCCCCAAAGATAATCGTAATCGGAGAATCCAAAGAACTAAACATGTCACATCACCTCCATAGATAAGACCAATATCTGACGTACCTCTAAGATACCGAAAAATCCTCTTGACTGCCTGCCAATGCTCCTTACCAGGATCACCCATGAATCTACTAACAACACTGACTGCATGTGCAAGATCCGGCCTAGTGCAAACCATGACATACATCAAGCTCCCTACTGCACTAGCATAAGGAACCCGACTCATGTACTCCTTCTCCTCAGCACACTTAGGTGCAAAAGCAACGGACATATGACTATTTAAAGCACTAGGAGTATCTATAGGTTTTGCAGTTGACATGTCAAACCTTGACAATATCTTCTCAATATAGCCTTTCTGTGATAAGAAAAGCTTCTTCTGAGCCCTCTCCCTATAAATCTCCATACCCAAAATTTTCCGGGCTGCACCCAAATCCTTCATTTCAAATTCAGCACTGAGAAACTCCTTCAACTTCTGAACATCCGACTTGTTCCTAGCAGCTATCAACATATCATCTCGCATGCAACACTAAATAGATGAAAGATCCATTCGTCGCCTTGTTGTGGTACACACAACAATCATACGGACTCCCGTTGTAGCCTAGCTCCATCATATAGCTATCAAACCTCTTGTACCACTAGTGGAAAAAAACGGAAGGGCTGCGGTCAAAACAGCTATTAGGGCTGCGTTTTTGGCTAGCAGCCCTTTCCGTAGCAGCCCTTCACTTAAAAGTGAAGGGCTGCGGTTTTAAACCGCATCCCTTCGTATAATGAAGGGCTGCGGTTTCGGGTCTAGACCGCAGCCCTTCTATGTGTGAAGGGGTCATGGCTCTAGACCCAAAACCGCAGCCCTTCGTTTTCGGATTTTTTTTTTTTTAAAAAAAATTCAAGACCCCCAAAGCCCACCCCACCCCCCGCCCCCGCACCCCCACCAACACCCCACCCACCCACCCCCGCACTCCACCGCACTCCCCGCACCCCCACCCACACCCCACCCACCCCACCCCGCGCCCCCGCACCCCCACCCCAGCCCCCCCCCCGCACCCCACCCCACCCCCACCCCGCCCCACCCTCTCGCCATCCCCAACCCCCTCGCTGCCGGCCCCTCCACCCACTGCTGCCGGCCACCCCAAAGACCCCCAGCCCCCCTAGCCTAGCCTGAAGACCCCGGCCCTTGCACCCCACTGTGGCGGCCCCCCGCCCAACGCCTCCTTCGACACAAAAAAAAACCGATCGAATTGTAATATATCACAAGTTTTTCAACGTAATAATTAACTTTAAATATATATATTTAATAATGTAAAAAGTGTACATAGAATTGATATATACCAACTAGCTAATTATATCGCGAAATCCACAAAAATGTATCATAAGCAATCATCACAAAGGTAGGTCGCCAACTTATCCCGAACTTCATTTAATTCCTCTATGGTGAAGGCCCTCAAACTTGTTGTGTTATTTATATTAACCTTGCAAAACAACCAAGGAATAAACACATAATATAAGAATTCAATCATTTACCGTACTTAATAGTAAAAAAAATGACATATACCTTCCCGAAATTCAATAAAAAACAATTACAAGCGTAAAACTCTACACACTAGTTATATTATACCTATATTATCATGTTCAAATATAAATTAGAGTTAAATGACTCGAGAAATAGGAATTGGACACGAAAAGGCGAAAATAGGCCTAAAATCACATTTACGTTCCCGAAATTCGACCAACAACAAATGCAAGCCTACAAATATACACAATAGTTACCTTATACCTCATATTATCATGTTCAAAAAGAATTTGGGGTTAAATGACTCGATAAGTACGAATTGGAAGCGAAAAGGCTAAAATAGGTCTAAAATGACATTTACGTTCCCGAAATTCAACCAACAACAAATGCAAGCCTAAAAATCTACACAATAGTTACATTATATCTCATATTATCATGTTCAAAAAGATTTTGGGGTTAAATGACTCGATAGGTACGAATTGGACACGAAAAGGCAAAAGTAGGCGTAAAATGACCTTTTCGTTCCCTAAATTCAACCAACAACAAATGCAAGCCTAAAAATGTACACACTAGTTATTATACCTCATATTTATATGAAATGCATCAAAGTACCATGTTTTAGGGTAGAATGGGGTCATTTTTTTCAAATATGCATGTGCTACTTTGGTTTCTAAACCAATTGATACCTATTACCAATCGATCTAATCTAAACTAACATATACTAATAAGTTACATACCTTTTGAAGATCATCGACGTTAGTGCAATGGTTGACAATATCGAACATGTACCTCAGCACGTAATAGCCACATGCAAGTCCATCATCTTATTGCGGACACTAAATGTTCACCAAAGGATGCATCCAATGACATTCATGTTAGATGTGTAGTATGTGGCGAAAAGTGTTTCTATATAAGGACAAGCAAATTAGTCATGTTACCTCGACTGATATCCAAGCAGGAGCTTTTGGTGCTCGAAGTCCTGTTGCACTAATATGCTTCATCACACTACATCAATACATTATTATAAGATTAGATGTATTACTAACTGTTTATATATATATAAAGATGATGAGTAATGCACGTGTAATTATTAATAAGTGCGCATATATTTAGTTTCGATTAGGCTACCTATTTAACAATGATTTGATTAGTAAGGACCGTGGTGGTTGTCGACGCAAAGAATCAAAGTGGTAGACTTCGTTACGTGACAAACATATCACAAGCAGTGTCCAATGAGCCATACAACAAGAAAATGTAGTTATTATTAATCATAGAACAATTACGAGGTGAATTTAATTATCGAAATAAAAGTAAAGCGGGTTTAACAAGCATACTGTTCAATATACGGGACAAGGATGATCTGATGATATCCTAAACGAGATGATGCTTTCAAACTCATATCGAGATACTCTTTCACTTCGGCTTTGTTTTTTAAGCAATTGCCATCTCGTATTATGTTTGGACATAACCAACCAAACATTGACTCACTTGATTTTGCAATCAATTCATTGTATAATAACCTGAGAAACCATATTGATTAAAAGTAAACTTACTTATTATGGAAGTTGAATTGAAAACTACTTAAGGCATTTGTATATGTATATTTAATTTATATACTTATGTATTACCTCATGAAAGTTTGTATCATGGAAACATTCAACTCTACCGCACATAAGAATTCTTTAATATCAAGCTTAGAAATGAATGTCGATGACTCCTCAAAGTAGTGGAATTGTTGCACCCCCAAAGTAACCTCTATTGTACTGTCATCGGGTAAATCGCTAGCGCACTCATGTAACCAAAAGCATGGAATACTAAGGCCTCGCACCACCTCTGGCTCGATAATAAGTGGATTCTTTGTCATAGAAACATTTCCCTTCACCACATTTCGTTCACCTTCATCACGTAAACTTGCTTTCTTATCAAGTGAACATGCCTTCTTTCCCTTCCTGTCACGTGAGTCGGCCTTCCCCCAAACCTAGTAATGAGTTAAAAGTAAAGATATTACTGACTATCATAGGAACTATAAAAGAAAACACGCATATATATATGTATGTTAATCATTGTACCTCATTTGAAAACCGCACCAATGCACGCGGCCATAGAACATAACTGCCAAGGGCATCATTCAGTAAATGAAGACCAACTCCTGGCTTCGGCAGCGGAAGAGGTAATTCTTCGAAACCAGACACAATTTCATTGAGGGTGACCACATAGTGATTATCATCCACTAACTGGTTATGCAATCGTACTCGGTCATTAGGGGGTTGTGCATGGCCATAAGCTACGAGAATGAAACTATCATAACCATCTCCTCGAGCTAATAGTTCACATGGTGTCTCCTCCTTTAAAAAAAACTCCATTTATAGTTAGTCTATGAAACAACATTATTATAGTAAGAATTTCATGCATTTAAGAACAATAGTTGTTTAACAAAGCAAAGGGATTAAGTGATTACCTTCAACTCGGTACTACGTGTGGATCGTGTAAAGGTATCATCTGATCAATAAATGTTCGTGGATCACTGGTCGGCTGACTAGGTGTAATATCACTACCCTTCTTCAATGCAGCAAAAGTCGGTAAATCCATTTGCTCCAAAATGGCGTTGAAGTTATGTGTCATCTCCTCCCTGAGCTCCTCCCGAATTGCAGCTTTCATAGCCTCCACATCTACTGACGCTGCCGAATTCACACTACTTGCACTTGATTTTGTCGCTGTAGTGTATTGATCACCATATACCTTTCTCAAACCGAGGCGGACACCTCCTACGCCCCTCACGCGTCCACTGTGGTCCTTTCCTAAAGTTTCGTGCAATGCATCAATCTGTCCTTTAGGAGTGAACTCACCAGTTGCCTCTTTTTCCTTCAAGCCAATCTACATAAGGATAAGAGAGAAATGCTCGTGAACGCAAAAGTTATATTATATAAACCTTATATAACCATTTTTTTTGTACTTACAATGGCGTTGGCTATCTGTTGTGTTCCGGGATTAGGCAAGACTCTTTTTCCCTTTGCATCAACCCCATGCATCGAACACCACCAATCGAGGACTCTATCTGGTTGCCGAGGCTGTGCAACTGTCGTCATAGAGCTAGTCCCCATTGCCGTTGTCGACCCTATTGTGGGGTAATGGCTGAACATCCACTTCTCTCTCGCCTCCTTGTACGAATGAGCACCCAAATGATGATAATACTTCCTAGCTTTTGCACTCGCGCTACTTTTCTCACGACTTGCCTAAAACACACAATTATAAACAAAGGTTAGGTACGGTGTTATACAATAATACTGGATCTAAGTGTAGTAAATCTTAATAAAATATTCTTACAATAGCTTGTGGGGTTGTTTTTTTGGCAACAAATGATTCCCACTCTTCAGGTTTGATAGTTTTCCATATCTGAAATGGTAATTTGGAGGGTTCAGATGATCTTTCCGGTGAAGCCTCAGGACCGGATGGTGTTTCTCCGCCATAGATGTTCTTCTTCTTTGTACCTACTACTTTCCTCCGCTTAGTGATCCACCCAGACACTAACTTAGCCTTGAAATCTCTGAATCTCTGGGCAACCGCGGATAGAAATACATTCTTCTTGGCTTCATCATCTTCGATATTGAATTGATTCTACAAAAAACGCAGTTCACAAATTAGTTTTCGCAAATGTTGTAATTTATATGCTATCAGTAATATTACACATATATTTAACTAAATAATTAAGAAACTAAACGTTATTGTACGTGAAGCTTACCATAGTATCTTTCCATAGATATCGCTTCAACCCCTCGGGCACCTCTTTCCATGAGTGCAGAATGGAGAGTTTATGCATGCAAATGCCAACTTGCATGCCATACTGATGACGCCACTTTCCACAAGGCTGACCCATATTATCGTACTCCAAAGTCATATTTGTGTGTTTCCCTAGTGACTTTGTAGGTCCCCTTCCTTTTCTCTTTTTCGTCGCCAATGACTTCCTAGGCATTTGTGCATTTATTTCTTCACTGGCAAGGTCGAGCCAATTTACCCCGTTCCTTTCTCGCATCGAAAGACTCATCCTCGGTGAGTGTGTTCAAAAGAAGACTCGTGCCGTTATCCGTATGCACCTCCGCCATCTCCCCGAAATTGTACAAATATACGCATTAATATACATAAAGCTCAAGATAAAAAAAAATTAAATGTGCAGGGAGGGGGTGTTTCAGTGCAGGGGAGGGGGAGGGCCGGGCGGGGGTGTGGGGAGGGCTGGCAGCAGTGGGGGGGGGGGTCCGTGTGCAGGGGGTCCGGGCAGGGGAGGGGAGGGGCCGGGTAGGGGAGGGGGAGGGCCGGGCAAGGTGTGGGGGTGTTTGTCAGGCAGGGGAGGGGAGGGCCGGGCGGGGTGTGGGGAGGGGGGTCTGTGTGCAGGTGGGAGATCTCGTGGCAAGCGGGGGGGTATGTGTGCGGGGGAGGGGGGGTCGTGTGCGGGGAGGAGGGGGCTGTTAAGGGGGCTTGGGAGGGCTGGCAGTGAGTGGGGAGGGGGGTCGTGTGCAGGGGGATCCGTGCGGTGGGGGAGGGGGTCCGGGTGGGGAGGGGGGGGAGGGGCCGGGGGTGGGGAGGGCCGGGCGGCAGTGGGTGGTTGGCGGGGCGGCGGGGTTAGTATCTACCTCTACCCGCCCCTCCCCAAGCCCCCCCGTCGCTGCCCGCCCCTCCCCCACCGATGCCCAGCCTCCCAAGCCCCCCGCACAGCCCCCTACCCGCACACCCCCTCCCCTCCCCGCACACCCCCTCCCCGCACGAGCCCCTCCCCTCCCCCCACCGCCGCCCCTCCGCACAACTTCCCCCCGTCTTTAAGCCTTTTTGTTTCCCAATTTCATTTACATGAAAATTTATGCATAAAAACCTAATATGTAGTTTCATTCTACCTCATATTGGCATATGCAACAAAAGTTTGGAGTTAGATCATCAAAAATATAAAAAAATGAGGCGAATCGGCAAAAATAGGCCTAAAATGACATTTTTGTTCCCGAAATACAACCAAAAACAAATGCAAGCCTAAAAATCTACAAAATAGTTATATTATACCTCATATTATCATGTTCAAAAAGAAAATGGAGTTAAATGACTCGAGAAATAGGAATTGGACGCGAAAAGGCGAAAATAGGCCTAAAATCACCTTTTCGTTCCCGAAATTCTACCAACAACAAATGCAAGCCTAAAAATCTACACAATAGTTACATTATACCTCATATAATCATGTTCAAAAAGATTTTGGGGTTAAATGACTCGATAAGTACGAAAGGGACGCGAAAAGGCAAAAATAGGCCTAAAATGACCTTTTCGTTCCCGAAATTCAACCAACAACATATGCAAGCCTAAAAATCTACACAATAGTTACATTATACCTCATATAATCATGTTCAAAAAGAATCTGGGGTTAAATGACTCGATAAGTACGAATCGGACGTGAATCGGCCAAAATAGACCTAAAATTACCTTTTCGTTCCCGAAATTCAACCAACAACCGATGTAAGCCTAAAAATATACACAATAGTTACATTATACCTCATATAATCATGTTCATAAAGAATTTGGGGTTACATGATTCGATAAGTACGAATCGGACGCGAATCGACCAATATAGGCCTAAAATGACCTTTTCGTTCCCGAAATACAACCAACAACAAATGCAAGCCTAAAAATCTACACAATAGTTATATTATACCTCATATTATCATGTTCAAAAAGAAAATGGAGTTAAATGACTCGAGAAATAGGAATTGGACGCGAAAAGGCGAAAATAGGCCTAAAATCACCTTTTCGTTCCCGAAATTCTACTAACAACAAATGCAAGCCTAAAAATCTACACAATAGTTACATTATACCTCATATAATCATGTTCAAAAAGATTTTGGGGTTAAATGACTCGATAAGTACGAAAGGGACGCGAAAAGGCAAAAATAGGCCTAAAATGACCTTTTCGTTCCCGAAATTCAACCAACAACATATGCAAGCCTAAAAATCTACACAATAGTTACATTATACCTCATATAATCATGTTCAAAAAGAATCCGGAGTTAAATGACTCGATAAGTAGGAATCGGACGCGAATCGACCAAAATAGACCTAAAATGACCTTTTCGTTCCCGAAATTCAACCAACAACAGATGTAAGCCTAAAAATATACACAATAGTTACATTATACCTCATATAATCATGTTCAAAAAGAATTTTGGGTTACACGACTCGATAAGTACGAATCGGACGCGAATCGGCCAAAATAGGCCTAAAATGACCTTTTCGTTCCCGAAATTCAACCAACAACAGATGCAAGCCTAAAATCTACACAATAGTTACATTATACCTCATATAATCATGTTCAAAAAGAATTTGGGGTTAAATGACTCGATAGGTACAAATTGGACACGAAAGGCGAAAATAGGCCTAAAATGACCCGAGAATCAGGTCACATGGCAATGGAATGCCCATCAGCTGGTAGCGGCAAAGTTGGAACTATTTTAAATGTGGAGATCACCGAGATGGGCATTCGATTGCCATGTGACCCGACTCTCCACATTTGCAAATGCCCCACCACCACCGCCACTACTCGCCCCTCACCGCACTCCTCATTGCCATGTAGGCGTAAAATTACCTTTTCGTTCCCGAAATTCAACCAACAACGAGATGGAAGCCTAAAAATCTACACAATAGTTACATTATACTTCAGCCCCTCCCCTACCCCCTCCCCTAGCCCTCCCCCCACCCCCGCCCAAAGATCCCCAACCATCCCCCCACCCCCGGCCCTCCCCCACCCATTGTCGGCCCACCCCCACCCCCTGTCCGGCCTCCCCAACCTCCCCACCCCCGCCACCCTCCCCCACCCCCGCCCAAAGATCCACATCCCTCCCCCACCCCCTTCCAGCCCTCCCCCCCACCTCGCCCAAGACCCCCACCCCCTACCCACCCTCCCCCCCGCCCTCCCCCACCCCCCTACAATCACTTGTTTCGCCTAATACAAGCATATTTTACAACAAAAAATAGAAGTTGATTTCAAAATCCAATGAAATGAAACAAAAATTAGAGAAATGTAAAAGAGGAGAGAGAGTGAGAGGGGAATTACCGAAAGAGAGCGAGAGAAGGGATGCTCCATAAACAATGCAGGAGTGGAGGAGAGAAGAGAGAAGAAGAAGGAGCGCAAGGTGGTGCGCAAGGTGGTGCAATGCGTGGTGGTGGAGCACTAATGGTGGCGTCAATGCGGTGGAGGAGAGAATGAACCAATGCGTGGTGCGCCCGGTCGTTGTTGGCTGAGTTGGTGTGTCGTCGTGGCGGTGCGTGCCGGTGGTGGGTTAATGTGGTGGCGGAGGTAGGGTTTCGCGCAAGGAGAAGTTCGCTCGTGAATTTTGTCTAAGGGAGGGAAATTGAAATGGGGGGGTACTGTATTGTATGCGCGCAAAATTAATTAATAAAAAAAAAGGAAAGTGAAGGGGCGATCAGCCAAACGCTTGAGGGTGCGGTTTTGGGCTAATCGCATCCTTCACTAATAAGGCCGCGGTTAGCCTAGAAACCGCATCCCTTCATACAGCAAGAAGGGCTACGTTTTCTTGTTAACCGCAGCCCTTCACTAAAAGGGCTGCGGTTTCCTTGAAAACTGCAGCCCTTCATACATGAAGGGCTGCGTTTTAAAAAAAATGCAACCCTTCCTTTTTTTTTCCCCTAGTGTACCACTCGCCTCGGAGACTCGCTTTAGCCCATATAAGGACTTCTTCAACTTGCAAACAAAAGTTTCCTTCCCGGAACCTCGGAAACCATCTCGGCCGAGCCATGTATATCTCCTCCTCCAACTCTCCATGTAGAAAAGCTGTTTTTACATCTAGTTGCTCAAATTCGAAATCCTGATGTGCCACTATTGCTAGTAACACCCTGATAGAAGTATGCCTGACTACAAGTGAAAAGATTTCATTGTAGTCTACTCCCTCCCTTTGTGTGAACCCTCTTGCAACCAGACGAGCCTTATACTTGACCCCCTCTGCAGATGTCATCCCCTCCTTTTTCTTGAAAACCCATTTACAAGTAACAATTTTTCTCCCTGGAGGCTTAGGCACAAACTCCCAAGTCTCGTTCTTATGAAGTGACTCCATCTCATCTCCCATTGCAGCAAGCCAATGGGTAGACTCCGTACATGTAACTGCCTCCCTGTAGGTAGATGGCTGATGGACATCCACCTCCTCAGCAACCTGGAGTGCATAAGCCACCATATCTTCAAAACCATATCTATTTGGGGGTTTCCCAAAATTCGTCCTTATAGGACACTCCCGAGCAAGGCTAGGCGCCTCTACACTTGGTGTTGAAGATTGTGGTGCTTCATAATTAATATGTTGATTCTCTTCATGTGTTTCATCACTCTCATCATGAGTGACTTGCGGCTCCACCTGCATCTCAAAACTAACAATATCTGGTCCAACAATGGACTTCACATAGGATTAAACATAGAATTTTCATCAAAGACAACATTTCTACTCAGTATAACCCTACCCTTAGACGGGGACCAAATTCTATAGCCTTTCACCCCATCCCCATAACCTATAAATACTCCCTTTTTGGCTCTTGGCTCCAATTTACCCTCATTTACATGATAATAAACACTACAACCAAAAGCTCGTATATTAGAATAATCTGCAGGTTTACCTGACCACATCTCATATGGTGTTTTGAGATTGATTCCAAAGTGAGGTCCACGGTTGATCAGATAGCATGTTGTACTAACGGCTTCTCCCCAAAACCACCTAGTCATCCCAGCATTAGAGAGAATGCACCTAGCTCTCTCCAGAAGTGTCTGATTCATTCGTTCAGCTACACCATTCTGCTATGGTGTATCTCTGACTGTATGATGCCTAGCAATCCCTTCATTCTTACAGAACTCATCGAACTCGTACAAACGAGAATTCCCGGGACCATTATCGGCTCGTAGCCTTTTGATCTTCTTCCCAGGTTTGATTTTCCACCAATGCCTTCCACTTGCTTGAAATTCTTGAAAGCTTCACCTTTTAACTTCATAATAATTAACCAAGTCATTCTTGAAAAATCATCAATGAAGGATACAAAATACCTGTGACCTCCCAAAGATTCCACACGTGAAGGACCCAAACAATCAGAGTGGATATAATCCAGAGTACCTTTTGTTCTGTGAATGCCCTTAGGAAACTTGCTACGATGTAGTTTCCCAAAAACACAGTGCTCACAAAACTCAAGATTTGTGACCTTATGGCCACTCAGAAGATCTGCCTTAGAGAGGATTTGCGTCCCTCTCTCATTCATATGCCCAAGTCTCATATGCCATAACTTAGTCATATATATCCTCCTTCGGAATTTCAGATGAAGCAACAGCAACCTGAGAGAGTAGCACCTTGCAAAATATACGGAGTACCACACTTCGACCCCTTTCAACACATCTTTGAACCCTTGCAGACATACACAACTCCACCCCCACCTCTAAAACTGAACCCCTTACTGTCTAACAGACTAAGTGAAATCAGATTCTTGGTCATCTGTGGAACATGCCTAACATTGTTCAAAGTGCAAAATGTACCATCATGTGTCCGGATCTTGATAGAGCCTATCCCAACTGTCTTACAGACTACACTGTTAGCCATTGAAATATTTCCCACATCTACCTTCTCATAAGTAGTAAACCACTCCATACGAGGACTCATATGATACGACGCTCCAGAATCTAAAACCCAGACATCACTACAATATGTTTGTTCATTAGCAACTAAAGCAAGGTCATCCTCAGAATTCGAATTTTCTGCTGCAACAACAGCAGAACCAGATCTAGATTTATTTTCCTGATGCTTCTTTTTAGGAAATTCCTTTTTCCAATGCCCCTTCTCCCTACAGTAATTACAGATATCATTAGGTTTAGGACCCCCCTTGGAATTTCCGGATTTCCTGAAATTCTTTTTCCCAGAATTCCCATGTCCCTTACCACTACTGGCCACTAACCCAGAGGCCTGATTATCTGAACCTGTACTACCAGACGCCTGATGGCGAACCTCTCTAGTATGAAGTGCATATCTTACTTCTTCTAATGACATACTATCTTTCCCAACAATAAAAGAATCCACAAAATTCTCATACGATAAAGGAAAAGATACTAACAGAATTAAAGCAGCATCCTCATCATCTACTTTAACTTCAATATTATGAAGATCTAGTAAGATAGTGTTCAATTTATCTAGATGGTCCATCAGAGACGTACCTTCCTGCATACGCAGGCTGAACAGACGTTGCTTCAAAAGCAACTTGTTGGTTAGAGATTTCGTCATGTATAGACTCTCTAATTTCAACCACAGACCGACGACGGTTTCCTGCTCCGTGACTTCAGTAATTATGTCGTCAGAAAGACACACCATAATTGCTGAATGTGCCTTTTCCTCCGTAATTTCCATCTCGGCGGTGGACCGAATCAGTTGACTTCTTTGCCAATCGGTGCCCACAACCCTTGTTGCTTAAGTAAAGCCCGCATCTTGATTTGCCACTGCATCGAAACTATTTCTCCCAGTGAATTTATCAATTTTCACATTCATCCCATACATCTTTCTCACCTGGATCGAACACAAAGCTCTTGATACCAATTTGTTATAACAGATATGAGAAAGAATAAATAATGAATGCAGAAAAGTAATAAACAACACACAAATTTAACGTGGTTCACCAACGGAGTGTTGGCTACATCCACGGGCACAGAGAGAATAATTTTATTGATGTGGAGGAAAACCAGAATTACTGATACAATTAATGACTTAATCGTCTAATAAATAAATTAGGTTAAAAACCTATTTATACCCCGTTTCGGAAAACACGTTCCACGTCAAAACAGCTCACCGTCCGATCGGGTCGGGCGACATCCGCCCGGTCGGGCGGTAACACGCCAACCCAAATTCGTCTCGCGCCCGATCGAGCGACCATTGCCCGAGTCGTAGTTCGCTACTACGCCACATCGGACGAACACGCCCGACGCCATCGGGCGCCATGCTCCTTGAGCTCCTGCTGAGACGCTGACCCCGCCCGGTCGGGCGAGCCGACGAAGACCCCATTTGACCAGATTCAAGGCACAAATTCCTACAAAATGGAAAAGTTAAAAGTATAGTAGTACCATGTAAAATTTCCCTTTTTTGTTTTTTTTGGCGACTTTGTTTTTTTATACTTCCTCCGTTTTTTGTACATGTTACACTTTCCTAAAACGGAATGATGCAAAATACATGTTACACTTTTCTTTTTCCCAAATTGGTAAGTTTTCCCCTGTAAAATGACCAACTTACCCTTACTTACTACAATTAAGAAAAATAAAACCCACTTAATCTATCCTACTAAAACAAAACCTAATCTAATTAGATGTTAACTATTCCCACCAAATTATTAACCCCCCAACTACTTTTCATCCACCACCACATCGAGTAAATGAAACCCCCAACTACATTTCATTCCATCAACCCCCCATTAATGTTCTTCAACTTCCCGTAACCCTAAATGTACGAAATTCATCCCCCTCCCTTCAAACCTTCATCTTCTCTCTCCCCCTTCATTTTTCTCTCTTCGAACACCAATTTCTCTCTCCTAACTTCCATTTTCTCTCTCTTAATTTCTTGTCATTCTCTTAAAATCGCCTCTACAATTTTCGATTTCTGCAATAATCGGAAGAATTCGTCACAACCTGCCTTCGAAAGCATCGTAAAGATCTAAAAAAACCCTAGATCTGGTTTGAGTAGTCCCCAAAAAACCCTAATTTCACCTGAGAATGTATGTCCCAAATCTTCAACCCTCGTTGATTCTTTGTTTCAAACCAACGATCTTTGATGAGTCTCGATTGCATCGGAGAGTTAATGAAGGCATTTGAAGCGAAATCCCCTTGGCCCCGGAAGGCTTTTTGACAGGTGGAGACGCGAAAAATTTGCTTCGCCTTTATGCCTTAAAGGCTTTGGGTGGTGTTGTTGCTGATTTTTACCAAAACACTGGTATTCGAAGGGAGTTCCTTCCCTGCCCTTCCATTCCACAACCTCGGAGTCCCCCCAAACAGTTGATCTTGGGCCATCAACCAATTGCAAAGAGGTTGCGCCCTAGATCTAGTAAGGTTGAGGTTGTGATTGATGTGGAGGAAGGTGGGGAAATGGGTGATGGCAAAAAAGGTAAGGGTGTTTTGAGGTCTACCCATGAGATAGTATGCGCACTTAGGGCTCCTGAATTTTATTGTTTCTCGAAGACAGGTAAGGTTACAGAGGTGAAAGGGAAGGAGAAAGAAGTCGGGGGCCTAAGAGAGGTTAGGGTGGGTCGAATGATGTGCGGGGAAGGGGAAAGAGGTTAAGGGGAGTTGTGATTGTTTGGGATGCACCGCTATCGCCTTCAACGTCTATGATGATGAGGGGAATACATATGCTATGTATGTTGAGAGTGATGGGGGGTTTCAAAGTGTTTAATGTGGTTCAAGATATTGTGGGTTCATCCGAGGCCGAAAAGGATGAGCTTGATGTCCCAATGAGCCCCCGTACTAGCTCGAACCTGGACCCGCATTCGCATTGCTTCCTACTAAGGCGTAAAGCCAAAAACTTGAGTCCCTAAGGTTCTATCATCCTAACTCAGTTTAATTTGCTTTTACTTTCAATGTGTATGTTTGTGCCTTTGCATATTAGTCCCCTTGAATGCTGTTGTTGCCTACTCTGTTGGTTTTTGTTGCCTATTGGTTAGGGTTGCCTATTGGTTTTGGTTGCATGTTGGTTTTGATTGCTTCTTGGAATTGGTTGCCTATTAGTTATTGTTGCCTATTGGAAATGGTTGCCTGTTGGTTTTGATTGGTTTATGGAATTGGTTGCCTAATGGTTATTGTTGCCCTTTCGGTTTTGGTTGCCTATTGGAATTGGTTGCCTATTGGTTTTGGTTGCCTACTGGTTTTGGTTGCCTATTCTAGTTTTGGATTGGAGGTTGGATGTTGATTTAGGTTTGGAGGTTGGGTGATGAATTTGAGTGGTTTGTTTGGTGAGATAAATGGCTAATTATGTCACTATGGCTTAGTCTAACAAAAAAATGTGTGGCCGGGTGTTTGCCGACTTATTTGAGTCCATCTCGGTCCCTTGTATGAGTTACTTGAGTCCCTTTTTATGATGTTCATATATAATCCGGGATGATGAAGGGACTCATGCTTGTGGCTTGAGGAGCAATAGATGATTTGCTCCTTATTGGTGTAAAACCAATAAGTTGAGGATTTAAATCATCCATTACTTCCTCAATGAGCTATGCAATTATCCCTTATGGATTTAAATAAACACAACTCCATTAAACTCGTTGACATGCAAAAATTGAACATAAAGATAAATTCTTTTTCATCATTAATTGTTGCATCACTGCTTATACAAACCAGTACTTGACCATCTACATTACACATCACAAACAAACACCTAAATCCTAGGCCCAAAAACATTCTGGTTTGATTAGAAGTGTTGCTGCATCTTCTCCATTAACTACTAAAGCTGTGTATATGTCTTCTTATATACTTGTTATATACCAAAAAGTTGCCTCTGCTTCTTGTCCTTCATACACAGCAAGAAACTTGTGCAAAAAAAAAAGAAATCTTCATCTTCTCCCCTTTCTAGGCTTGTGCTGCATCTAGGTAGTCAAAAGCTTCACCAACATTAATGAACCTTTCATTTAGATAAGCAAATGACCTCTCATCTACAAGTGATTGGTCAACTTCCACATTGTCGGGTAGTAATCCCCGTCTCTCTAGCTTTCTTTTGCCATGGTGTAGGTTCTTGTAATTATTCCCCCTTTGCATTTAAGTATCTCTACCATGACATATTGCAATTGCAACTAAATGTACTTCAATACTTCTGGATCAAAAAAATCATAACAGTCCTGGACTCTTAAAATCAAATCATCTAGATTCTTAGGAAAAGACTGATATTGTAGAGCTTGAATAGCTCTAAAAATCCTAAGTCTAGCACATTTAAGTCGAGAGAGTGAGGTGGTTGATTGATTAGTTGAATATTGAACCCAATCTCGAGGTCGTCACGCCATAAATGCTCGGGTCATCTGCATGAATGTGAGGTCTAGCATTGTCTTGTTGTATGTAGATATCTTTTGACACACCCTCTGGCCAATTCTTCATGATGGCAGGGATGATAGTGTTTATTATCATGTCCCTCATAACCTGTTAGGTTCACACTTTCAATTGCCTTTGTCACCAAAGTTCCCGCTTTCTGTTCTTAGTTGAATACTTGGCTCTCCCATACTCAACAAAAGGATAGATGCCAAATTTTCCATCATGTATCAACTTCCCTTCACCTGTCCTTAATAGGTCTAGATGTTGCACACATGAACATAGCTTTAATCTTATACCTCTTAGATTGACAACAACTATAAGGGTCATCTTCAGCAGGGAGCAAGTAGAATCTCCTCATGTCTGGACTCAAATAAAACCACTTTTCATCTATGTGAACAACATTTTACATGTCAATAAATTTTGGTGGTTGTGTCCTTGTTACTGGTAATATGTGCTGCAACACCCACTTCAATCTTTGAAGCTTGTGATCATCAGTCAGTTTTGGGTGAGTACTGCTTGTGTGACTTCTGAGCTTCCCTTGTTTCAGTAATTTCTATACACAAGTGGATGAGGGGACTTTAAGATAACCAAAGAAATGCCCTAATACTTGTCCTTAGATGTAATGGGACTGACTGAAGCCATTTTTCATCATAAACTCTAAGCTTTCTACCACATCTGCCTATTTTTTTGCTTCTAACATCTATGGGCTGCCCACTTTGTCTCTGTTTTTTTGCATCTTTCCATATTCTATCTAATGTCATCCTACTTATGCCATACTTTTGTAACAGCCCGCTCCAAATAGCAGCTCAATTAAGACATAATACTGATAATTACGAAGTTAAGCTGCTAATTAAAGGGACTGTTAGGACGGATTTCCACACCTTCCCTGCTAGGGAAAATTAGGAATTCTCATAGTATCCAAGCTTATTATGAAAATAAGTTGTAATAAATAAGTTATTACAATATGTTTTGAATACATATATTACAAATTGAAAATACAAGTTTAACTCGCCAAGGAACATTATATAAACAGATTATCTCATAGCAGGCTAAACACATTGATCACGACTTCACATTCGCACACATAAGCTAACTCGCCTATTCTCTCTAATCCTCGCAAAAACTGTATGAATCTCGCCCCCACCAGACAAAGTTCATAGAACAAAAACAGTCAGCCTTACGCTGGTACACAAGTCCCACCAATTTCAAAATATTAAGGTGGCTGAAACTATTCGAGCGTTTCTTATACTCAAACATAAACTTATAACAATCATAGCTTCATTTTCTTTTTGCTCGAAATTCATTAATGTACCGAGATGGTTTTTGTTCTTATTCGTAAATACGTTTATACTTGCTCATAGATACGTTGATTCTTTCTTTTTTAACTTCCATAAAAATTGCATTGCATACACAGTGAGAAATTCTTCAAGAATTATCTCAAAATATCACATATCATTCTCAATACTTAGAACAAAGAATACTCTTAAACTTATCACAAAACTTAACATAACTCCGTGGAAGGAACACGAATGGAGGCAAACCCGCTCTCCAAACTTTTGAGGGACGTCTCCCTACCTTTCTTATTTTCCCTTTGCAAGACTTCCTAGGTCATGACCCTTCATAATGGAGCAATACCCGCTCCGGAGCAATACCCGCTCCAAACTCATAATGAGCAAAGCCGCTTCCGTGAGTGTTGTTCATCACTCGCTTACGCAGCCTACTTCCCCTTATAAAACAAAATTTATACTTATACCGAAATACTTATGCTCAATACTTATACCGAAATTCTCATACTCGAATACTTTACTTAAATCTTATTCGTAATCAATTACAACAACTTCTAAAGCGAACTTAACTCATGAAAACATGTTCCGGAAAACAAGCTTGCTATGTCAAGTTCCACTATATTCGGAAAGGTGACTTAACAATCAAGTTTCAAAAGAATGATGTGATTGGTTGAGGTAACTAAAGGTGGTATTATCAAGACATGGCAGTATATAAAAGGTTATAGAAGAGCTCTTAATATATGGAGATATTATCTCACACAAACACCACATATATCAATTCCCATGGTTTTCGGTTTGGTGTTAAAGAACAATGGTTCTTATGCAAAGATCACTTGTACTTCTGGGGTTTAACCAAAGTTTAGATTTCACACTTAATATATATAAGGACAGTAGGTATTCATCATAGAAAGATATTGAAAGGATCAAAGGCTCAAGGGTTTACAAGTTCAGAAAGTAATTAAGCGAACAATCGAGTTTTTAGGTGTTATTTTCCTCCACGAATTGAGGTTGCGTGTTTAATTAGGTAAATGAAGCAAAGGTTCATTTGATAATCAAGACATAAATGTTCCAAGGAAATATCATGGAAGTTTAGCCACAACAAGATCTTTAATCAAAACACAATCGAGTTATAGCAAGGATTGACAAACTTTTGAGGGAACTTGTTATGCACATAGCAACTTCCGGACAACATAACTTTTGATGTACAACTCCAAATGGAGTGATTTTTGGGTCTAAATTCAATAACTTTTCAAGATCTACCATTTCCAAGAGACACCAAGTCTAAAAAACAGAGTGTAAAAGCAAGATATTTGGAAGAAAAGATCACGGCAGCATAACTCAAGAGGATGGATAATCACTTTCTTATTCGGTTATTAAGAGAGCCCTAGGGAACTTGACATGCAAAACATTTTTAACACAATATCTTCCATAATAAAACTCATGCAAATCAATTTTTATACACATTCAAACATAATCCAAGTATTCACAATTCCACAAACAATTTTCATGATCAAAGCTAGAAACAGAGTTTAGGTGGTGGAGCTTGTGTACCTTAACTTGGTGTCTAGGAATCAAATCTTACTTAGTAACTTTTACCACCACTCCAGCAACCTCTTAGGTCCTTATACAAAACATTCATCATCTTAAAGTTAGTAATTAACCCAAAGAATTCAAGTTTCAAACTAAGATACCTCATGCATGCTGAAATTCAGCCATACCTTACCTTGCTTGGCTTTTCTTAGGGTTACAGGAATGGAACTTCAAAACTAACACTTGCCCAGTATGGAGGACACCTTGATGAACCTAGGGAAGTGTTTGCATGCAAGTTTCAGAGCAAGGAGCCAAGAGAAAACAAGCTGGCAATGGCTGCCTGTAACTCGCCAGAAATGGCGTGAATGAAGAGAGAAAAAATGTGTTGCTTTGTTGTGTTTGTTTGTGAAATGAATCTCCAAAAAAATGAATTAGGGGCTTAGTCCCATATATATAGAGAATGGGTAATGGCAAGCTCGTGATTTCGGTTTAGTAATGAGGGCAAAATCGTCTTTTCACAGCCTTAAGAACATTCCGTAATTTTCTCGGTTTTACTTAATCCTTAACCCTCTGTAATTAAGCTCTAATCCTTCATTATACTTAAACTAAATCCTTAAAATATGTCTTATAACTTAATAAACATAGTTTAGCTCATTCTGCCCTTAAATCATAAACACAGAGTATCTCAAACACAATACACTCAAAGTCTCAAATTCCATAATAATGCTCAACCCTATTAACATAATTCGTTAATAACTTATCTTAACTTATAATTTGCATTCATAATCACATAATAACATATAATATTTAGATCCACAGACCGGACTTCATATAGGGTCATTCAAAATTTCCTTATGCAATTGATTAAGTCTTGGTTAGTATGCTAACGTATCTTGTTTATCTTAATGATATCGTCTTAGAAAAGTGAGGCTATTACACTCTACCTCCCTTTAAGAAGTTTAGTCCCGAAACTTATATCGTACCTTAGAATACTGAGGATATCGATCTTGCGTATCGAATTTATTCGCACATATTGCTCTTCCTGTTACCTGATTGGTTCTTAGCTCCTTGGTTAAAATAATGTCGGCCTTGTAATACTTTTCTTTTTATCGAGAGTCTTAATGTAACATTACTTAATTCTTAATTACACATATTTATATCTCCAAAATTCATAACCCAAGGTTTCAAAAATTTTATAACGTTTACCTAAATTTCTTAAGGTAACAATATCATACAACTTCTTCCAGTAATCTAGAGGAGGACCAGAGCTACAAATCCATTAACAGATTCGATTGGTCGTAACCAGGCCATTTAGTGCAACAAATCACGGAACCTAAGTTTGTTGTCTCTAAGTCACTTAAAAGGAAACAATCCGGATAGAACATATCGAAATTCATGTTGCTTATAATCGTACTCATAACGCCTTTATGATGGCAATTGATGACCACATATGACAATCATAATTATGACAAACACCTCTCAGAGTATTCGTAAATTAACCATTATAACTTTTGAAACAAAGGTTAAATGCCCATAACCTGAACTATCTCCATTTCTTTTTCCTTGAAATTTTCACACTTGTCTCTTAGTCTCGTGACTTTACAGGCCCTACGGAAATTCCAGGCTTACGTCATCCCAACAATAAGTGTCCGACCTTTATCTTTACATAGAGCTTCATACTGTTATGCCCGATTGACAATTTTTTTCTATAGAAGACATTCGTTCATGCTAGTTTACCTCCCCATAAATCCTTAGATACCAATATATAAGCTTGCAACATATCTTTCAACATTCGATAGAACACCCTATTTCGCTCATGCCACTTCTCCCTCACACTTCCTTTCTTGGCAATTTAAGTATTTTGCAACAAATTGCGGCACGTCTTGCTTCAACCTTCTTCATCAAGAATACCTCTTTATATCCTGAATCATCACGCCCCTTTAATGCTGAACTGAATGCACCCTGCTAAGCGCCTCCCTCATAATATATATATATATGTACATTATTATTATTATTATTTTTATAGCTTCGAATCATCGGTACACCCACTTTCCTACATATACGTGGGCTTTCACAATCATATACTTGGAAATCCATTATCTGGTGTTTTTTTTTTCCTCTATCTTTGACCTTAGTTCCTTGATAACCTTAATTGCACTTACTTAACTCAAGTTTTCTCAAATGGAGTACTTTTATCACAAAACATTTAGTTCTCCTTGTGGATCTCCTTTCTTACCTACATTCAACTCCAATTGCATTACTCTTCATATAACTCTGATGGTATCGAAACGATGACATCATTTTCCTGCTGAGGTTTTCTTGTTCAAAGCATTTACTATCCCATCTGTCTTCCCCGAAAGGTACTAAATGTCTACATCACCATCCTTGGGCAATTCTAGCTACCTTCACTATCTAACTTTCATCTCTTTCCAAATAAAGATGTACCTTAAGTTTTGATGGTCAGTACACACCTTTGAAGTTATTTAATTTAAGAAAATCTTTAAGGTAATTCCTTAACTTCCATTCCAGATCATGCTCAAAGTAATTTTCTCATGGCTTTAACTACATAGAGGCTCGTGCCGCTTGCTGATGCTAATATACATGCCAAATTTTCCTGAGAAACATGGCGAGACACATTTTAAGTCCTTTTGTCCCCGAAACCGAAACTAAAACTAGGCGTTGGTCAACCTTTCTTCAACTTATGGAAAAATTTCCGCGCCATTTCCCGACCACTCGGACTCTATTCATTCCTTAATACTTCTTTAAGACGCACTTCCTGATTCTTTGAACATACCAAAATATCATCTACAAGAATTGTCATAATTCAGTCTAACAAGATTTAAAATATCACTACATCGTATCTATAAACGCTACTAGTGCGTTACTAAGCTCGATCGATGTTTTCACAATTCATGGTGACCATAACCCATCCTAAACGTCATATTTGAAATAAAAAAAAATTTCTTTGCTGGGTGCATCTAGTAATATTCTTGATCTTTGATCTACTTCAAATACCCCAACTTCTTTTAATTGATCGCATGAATCATCTATTCGAAATTACGAATTTCCTACTCCTAAATGTAATCTTATTAGTCTACCGATTATTTTCACATAATTTCATCGATTCATCTCCCCGTTAAAACATTGGTTGAAGATAATCTTTTTGCACTATTTTTCTAACTACGTCACTAACCTGGCCATCTTAGCTTTAAAAGTAGGCGTGGTCCCTGCCACCTATCATATATAAAAATCAATCACCTTATATAACCGCAATGCTCGTAATTTCTCGGATAATACATCTGCACACTCATCATCTACCGGATTTCTTTCCATCCTCCATTAGTTCCTTATGATTCTCTACTATTTGAGTGATGTAATCAATATCTTCTTTGTAACGCATCTCCCTGTTCTTCTGAGCTTGACAACAACACACTGCTATACAATACTATCTTTGCTTGGTTCTCTCTCAGCCAAGACATCCTCCAAAATTATATTATAATACTCCAAATCGAGAAATATTAAACCCACATGCAACCTTGACCCTTGCAATCTTAGCTACACAATCTCTAAATAATCATTCACAACAACTCGGCTCTCTATCAGACATATAAATTGTCATAATGAAGTTTAACAAAAACGCGATGAAGATACATAAATGCGCAATCCCCAAACACAACAAATTAGCTAAGGCTTACAATTTATTTTATTTTTTTTATTTATTTATATATATTTTTTTCTAGAAACCACATCACTTAAAATCTCCTGCAACTCTAGTGTAACTTCGACTTCCCCTCGACGTTTCAATCTTAGTTTCTTGATTTCCCCGTCCGTAAATCTTCCTTTTAATTTCCATCTGCACTTACTCTAGAGCACAATCATATGACTTTCCTAAGGTTGGATAAGACCCAATTCTCTTGAGTTTCAGTTCCTCAAAGAAACGCCCGACTTTCAACTTATATTTTGTGCCAACGTTCAACTTAGTTATTTGATGAGGATATCATATGCCAAATCCATTATGTACATATTCCAATTTAGTTAGCAATATCAATAATTCCAACTTTCAAAACGATTTCCTTTTTGCAAAACATGTAAGAACAACATAGAACTTATTCGAATTCAAGTTCATTGCCACACTCGGAACCCATAATATAGCCAACTACAACACATGTTATTAGAGGTATACAAGTCATTTATAAAACAAATCACAAAGTACTTGTAACCCGACATATAGACTCCAAAATTTTAACCTAATCAATTCCCCATCACAAATCTATTGATTGTTATGTTACCGAAGGATATCCATATTTTTGGAAATTACTTGTCCCCCTATACCTTCTACCGGATAACCATATTACCTCCTAACAAATTGTTCACAATAATTATTATTGTATGTTAATAAATCTTACCCCATATCACCTTATCGGACATAAATATACCATAATGTAGATATCTACCCGAAACTTATATTCCAATTACTTACCCTCATTATCCATGTCAATCTCTAATCCATAACTTTACATTAGTAATTTTCGAACATGTCCTCATTACTCCTAACTCCATACTCGTTCCTTTATAAAGTTATAACAATAAATTCCTAGCTTTCCATTTACACCACTAGCTTAATACAAACACAAGGCTTACTTAATTAATACCAACATAACTAGTTTGAGTTTACATCCTCATATATACACTATCTTTCCAATTTGTCCTCATAATTCCACAACAAATTTGTTTATAATTACATTCATAAAAGAAATACTGACACAAAGCTTTAGCACGACCAATTATCTTCCGCTCTGTCATTCTCTCCACGAGTTTTGCGTTCGTACATCGTCCCATGGTGAGAATTGTCCGGTATTACTAATAGCGCCTTTGGCACTCTAAAGTGTTATTCATCTCGCATCTGTTTCTTTCTCAACATTTCCAACCTCTTATCCTTATTGTCCATAATTTCCTCATAACCTTGAACAACTTCAGTAGTCCTATACACTTTTAACATACTCTATCATACTTGACGAAAATTAGCCCATGGCTCACTATCACATTGGTTTAAGTCCTGGGTCGCCTTTCATGGCTTCTACAAGTAACCTCTTCCTATTCTCGGATTGTGACCTATTGCCTAACAAGCATGGTCAACCATATCATTATCCATTTATCAACCACATAATAGGTGTCGCGTCCTCCTTGTATAAGCATGTACTTATTTATGCTTTAATGGAATCTATTCATAACCATTTATACCCAAATCTCATATCTTTCACATACACATTCATACACATAGATTCACATAGCTCAAACATAATCACACATACAATTCCTCAAATGTTTGGAAAACTTTTATATTTATATGAAATTAGTTTTAATTCTCCTTTCTTAAGAAACAACTTGTGTAAACACTCTTTTTCAAAACTTGCAAATTCGAAATACTTAAATTGGATTTCGAAAACCTTGGCTCTGATACCACTTGTAACAGCCCGCTCCAAATAGCAACTCAATTAAGACATAATACCGATAATTACGAAGTTAAGTCGCTAATTAAAGGGACTGTTAGGGACGGATTTCCACACCTTCCCCGCTAGGGAAAATTAGGAATTCTCATAGTATCCAAGCTTATTATGAAAATAAGTTGTAATAAATAAGTTATTACAATATGTTTTGAATACATATATTACAAATTGAAAATACAAGTTTAACCTGCCAAGGAACATTATATAAACAGATTATCTCATAGCAGGCTAAACACATTGATCACGACTTCACATTCGCACACATAAGCTAACTCAGGCTATTCTCTCTAATCTCGCAAAAAGGATGAATCTGCCCCCACCAGGACAGGTTCATAGAACAAAACAGGTCAGCTTACGCTGGTACACAAGTCCCACCAATTTCAAAATATTAAGGTGGCTGAAACTATTCAGTCGTTTCTTATACTCAAACATAAACTTATAACAATCATAGCTTCATTTTCTTTTTGCTCAGAAATTCATTAATGTACTGAGATGGTTTTTGTTCTTATTCAGAAATACGTTTATACTTGCTCATAGATACGTTGATTCTTTCTTTTAACTTCCATAAAAATTGCATTGCATACACAGGAGAAATTCTTCAAGAATTATCTCAAAATATCACATATCATTCTCAATACTTAGAACAGCAATACTCTTAAACTTATCACAAAACTTAACATAACTCCAGGGAAGGAACACGAATGGAGGCAAACCCGGCTCTCCAAACTTTTGAGGGACGTCTCCCTACCTTTCTTATTTTCCTGCTTGCAAGACTTCCTAGGTCATGACCCTTCATAATGGAGCAATACCCGCTCCGGAGCAATACCCGCTCCAAACTCATAATGAGCAAAGCCGCTCTGTGAGTGTTGTTCATCACTGCTTACGCAGCTACTTCCCCTTATAAAACAAAATTTATACTTATACCGAAATACTTATGCTCAATACTTATACCGAAATTCTCATACTCGAATACTTTACTTAAATCTTATTCGTAATCAATTACAACAACTTCTAAAGCGAACTTAACTCATGAAAACATGTTCGGAAAACAAGCTTGCTATGTCAAGTTCCACTATATTCGGAAAGGTGACTTAACAATCAAGTTTCAAAAGAATGATGTGATTGGTTGAGGTAACTAAAGGTGGTATTATCAAGACATGGCAGTATATAAAAGGTTATAGAAGAGCTCTTAATATATGGAGATATTATCTCACACAAACACCACATATATCAATTCCCATGGTTTTCGGTTTGGTGTTAAAGAACAATGGTTCTTATGCAAAGATCACTTGTACTTCTTGGGTTTAACCAAAGTTTAGATTTCACACTTAATATATATAAGGACAGTAGGTATTCATCATAGAAAGATATTGAAAGGATCAAAGGCTCAAGGGTTTACAAGTTCAGAAAGTAATTAAGCGAACAATGAAGTTTTTAGGTGTTATTTTCCTCCACGAATTGAGGTTGCGTGTTTAATTAGGTAAATGAAGCAAAGGTTCATTTGATAATCAAGACATAAATGTTCCAAGGAAATATCATGGAAGTTTAGCCACAACAAGATCTTTAATCAAAACACAATCGAGTTATAGCAAGGATTGACAAACTTTTGAGGGAACTTGTTATGCACATAGCAACTTCCGGACAACATAACTTTTGATGTACAACTCCAAATGGAGTGATTTTTGGGTCTAAATTCAATAACTTTTCAAGATCTACCATTTCCAAGAGACACCAAGTCTAAAAACAGAGTGTAAAAGCAAGATATTTGGAAGAAAAGATCACGGCAGCATAACTCAAGAGGATGGATAATCACTTTCTTATTCGGTTATTAAGAGAGCCCTAGGGAACTTGACATGCAAAACATTTTTAACACAATATCTTCCATAATAAAACTCATGCAAATCAATTTTTATACACATTCAAACATAATCCAAGTATTCACAATTCCACAAACAATTTTCATGATCAAAGCTAGAAACAGAGTTTAGAAGGTGGAGCTTGTGTACCTTAACTTGGTGTCTAGGAATCAAATCTTACTTAGTAACTTTTACCACCACTCCAGCAACCTCTTAGGTCCTTATACAAAACATTCATCATCTTAAAGTTAGTAATTAACCCAAAGAATTCAAGTTTCAAACTATGATACCTCATGCATGCTGAAATTCAGCCATACCTTACCTTGCTTGGCTTTTCTTAGGGTTACAGGAATGGAACTTCAAAACTAACACTTGCCCAGTATGGAGGACACCTTGATGAACCTAGGGAAGTGTTTGCATGCAAGTTTCAGAGCAAGGAGCCAAAAGAAAACAAGCCGGCAATGGTCGCCGCAACTCGCCGTGAAATGGCGTGAGTGAAGAGAGAAAAAATGTGTTGCTTTGTTGTGTTTGTTTGTGAAATGAATCTCCAAAAAAATGAATTAGGGGCTTAGTCCCATATATATAGAGAATGGGTAATGGCAAGCTCGTGATTTCGGTTTAGTAATGAGGGCAAAATCGTCTTTTCACGCCTTAAGAACATTCCGAATTTTCGGTTTTACTTAATCCTTAACCCTCTCGCAATTAAGCTCTAATCCTTCATTATACTTAAACTAAATCCTTAAAATATGTCTTATAACTTAATAAACATAGTTTAGCTCATTCTGCCCTTAAATCATAAACACAGAGTATCTCAAACACAATACACTCAAAGTCTCAAATTCCATAATAATGCTCAACCCTATTAACGTAATTCGTTAATAACTTATCTTAACTTATAATTTGCATTCATAATCACATAATAACATATAATATTTAGATCCTGAGACGGACTTCATATAGGGTCATTCAAAATTTCCTTATGCAATTGATTAAGTACTGGTTAGTATGCTAACGTATCTTGTTTATCTTAATGATATCGTCTTAGAAAAGTGAGGCTATTACAACTTTCTTGCTAGTTTTTTTTTTTAAACCCCATGCAAGTTTACCATCTGTTTCTAAGGTAAGAAGTTCATCAACCATCATTCTCCTTTTTTGTAAACTTAACATTGGTTTTTTTCGTGATGAACTTACATTGTTTTCTGTTTGTGTGTGTGGTTGGTGTGGGTGAACTTGCTGTTGCTGTGCTTGCTCCTGTGTTTCTATGCCTCTATCATCATCATCATCCATGTACTGATCATCATCACTTTCATAATATTGTCCCATTTCATGCAGCAGCAAGTCATCCTCCATGCCATCAATTTATAGCAACTCGTGAAGGCCAAACATGTCTGCATCTCCCTGCTCTGCTGACCCCATTTTGAGTGATTGGAAGAGAAGAAGATGACTGAAGTTTGAAGTTTTTTGTGGATCCTATCTTCAGTTGTAATTTTTTGAATGATTAAGTTTAACATTAATGTGCAGTGTGTGTAGTGAACTACTAGCTTAACTTAATTAACTTGTAATGATACTAAACCATGGTAGTTTATGACATTTTCTCTCTCTTCATTTTGTGAAATAAACCCTCATTTAATGTTGGGCGTTTATATAGAAGAGAGAGTTTCACTGGTTTGAAGAAGGAAAAAAGTTGATTTTAATGAAAATTTGAACATTATGAAATTTTTGGAGGGAAATGAAATTGGTGCCAAAAATGTTGCCTTTGTCTGATTTTTTCCCCCACTTGGGCGTGTAAAATAAGGAGGGAAGTTGGGTGGGGTCCCTCCTTTTCTCTCCCCTCCCTTCCCTTAAACCCCATGTGCAAAGGTCCCCACTATTATAATACCCCACCATTACTTTTACTTAATCCCCTATTGAAATCTTGCCTAGGTTCCCACAATTTAAGAAAGTGTAACATGTAAAAAAAACGGAGTAAGTATTTTGAATCTATCGTGGATCGAGGGGATTGTTAAACGCCAACTTGCTTTTTCCAACCATTGCCCTATCTTTTTCATTGTTACTCCAACAATAATACTCTCAGTCCTCTTAATCCTTTCTCTCTAAACCTTCATCCACAAACAACACACCATCAACCTCCATTGCACTACAACAACCAACTGACCACCGACCACCGCGTTTTCATTGGAAATAAGAGTTTTTCTAACCTATGCACTTGCTATTTGTTATTATTGCTGCAAAAAATAGATATATATGACAATTGATATCTAAGGAGTTAGGGAGTAAGATAGAATAATTATCATATATAGAATTAGGTATAAATTATAAGAATAATGTATTTAATTAACTATGCCATATTTATCAGTTTTGTTCACCAAGGTAAAAACAAGTAGCTGAACTTTTGCACTTGGTGCATAGTTAGAAAATTAACTTTATCTTAACAACATATGAATATAATATATAACATAATGATGAGACAATATACTGTAAATTATATTTGTAATGGAATTAACAAAGAAAACTTAAATTATTTAGCAGACATCCAAGAAAGACATATGGGGTATATATCGACCATGGTGTAGGCGCAAATAATATGTTAATGACACGACTATTCACTTTATAAGTTACTAAGAGAATTCCAATTATCCCCTCTTTCAGTCCGTCCCAAACCATTTTTAATTGAAAAATTTGTTAAAAACAACCTTTTAAATACAAATTTTTGGTCAGAAACAACATTTTAAAAAAATTTCCAAAAAAAAAAAATTTTGAAAAATTTGTTAAAAAAACCTTTTAAATACAAATTTTTGGTAGAAACAATATTTTTAGGCAAAAGATGACCTTAAAAGGAAAAATTTCTGAGGAATAACCTTGACCCATTTTCCGGCATTGACCAAGCATTTTTCATCGTTGACTCGCTAAAACTAAACATGTAGAGTGCACGTGAAGTACATCTCTTATGTTTCAACCCTGTTTTTCTCCATTTTTGGACATTGACCAAGTATTTTCCGACGTTGACTTCATCAGTGTATGAAGGGAAATCGGGTTGAAACATAAGAAATGTGGGTTACGTGCCATGCCATGTTTGGTTTTAGTGAGTCGAAGCTGCAAAATACTTGGTCATTGCCCGGAAAATGGGTCAAGGTTGTTCCTCGCAAAAAAAATTATTTTTAAGGTCTTATTTTGCCAGATTTTTTTTAAAAGGTTGTTTCTCGCAAAAACTTGTATTTAAAAGGTTATTTCTGACAAATTTTCCTTTTTAATATTTATTTTCCAGTCTAAGAATGTATTATGAACTTCAGTTTTCTTCACATATAAAAATAACATTCAAGATATAATCCCTCCTACGTCCAACTATATCATGAGTACTAAATACTACTAATTATATAAACTGAAAATTGTGTATTTTTCAAATCATGTCAAATCCTTAAATAAAGAGTATATTTATGTATGCCACTTCAATCACAATAGATATGAATTAACACCTTAGCTCCATTCATGGAATATTACTACATGACAATGATGCAGACATGCAGTGTACGACCCTGTTTGACACTAGCGTTTTACATAGCGGGTAGCGGTTGGATAAGATCAAAATGCTACTTAAGAAAATTATGGGTGTTTGGTAAGGTAGCCGTTGTAATAGCGGGTAGCGGTTGTAGTAGATTATGTGTAGCGGTTGTAGTAGATTATGTGTAGCGGTTGTAGAACGTTACTAAAGGTAACGTTTGAGATTTATAGGTAGCAATCAAGCGAATAAAACACTATATAATTGTATAAGGTAGAATTGTGAACCAATATTTTTAATTTCTTTTTCTTTTTTCTGTTTATTAATTGCATTTTTATGGCAAATAATTTTTTTTCCTTTTACAATAGCAGGGATGTGATTTAAATATTTATTTTAAAAAGAAGATATAACTGATATTTCACATTATTTTATACTCTAAATTCCACAAGCATTTTAGTTAAAATAGGTAATATAAATTTTTTGAGGGTTAAATATTATCTTAAATTTATACATTTGTTTGAGTAGTTAAAAAGTCGTATACTTGTTTTTCTGTGTAAGTTCTTTGAAAAATAAATACTGAATTTAACTATTGAACTAACTAATGAAATTGTTTTAGTTCATTTCATATTTGAATAAATTGTCATTTATTGTCTTTTACAATTTCAACAGCTACTTTTGCCAAACACTTCTAATTAAACAACTGTTTTAAACGCTAATCGCTAACAACTACTAGTAGACAGCTAGAAGCTACTCCCAATAACTACAACTACTGCAATAGCTAACAACTACTCCCTCCGTTTTTTTTAATTGCTACATTTTCCATATATGGGTGTTTTTTTTAATTGCTACATTGTTTAACCTTTCCTTCTTTGGAGTATTTGGCCCACCATACTACTATTATATTTGTTTTTCTCTTTTTCCACCCAAAAGTACTACTTTTTCACTTTTCCCCATTATTTTACATTAAATTGGTCAAAAAGTACCCTCCAAAAAGCTTGAAAGTGATATTGCCTAGATTGTCGTGCATACAACAATGTAGCAATTAAAAATAAACGGAGAGAGCATTAGAACCGCTAGTTTTACCAAACATGCCTTACATCTACTTGGCCAGGGGCGATTCTTGGCCAATGCGGGCTGGGCGACCGCATAGGGCCCCGGTATTAGAGGGCCCCCGAAATTTTGGACTTAATCCGGTAATGCAAATATATCAACATCAATTTGATGTAGAGGAGTTGGTAAGATAATGGGTTTTTTAAACCTTAGATACAAGGTTCGAATCCTAGAGAATACACAAAATCCCCTATTTTTATTTTTGACAGCTAAGTCAGCCATAATTACATTTACAATCTCTCATTTTGCTCTTTGAAACGCAGTAGAGCATTTTACAAGACATTTCATTAATTGCCTTGTCTCCTACAATACTCCATGAATTAAATTCCTCAATTCTCCATATTCATCTACATTCTTTCGGTCTTCCTTCTTCGGTTCTTGCCGTTCTTCATTTCCAAAACCCAAATTATTTCTTTATTTTTCCCAAATTCCATTAATATCATCTACTCATTTCCAAAATAAAACTTACAATCTTTTAGGGGGAAAAAATTGATAGTCGAAGAATGGGAAATTGGGTAACTATAACAAGATAGCAAGTGACGCAAATATATTTCTTCAAAGGAAAATTTACATCTTTATATTTTTCAATTTTATATTACATGAAATAATTTAGTTTCTGAAGTGTTGCTGTGTGCAAGGATTGTTCCTTGTTGCTATATCTTTCTTTGTTTTCTAATGATGTCAATGGTGGGCATTTTGTGTGGGATGCATATTACCCATGAAACTGTTGAAGGAAAATGCAGTGGTTAAAAAATTTGTGAATTTTTTTTCCATATGAGTCAAGGGCCCTAAGTATAAGAATTTGATTAGAGTAAACGATAGTAAAGCCGCCCCGTACTTGGCATATGATAAATGTGTGCTCTATGCACACTTTTAGATGTTAGTTTAGTTGCAATTTCAGGATATTTTACATATATTCGTTTGCTTTGGTTGTTTGTCCATTTTAGGATGTTGTCGCGATTCTAATAAAGTTAGAGAATTTCCAACATTCCAAAGGCAATATAGTGCTCGAAATCCGATCACGACTATCCCATCTCTGCACCAACAATGTCATATTGCCAATATTATCAAAGCTACAATCTCCAACAAAATCATCGTTCTCATAGAAGAGCCCCTTTCAATATGACCTGCACCAAGAAGAAAGAAGACAAGAAAAGAAGAAGAAATCCCAAGCACAGTCCATTGCACTGTTCAAGATGTTGGGGAAACCAAGATAATAAACCCACGTCATTATGACTACTGCAAAGCAAAAATATTAAAACGGAAATAAATAAATGAACAAAAAGAAATTGAGACGTAATTTTTGAAACTTAATTTGAATTGATATTGAGAACAAAATTTGGTGGCAATACAATATTTTTGGAGATACTTTCTTACTACAATTTTTTTTAGGAAAAATTGACAGGAGAGAGTCGAACTTTTGACCGAGTAATTTTTAAAAGGTATCAACTTTAGATTAGCACTGATGCGGCCGTATGGGGGTGCCTTAAGCTTTGAGAGGCTTAATGACTTAATACCTACTTAATAGGTCAAAAAAAAATTTAAACGTGGGTCCCATTTGATTTCCAACCCTCCATTCGACATATCATGAACACCATCATCAACATCATCATCATGAACACCATCATAAAAACAACCCTGTAAATTTCTCTTTCCCCTTTGAGCAGTAAAATCATCAAATGAAATTTTCTAGGTGAGTAATCTTTTACCCACATTCAAACCCATGGCAAAATTCAGCTCATAATAATCCATATAATTCAACCATAAATGAGATTAAAACAACCCACTTCAATCTCCATCTTCTCTGTAAAACTTGATAACATAGAAATTACCAGAAATTTTACCACAAAAGAGAGAGAAAGAAGAGAAAAAATCGGTACACTCTCATCCATCTACCGGGTGAAGGACAAAGAGAGAACTTCGCCTGATTTCTCTCCTCGCAGCTTTCGCCTGCTTGCTCCTCCGCTACCCCCTTAAGCTCGTCGGAAGCAATCCCCTTTCTCTCTTCATTCGTTGCTTCAACTCTTGCTCTACACCACTACTCTTCGTGTTTCGAGTCACCATAGTTGTTGTTGGTGGTTCTTTCGCTCGCCGTTGCCTTTGTTCTCATCTCTCCCTCTTGTTAGTGGTTGTAATTGTTATTGTGTTCTTTGTTGGGGTCTTGCTCCCCGCCATAGCGCTTTTCTCTCTCTCCTCTATCCGCGTGTCCGTCTACTCGTAGGTGATATCCCGCCATTGAGTTGTTCAGTCTGTTTGGCGTTCCCTTGTGTGTTGGTGGTTCATAGAGCCAAAGGGGGTGGCTGGGGAGGGGTTTGGAGGGGGAGGGTGGCGGGGGAAGGGGGATGGTGGTGGGGAGGGGGAGGGGGAAGGGTGGCGAGTCAAAGTTTAACTCACGTGCCTATTTAATGAGGTCACGTGCTAGAGAACCCTGTTGTACCGGGTTAGAAACCTACAAGGCCCTCTCAAAGTTAAGACCCCCATAGTTAGGACCGCACGAGGTTAATCTAAAGTTGGTACCTTTTAAAAATTATCGGCCAAAGTTCAGACCTCTCCTGTCAATTTTTCCTTTTTTTTACTCTGCCTTCAAAGGAGAAACCATGCTCCCTTTTATAGACAAATTTGAACATTATAAACCATACAAATGCACTAGAATTGTGGTGAACATAATGATATCCACTTTTGAATACTTTACACGACAACTTTTGAATACTTTTTTACTACAAATTGAATATTTGCCTTTAAATTGGAAGTAGTACGTAGGAGTGCTATTTGCCATGTGATTATTTGGTGTTGCTTTGTCATCTTGATACTACCACCACCACCACTAACGCTACCACCATCACCACCACCACTACTACCACCACCCCTACTACTACTACTACCACCACCACCACCACCACCAACACCACCACCACCACCACTACTACGCCACCACACCACCACTACTACCACCACCACCACCACTACCACCACCATCACTACTACCACTACTACCACTACCACTAGTCCACCACTACCATTTCAGGATATTTTGCATGTAATCGCTTTACTTTGCTTTGTTTGTCCATTTTAGGATATTATGGCGATCCTGTAAAGTTAGAGAATTGCCAACAATCCAAAGTCCGATCAAGGCTATCCAATCTGGCCATCTCTGCACCAACAATGCCATTATTATCTGTTGGTGCAAAATCAGTTGGTTGACTTTGCAAACAAGTCAATGCACACCCAATAGTTTGATACTGAATGTCACGGGAGACTTAGCCCCTAGGGGTTACCGGTTTTAATTAGATAAAACCTTGCTAACGTACTTTGTTGCAATTTAATTTAGGATTAAACCACAACGCCTAATAAATTCGAGCGAAACGCAATAAATAGATCAAACAATAATTAATCTATTAATTAAAGCACAACATTCCCATACATGCCACAAAATTTTAGGAAAGAATTTTACAACACATAGGGGGGATAAGCCCGTTTGGACAACTAAAGGGAAGACACGAAGGGAGTTACCTCCATGGTTCCTTGCTTCAATCGGAGAATTACAGAACTCGTCGCCAGAACATGTTCTACGTCTAAGGACTAAACTATAACCCTAGAAGGGGGTTGGCTAGGCTAGAGCTAGGCTACGCTAAGAAAAGAGTAATTTGCAAGTTGTTTTGTGTGTTGTTGTTCTTTGCTTGATGATCGGCTCTTCTATTTTATAGAGAAACATGATGCGTAACTTCCTTGCTTACTTGGAGGGAAAACATTTGAATCATCTTTGATTCAAACCTTCAACAGTCTTACGCTTTGAACAGTTTGTAGCCTTACACGTTCTTCCTTATGTGGATTCGTCTAATGATTGCTCCTTAACTACTCGTACGCTTATCATTCTTGACTTTCATCTCCTGATGGTCTTGGCAATCTCCTCCTATTGACTTTGACTTGTGTTGACTTTGTCCACTTTGGGCTTCATGCTCTTGTTAGGCTTTCATGTTAAGACTAAATTAAACCTTTTGAGGTCGATACAATGTACCATAATAAATATTATTGGGCATCTAAAAATGGTAGTAACAAATTGCCCCCACGATTTGTGGAGTGATGTACTCAGCACCCACAAATTATGAGCAGAGAAGGACTCTCAATGGTTATAGCCAATGTCATCCAGTAGTATTCTGAATGTGACTTCTTCCATTGTTCTAAGATGATCGATAAACTTCCTTTTAGGATGACTGAATTTGGTTGAGAAGAATAACCTTTCGTGTATTCCTTCCCCTTTCTTTCTAGCCATTGTGAAATCCATTAAGAAATTTTCTTCAATATGTGAACTTGTAGGATTATTTGGAGATAACCAACAAGGATTTACATCATAGGTCATGAGATCATACCAAATTTGACATGCGCATTTGTATTGTACCAAATCTCTTGATGATGACCCATCCATCAATCTATAGACTTTTACTTTCTTTGTTGTTCCCTTGACAACGAGCCTCTTTAGATATCTCCAAGGCATGTTAGGTTTCCACATTTCTTCCGTAATGACTTTGCCCCATGATTTGCAAACCGGAAGAGATGTAACTTTGATCATTCCTTTCAAGTTTAGGAAGTATCCATTCTTTCACGAGATCTAAATTGGACCCTATTTGGAAGGCCTTAGATCCCTTTTTATTTTCGGATCTGTTGTATGAAAGGATTATCCCCGAAATATTTTTGGATAGAAGAAACCAATTTGGTGGCTTCGTTCTTAATAAATTCATCTTTATCTCCGAGATATGACATTCAATGCCTTGTGATGATTTGGGCATTTTGATGGATATGGCATATGTTCGGAGCGACTTGGCGAAAGATGTGGTTATATGTGCAATCCATTTTAATTAAAATTTTGAGTTTTTTAGAGGTTACACACACACACACACACACACACACACACACACACACACACACACATATATATATATATATATATATATAGCATTTTGATGCCTTAACCGTTCAATAATTCTCCCTAACCACTTAACTTTATTAGAGCAGTTTTTAAGGGATGCGAGTCTTAATTGGACATGTGTTTGTTTCTATTTCACTTTGGTGAACCAAAGCGATGTCAAAACAATTAAGTCATTGCAAATATGTGAAAATATATTTAATAACATTACCATTTGAGGTAATTTCATAACATTGATAAAATGATTTATCTTTATGAAGATAAAATCATTAGTTATATTTTAATTAAAAATGCTTGGGTCTAGAAACAACATTTGGAAATGATTTTTACATACTATGTTTATCATAGCATTACATTCGTTGATTTCCAACTCGCGCCCGCACTACTCCTAATAAGCGTAAAGTAGTAATCTTCTCAAGAGGAGTTGTTGAACCTTGCCTTGAAGATAATCCTATGGTATTTGTTGTCAAGGGTGTATCTTGTAATAGCGTATTTTGGCGGAGGTTTAATTAGATGCTAATTATGTATTTTAACTTAATTATAATATTTGAGCATAGTTTGATGGAGTTGTTAATAAGATTTAGTGTTTTAAAGCAAAAGGAAAACTTTATATCTTACAAATGATATTTGCTTATATTGTTTTAGGATTAGTATTTTGATTTTAGAAAAAAAAAAAAGAAAAGGAAAAGGAAACCAATTGTATATTTGTTGAGGTGTCAAATAGTATAAGAGTTTAAGCTCTCAATTTTTCTTCTCTCACTCATTCGTGTCAAATGCAGATGAAGGCAACAAAAATATTATCCCTTGAGCTGTCAAAACTTCCAATGCATCATCAAATTGTTAAGATTTACAACTTTTCAGTACACTTCTTATTCATCACTAAGGTTTAATGAAACCCTAATTTCCTTCTCAGTGTCGTTTCCCCTGTCTCTCGCCCAACTTTCTCTCTCTTCGGTTTTGTTGTTGTGAAGGCCAGTCTTGCTTGCGTTTTTATCTTCCGGCCACCACGGCTGGTGTTCCGTCGCCGCCGTTGCTGTGGGTCGCGAGTGCTGCCGTCGCTTGTTCTTGGCTTGCTGCCGATTTTCTCTCTCCTCGCCTCTGCTGCAGCTGCGCTGCTGTCCTGTTAGCGTTTCGGCAAGAAGTGCCGCTGCTGTCACTCCTCCCCGTTCGCCGTCGCTGCTAGTACTCTACATCTCTCCTAAGTTTTTGTTAGTGTGTTGGTGCCAATGTTCTTAGCTCTTTATGGAGGTATAATCAAAATTCTTAATTTGTTTCTATGTTCAAGAGTTGAAATTCGAAATATTGGTTGAGATTATTGTAAAATCAGTTTGTGAATCTATGTATCATGCTTCCCAATTGTTCTCTACTTTGATTTGAAGGATTTTATAGAAACCATAAATCAGAAACTTGTATTTCGTTTCCAAGCTTTACAAATTAGTTATATGTTATCATTTCTAATGATTGAATCTGATTTGAAATTGTATTTATGGGTTGCAAAGAAATTAATTTTAGAATATATGAGGAAAGAAGAGAGATATTGGAGATTTCAAGTAAGCTTGGAAAGATTGTCAAAAATTGGGTAAGAGGACTTGTATATAAAGATTAATTGTGGTATTCTTAAACTTATTGTGAATAGAGAAGGTATGGGAATTGAGTGAATGAATTATAAAATTTGTCTATGGGTTTAGTTTACAAGGAAGGCATTATCTTGGTAAAGTTTAATCAGATAATGTGTATGATATTGAGAATAGCTACGAATGATGATTATTGTTTTGTGGTAAATTATGCGGAGTTCAAGATGGAGTTCAAGATCATCTGAGTTAGAATAATGGAGTATTGAAGAGCAATTTTCGGGGCTTTAGCAATAAGGTTAAGGTACACATTGTCCCTCCACCTTATCACTAAATAGTATTTGCGCAATTTTTGAATTGCATGAATTTCACGATTTTCCTAAAAAGAATTAAGAGTTCTGACTTGAAGTGGTTATGGTTTCATGATTATAAAGTTCAACTTATTTGAAAGCGTGATTCTTAAGTACTATGCTTATCTGATTTCGGAAGAAATGATTTAACGCCAATTATTTGATTATTATAAGTTTAGCATTGATTTTTGATCATGATTTGAGATATATTTATAAGTTTGGGCTTCGTGAATTAGTTTTATTTTGAAGTAAAAAGTTACCCACTGATATCGGCTTATATTGTACTAAGTCAGCATTATTTCGTAATTCGTATTGAAGAATTTGGTTTTTGGAGATCTAAAGTATCAATTAAGCAATGACCCTCATTCAAAGGTATTATATGAAGATTACGTATGTATGCTGAATATAAGTATTTGAGTAAGAATTGACGATATAAATCTGAATATACGCATAATATGTTGTGAACGATTTCGTATACTTTGCAATGAGTAATAAACTTAAGTCAATGGGACTGATAAGTTTATGGAACCTATAGTTTCAGTTATAGAATGTTATTGAGAATCTCAACATATTATAATAGTCAAGTGTTTCTGATTCAAGCTTGCTATGTAGACTCCGAATTATGTTCACGATACAGAAGATTTAACATATATCGGTTATCATTTGGGGAATATGGACTTAACTTTTGGAAGATATGGGTTAGGGGTCTGACTATAATACAAGATTTTCGAGACATATCTTATTATGAGTTTTGCGTGCTTGGATTACTTGGGTGATGAAAAGTTCAAGGTTAGAGATTTTAAAGGTGAACTGTTGTTTGGAGATGTTATATATAATACAACTTATGACTTGTGGAAGAGTTAGCTCTATGATGGAATTATGATAATTACTGGAGTTGGCCATAAATTCTTTGGGATATTAGATGGAGTGTAAGTTGATAAGTTATAGAGTAAGCTCTGCGGTTCTGTTTTTGTGAAAAAGAGTACTTTGCACTAGTAGAATAATTGCTTATTGTTGCGGTGGTATTCTTTGCGGTTTTTACCCATACGCGGCAATATATCACGTAAAAGAAACATAAAATATAAAATAAAGATATTCGTTGCGGTTTCTACCTAAAACCGCGGCAATATGTATCAACAGGAAAATTTTTTGAAAAAAATTGACTATTTGACAGGACATATTCTTTGCGGTTTTTGTCAAGACCGCAGCAATATATTAAAATAATATTAAAAAATAATATTTTAATATATTGCTGCGGTTCTTGTCAGAAACCGCAGCAATATCATTAAAAAAAATAATAAAACACAATAGTTAGGGTGTTTTTCCTCACTTTCCCTCTCTCGACCTCGCACGCGCCTCTCAACCCTCACACGCACTTCTCTCTCTCGGCCTCTCGACCCCTCTCGGCCACCTCTCTCTCTCATCTCTCTCAACCTCTCTTCATCTCTTAGTCGTCAACCTTCGCCTCCCGTCATCCTTCGAGACGGAGAACCTTCGCCTCCCGTCATCCTTCGAACGGAGCGACGCGACGAAGCCGCTCTCAACCTCTCTTCATCTCTTCGTCGTCAACCTTCGCCTCCGTCAACCTTGGAACGGAGCGGAGCGGCAAGCCACGAAGCCGACGCCGAGTGTTCGTCGACGCAAGCGACGCCCATTCGCCACCTCCAACGAGTTCCTTCTTCGGTTTTTTTTCGTTTTTGTTTTTTGTTTCCTTTTTTTCGTTTTTTTTTTCATTTTTTAGATTTGTTGGTAGATTTTTTTAGATCTGAATTTTTTTTGTTTTTCTCGTCGTTCACGTATCGCGCCATCGCCGTCGATCTGCCAGGCGCCATCGTCTCGTTATTTTGCTCTTTTATTACTCTTTTATTACTCTTTTATTTATTTTTATTTTTTTTCGTAATTTTATTACTCTTTTATTTCTGTTATTTTTCTGTAATTTTACCAGATTTAGAATTTTTTTGTTAGTTTATATAATTTCATAGTCTGTTTTTTCATCTTTTAGTTATTTTTTTGGATTATAAGTTATCGATTCATTTACATTTTTTTGATAATATTTTCTAGATACTGAAAATTTTCAACTTTGTTGTTGAGTATAAGATATCATTTCATCTTTCGTTAATGCGTGAATTGGGTGGATAGTGGATGGATTAATTGCCTAGTTTTAATATTTCAAATTTGATTACCAAATAAAAAAAAAAAAAAAATTTTAGTCGTACTATGACCTATTCTTTGCGGTTTTTGGTCAACAACCGCGCAATATCTTTTGTATTTTTATAATAAAAAAAAGATATATTGCTGCGGTTTTCGGGAAAAACCGCAGCAATATCCATATTTTTATAATAAAAAATATGAATATTGCTGTGGTTTGTCCCATAAACCGCATCAATATGTTGTAATATTGCTGCGGTTTAAAACCGTAGCAATAGTTTAATTACCTATTCTTTGCGTCCTTTTATTCTGCGCTTGGTCAAAACCGCCGTAATAGGCCACTTAATGACCGCAACAATAAGCATTTATTCTACTAGTGTTGGTAACGAAAATATAAATTTATGTAAGATTAAATTCTGTTTTGATTTTCTGATTAGTAAGCTACGTTTTGAGCTTCAATTATAATAAGCTTGGACTATATTTCCTTTAAAAGTCCGTATTTGGATGGTTTTAGCATATGAATTTCTGTAAGGGATTGAATTGTACCCAAATGCGATTATGTATTCTGTTTGCATGATAAATCTGACTCGAGGATTATGAATTTGAGTTTCAGAAAAATATTGAATTGTGATTTATGTATTTTGATTTCGTTTGTAAGGGGGAGAAGCCGCCGGAGCGGTGATGAACAACATTCTGTATTCTGTATATATTCTGGGGACATGTCCTGAAAAGTTTTGCAAGCAGTACATAACGGAAGAGGGAGACGTCTCTTGTAAAAGTTTAGAGAATTCGCCTGGAAGGCAACTCTATTCGTGTTCTCTTCCCCAGTATAGTATGATTTCTGAAAGAAAGTAGAATTTGTATTTGAATATGCAAGAGGTTTTGTGAAAAGTTATTTCAAACTCTATTGTCGAAGTAATGTGTTACTCTCCCAAGTCTATAGAAATCAGGTCCGAATATGAAAATGATTTATGAAGAAACTCGTGAGGAATTTATGAAAGGAATTAGATATGTTGCACATATTTGGATTAGAGGTTATTCTTTTTGAAACATAGAAGTGAGAAACATTGTTATGTCATAGAGTATGTCAGATAGAATGGATTTTGGAATATCGTATTAGATCCTATGGAATCCTTATGTGGTCTCTCTAAGAGTAAGTGTATATTATTCATTTTGTGAGAGACTCTTATTACTATTTAAAACAAGTGACATTAAAAATTGTCTATAAGTGTTTGTTGTATAATTATTTCATTATGAGTATTCTGTATCTTGATTTCTTGATTTCAAATGTTCTCGTATGATGAACTTAAATCTGTAAATATGCTTTAAGCCACCAAAAAGATTTTCTGGTTGGACAGTGTGTACTCAGTTTCACTTATTTTGTTCTTGGAACCTGTCCTATGGTGTGGGCAGTGTTCATTGCTAGTAATTTTGCAGGTATTATAAGAACTCCGGAATGGACAATGGACATGGAAATAAGTGTTATATAAAATGACTTTCGGATGAGCAATGGTGGAGATTATATAGTTAGTTGAGAGAATTTTTTTTTGGTATATTATGGCATAGTCTTAAAGACTTGTTTTAGATCAATTCTTTGTATATACATTTTGGGTTGTTGTATTGTGGCCTTGACACAGGTCCAGGATCGTGTAAAATGTTATGTTTCGTTGCGAGTAAATACAATTCGAGGTTTATCAAGTGTTGATTTTGATTAGTGAATCTTAAGTGTGATTATGCTAGGGTTCGGGAGTCCGAGGCATTACATATCTCCTGTCGACCAGTGCGATATACATCCAAGGAAGGAAATATTCTTGGGCCAACAGCTCCCATAGTTGGTAGACGCACTTAAAAAGTACTATCCTCCCTTGATTTTCGTCTTGGCCCTCTTTTGCCCTCACCACTTTGAGGGAGGTCTAAGTGCAGGAAAGAGTTAAACTCTTGGCGTAGACCCAATTCAGCCTTTGAGGCCTTGGGAAATTTAAGATAGTGGAAACTTCCTTGCCCCACTTCTTACAAACTGTTAGCAGCTTGTCTTGTGATTCCCCATCTAATTTGGGCCATATGTGGGTGGACAATATATCGATATCTGTACCGATTTTTGTAGCGCTTGACTCCACCAGCCCAGGGTCTTCTGGCCCCATTACAGGTGCATCGCCAAAGATGCGCGTCATTTGCTCTGTCCATCTAGCCCTCTCATTTGTGATGAAGGCTTCTTTGTCTTCCTTTATGATGTTGAGGGCGAAGCGATGATTGAAACAATCATCATCAAACTCGGCTTCCAAGTTTGCATATGCTTCGTAATCCATTTTAATTTTTTGAAATGAAAATGTGATGGTGGGGTGCTATGGCCAAATCCCTTTAAATAACCAAGTCATTTTATTTAACGACTATTTTCATAATAACTTCTAGGGTCAGTGAGTAATTGAGTACTTTGACCTCTTTTTTCGAGAAGTTTATGGATTTTTAATTGATTATTATTTATTTTTAAGATTACTAATTTGTTGATAAGTCTTAAAATTAATGTCACTTTTTAGGCATTTGGGCCTATGCTTACTTCCTTAGATTCATTATTCATTTTATGAATAACAACTAAATCTGTAATTGATACATGAAATGGAAGTATATTGTACAAAAATAAGATTTATTCCACATATGAAGTAAATCATGAAAAAATAGTTATCCATAGTATTAATACTAAGTACATAGTTTATTAAAGAGAATTTAAACTGCATACGATGACTAGGATTACTAATTATCCGCTATGCTACTTGATCGATCAAGAGCGGAGATGAGCGACCGATGGTGATTTTGTGACTCCTCATGCTCATCAACATCGGGATCATCATCATCGGAGTAATCCTCATTCAATAGCATAGGGAACCTCTTCCGACAAGTACTCTTGCCATAAGAGACATGTACACTTGTATTGTATGAGTTTTTTGAAACTCGTATTTCCATCCACTTGGACAACCCTATACTTTCTAGTGAACACGCCCTGGCTGCTTTCACGGACTATAGACTGTGATACTTTAGTGTGAGTTCGGGCATAAAATGTTATTTTGCAATGCCCTTTCCCCATGCCTTGCAAATGCTTAGGAGTTTTTAATAAATCTCCCTTTTCCATTTTCGGCCATAGATTCAATGCTAGGAAGTCAATATCCCTCCCCATTATGGTTGCACTAGGCTTTTGCTCCTCGGAATCTCAGATTGGACCTTTGAGTCTTTTCAGAAGAGTTTTGTGATTTTTGAGTTCCCATTTTTTCATCTCCTCTTCTCTAAACTCTTCCCGATCCTCTTGTGTGATGTCCTTATTGAACCGGTGTCTCCAACATTCACCGGGAAATGGTAGAGGAACAACCTGTTGTTTAGCCATACTCACATATGTTTTTGGATTTGTTGATGGTAGAGTAAAAATATTATGAGTGAAAAATGCTCAAGGTTAAGGTAGCATATTTATAATATGATAATTATAACCGTTGTCCCTATTTGTTAGGGGTTAATGGGGCGATTGGTATTATCTATTTAGATAATTGTATCACGTTATATTTTATAAGCGATCTTAATTTTTTCCGATTATTTTTATAAGCGATCTTAATAACTTTAAATCATGGACCTAGTGGATAGGAATGGGCTTGCCCATTAACTCCTTAATATGTCATGTCCTTTGTTAGGGATTAGCCATTGGTGACGTGTGGAGTTAGATGGTAATTATTACTTTTTGAAGTAACTTCTTACCAACAAGTCATTTCTGGACTAGCATCCCAAGAGTCACTTTATTTCTTTCTTTTATTTATTTTTAAGCGTGAATTTTGCATTATTTGATTTGTGAGTTATTTTTGAATAACACAATATAATTTAATTCGCACAATTTTGATTGGGCAAAATAAATAATGCAAACCGGGATATAAGATAAAAGAAACTTGGGTGAGTTGAGAAATTATATTAATTAAAAAAGGAAATTTACAACCTAGATTAAAATTTTTTATCTTAGGATAAAAATTTACAAAATTCGTTTAGAATTTTAGAATTCTAAACTCTAGGCCTATGTCTAATCCCTTGGAGACCGTGGCTTGTCGCCATCGGTGTCTTCATCCTCCTCATCATCTCCAGCAGCGGCGTCGCTGGAGTCATCGCCAATAGGATAGAAGAAGCGTTCTTCTCTGGCGAAGGGTTCTTCGAGGAGATCTTCCTCGTCGACCCTCATCCGCTTGGCGGCGGGTTCGTCATCATCTTCATCCTCATCCTCTTCATCATCATCGATTTGTCGATGATGGAGGAATGCCCTCCTCATCTTCTTCTTCTTCCTCTTCTTCCTCCTCTTCGTCTTCTCTCTCTTCCGGTATTTACGGAGGAGGAACGAAAGGTTGGTCAACCTCTTGGGGGTTGACCTCATGAGTCCCTGTGATACAGGACTCTGTAGATGGCTGAGGCACATCCATGTTTGGTGAAGGAAGTTTTTTAGGAAGGTTAGGAGGTGAGAGGATTTTTTAGAGATGATGGTTTCAAGAGATGAGTAGTGTGAAGATTTCCTTACACTTACCCCTTTTTATAAAGAGATTTACCGTCTCTTGAAAAACGGAAAGTTACGCCCTTTGGAAATGGGCTTTAGAGTAACTGTTCTTCAGAAATGGGCCTTTAAATCACGCGCCCTTTGAAAATGGGCTTTTAGATGACTCCAGGACCTTATGTTTTAATTTGTTAAAACTAGGCTTTAACTTGACCCAATTACACATGATCCAAAATAAAACGTATCACGTATTGTGCACGTGTTCTCTTTTACTGTTCTATTTTAGTTGTCTTCTCCATTAATACCCTTTTCAAGGATTTTAGTAAGATCGGAGAGTTTCAGACAAATTTAATTCTCTTTCAAAAAAATTCACAACCATCATCAAATTTCAATTCAAATTTCAATTCACCATGTCTAATGAAAGAATTCGCGAGGATGAAATTCGTGAAGCACTTGCCAAGAAACGTGATGCCATGCAATCTGAGGCAGCCCGTCAATTATGCAACGCCATTAGAGTGAACTTTGGAACTTATAAGTCTCAAGTGTTCTGGTATGTGAACAAAAGCTCTGACTCTGGAGGAGAGAATTGCCACTATTGGTCCTTGTTTTCCTTTCAAGATTCAAAAACCAAAGCGCTAACTTGTCTTAGAGCAACAGTGCTACCCATTCTTGGACCATATTATTCTAGAAGATAATAAGCCTAGAATGCTTCCATTTGCCCCAAAATCCCTTGACATCTGCATTGGCCTTTAACTCGACAAACCTTTTAAAGGTTTGATTTCAGGAGTGGATGCAAGAGCATGGTTTTTGCGAATGAAACCTTTTCATGACAAATGGTCCAAAAACAAAATATTGCCCTTCTTAAGACTAGCTTCTTATGAAGCCATCCCTTTTGACGGAGCTATATCTCGCCTTATTGGCATCTTTGGGACCCTGCCATCAAGCGCTTCTTGTTCAGATGGGGACCAATGATTGTGACATTAGGCGATATTGCCTTTATTGCTGGGATTTCTCCAACGGGTAAATATGGAATTGAACTTCCTATCTTTCACCATGTTAAAGAACCACAATCAATGTACGGGTCGATGCTTATCAACTTTTCGCGGATTGCTAGTCCTTACGCTAGTGCTAGCAAGTGTGGCTTTCGAAATTTGTTGATTTCTTCCTCAATAAGGATACTAATGAGGAAGTTACTTCTCAAGAGGAAGTACTTTTTCTCACCTTTGCTTTCTCCAAATTGATGATGTCTAGATTTGGAGGAGTAGTAACATTATGGCTATCTTTAGTATGTTAACATCTCCTCTACTTCGAAGAAGTAGCTTTGGCTCTGTTCTATTAGGACAACTTTATAGATGTCTTTTCGGGAGTAGAGAATCTTTCAAAGGTTTTGGAATTCATACCTTGAATCTCATATTCTCTTAGGGATTTGGACCCCTTTGGCTCTTGACTTATTGGGGTCATATGTATCTACCCTGTCTAATGGTTATCAAGCCCTTTTATGCTTTTAAAGCATCTAAGGGTTCAGAGGAGGAAAATCTTTCTTTTGATCCCCTTTTGTTCCTCTCGAGTCTTGATGATTGTAGGCCGTTATGGTGAAGTCGGCTTCAATCTTATATCTCCGGGACAGTTTGGCATCCAAGTTTAATCTTTTCATACTTCTTGGTTTCTAAGTCCAATCACGGTGTCGGAATATTTTTTCCGGATAAGATGGTTGTTTCTTTTGCAGATGAAACTTGACGCCATCAAACAATGCCTTCTTGGCTAAAATCCCTGAACATCCACTCTGGTTCCCTAGGGAGTGGAAACTTTTGGGGTAATGTTCTTAGGTCTAGGGATTTAATAGCTGCTGAGCCTGAATATTTTGGCTTTGAGGCTAATAATCCAAAGCTGGTAGCTATGCAATTTGGATTGGTCCAAACACTAGCTATTCCTTACTTCTTGACCCGTAATGATCCTTGGACTTCAAGTGGTCGTTTTGAAGAAGGTAGAGCCCTTCAGAGCAGAACTCTTGGCCTTACTTCCATGTCCATATCTCCTTGGAAATGGATCATTAAAGCTGTTAGAGGCTTCCATACGTGGTGGGATCATGTCTTCCCAAATGACTCGATGTGTTACGATGCTTTGGCGAATTTTGAGGACCCGGCTCTTCTTAGGGTCGTAAGTAATTTTCCTTCCTTAGTTATTTTATAACTTTTTGTAGGAGTGAATATTACTAAACCTTCTTTATGCTCTACTTTCGACTTTTTAGCAAAAGCTGGCAAGAAGAAGTTAAGGGTACCGATGGTATGACAATGGAGTCTAGATATGACAAGCTCCATTGGAATACCATAGACAAAAGGGTTCCTCCTCATACCTCTTGGGAGGATGAAGATGATCTTGCTTATGAACAAGGGATCTCCTATGGAGATGTTCGATCTGTGGATGACATTCAATCCATGGGACCCTTTGGAGCGGATTGACCCTTTCAAAAGAGCCGCAAGGAAAAGAGATTATAATTGTCTCTTTGCTTCCAAGGACACCCAACCCAGAAGGGTTAATTGGAGCAACCTGAGCCTTTTAAGAAGGCTTCTAAAAGAGAGATCATGGTTGTATTTACGCCTCCCGGACCTTTAAGGCATTCCTACGGGAAACGTCCTAAGTTAGAGGTTTGTTCAGAAATACCACAGTATACCATCTCCTCTGATGAAGATGATGACAAAACCATATCTCGGATTTTCAAAAGGAAACCGGGAGTTAAAGCAAGTAAGAATCGACTTTTACTCCATTTATGAGAAGTTTCACTTTTCTAGCATGCGATTAATTTGTTCCGGGTTCCTGCGGTGCGATGTGATGAGCCTAAGATTATTAGTGACCCTTCTTTTAAGAAGTCATCACCTCTTGGCTCTATCGGCAATGCTCCAGGAGACGTTCCCCGGGTAGGCGATCCGAGTTAGTTTCAAAGGGTGGTTCTATTGATGCATTTGTCATCAATCATCCCATCTCAAGTGGTCTTTGCCCTCTAGTTGGAAAATGTGGCTACCCTTTCTTTGTGTGATTCCCCCGGGTTGGAAGGGCCGAGCATTTTTACGTGGAATCTCTGAAGAGGAATTGTTTTGACGAAAATCCCTTGGAACCCAAGTCCTTTAGATATTGTCATAGCAATTCCTTCTATCGCTAAAGATGAAGTTCCAAAGACTCTTTGTCCCTTTAGAGATTACACCTTTGCGGAGCAGTACTGACCTTGTAATTACCTCTATTTGTAAAGGTTCTTCATCAACTTCAGCATCTACTTCAGGGACTGGTCTGCCTCTCTTTCCTCATGAATTCATTTTAGATTTCCTCTATATGAGTCCATGTCCTCATAATACCGAGACTTCACTCTCTTGCTAACTTGGCTTCTCTTCTTTATGATGCAGGGGGAAGCATTTAAGGAGAACAAGTGTGATGAAAAGAGTCGATGGAAGGAAGGAAATTAGTCGCGAGGCGGCTATCATTGTAAGGGATCAACACTGTAAGTGATCGACCCACTTTGGCCAACGGTGATCATTCCGGTGATGAGTCATCGGCACACATAAAACAAGAAGATAAAATGCGGGATCTCTACTTAACCTTAACCGGCAACCCTTATGATCGGGCTTACGCACGGGCTCTTAAGCAAATTTTGGAATCCCTGATTTCTCAAGGCTTTGAATAATGGATGCCTTGTCTTGATTATGTTAAGGAAGCTGTTGTTCTTCACCAATGTCTTCTTGAATCAAGAGTCCAACCTCCAAAATTCTCGGCTCGAAACTTCGGGGAAGAGGAGACTTCTTTGGAAGTCCAGGGCTAAATCCTTCAAAAATTTCGGAAGCGAGATCCAAGATTCCTTGAGTTCTTGTGATCGAAGCGAAACTTCTTTCGAGGAGAGACAATTTTTGTAAAATCGCCTGTTGAGATAAACAAAGAGGAGGTTAATATTGTTAATGAAAAGTCTTCCCTCAGCTCCATTGTAAGCGAAGAGGAAAAAATACACCAAGAGCGAGCAAACCTTGCTCATTTGAGGCAAGAGATGTTCAAAGATATGGCGGTACAACAAAGCTTGATTCTCCAAAAGGAAAAACTACGTAATGTTTGGTGCGCCATAAAACACCTTAGTTTAGCTATTAGACAATGTTGGAATGTCTAGTAACATTATTATAAATGTTGTAATGATCCTTTCTTGTTTGAAACAATTACGCATGTTTTATGTTGAAACACAAGATCATGTTGTTCCATATAGATGGGTGATATTTCTTTAGAAATTTGCCATTCAATGCTCTATCTTTTATGTTGCCATCTATATCCTTTAATAGATATGCATTTCCGGATATTTTCTTATGAATGATGAAAGGACCCCGCCACTTAGGTGACCATTTCCCTAAATGTGGATCTTTGTAAGGCCGTTACGGCGGGAACATTTTCCACACCTTATCATTCTCCGGAATTCTTTGGGCACTACTTTTTTTTGTTGTAGGCCACGGCGACTTTTTCTTTTTGGATTCTCATTTTGGCTAGGGCTTCTTCCTTAGCTTCTACGGCATCCATAATTTCAATTCATCGCTTTGTGAATAATCATCTCCGATAATCTCATTTGTTGAGCTACCCTTGATGATCTTACATTCACTTGGTGGGATCTTTGGAGTATGCCCATAAACTAAGTTAAAAGGCGTAACCCTGTTGCTTCCCTTTTAGAGGTCTGTAGGCCCATAGGGCGTATAGCAACAACTCATCTCATTTTCTTGGTTTTATTATCTATGAGTTTTGAGATCCCCTTGACTATGATCTTATTGGTAGCTTGACTTGACCATTTGCTTGAGCATAGTAAGGCGTTGAATGCAATTTAGTAACCCCAAAGCTGGTTAAGATATCCGAGTAGATCGGGATTTCTAAATACGTGGCTTGATCAAAGGTTATAGTTTACGGAATTCCAAACCTTGTAAAGATTTTTTCTTCCAAGAAATTTATGACAACTTGAGTATTGAGCACTGTTGAAAGCTTGAGCCTCCACCCATTTGGTGAAGTAATCGGTTACCACTAGGATGTATGAATGCTTTTAGAGGATGCGGGATTGATTTCTCCTATGGCATCCACTACCCATCCTCCGAGCGACCAACGTTTAATAATGTACTTAAGTTACGAAGTTGGTGCCCTGGCGATAGGCCCAAACTTTTGACATCTTTTGCAACTTTTAGCATAGTCTATACAATCCTTTCTCATTGTAGGCTAATAGAAGTCATGTTCGTGCAACAGCTATCTCATTTTTAGACCGTTTTGATGAGCACCACATAACCCTTGGTGAATTTCTGCCATGAGGGTCAAAGCCTCTCCAGCATCCACACATTTCAAAAGTTATCCTTCAGGATCCTTTCTATGTAATTCACCGAATTGCATGCAAAACATAGTTGCTGTCATTTTCACTTTATTTGGCACTTTTGTCCCAGTTGGGTCCTGGAGATAATGAATAATTTCGTTTCTCCAGTCCATTTCCTCCCTTAATATTGAAATTCTATAGATTTCCAATATATCCTCTGATCTTTTTTGATTGAGTTCAGTGAGAGGTACTAGGACTTTCTCTTGGAGAATGATATCTTCATTTTGTGAAGGAATCTTCTCTCTAGCAGAAGCTATTTGGGATAGCTGATCTGCTACCTTGTTTTCTTCTCTAGGAATGTGTATGAAGGTGATTTCCTTAAATTGTTTAGACAACTTTTGTACTTTCTTACCATATTCCTGAGATACTAGCGATATACTTTTAAATTCCTCATTTATTTGATAAATGACTAATTGAGAATCTCCATATATCTTCGCTTTCTTAGCTCCCAATTCTAGCAACATGTCTAGTCCAATTAATAAAGCTTCATATTCAGCTCTATTGTTGGTGCATGGACCCTTCAGGGCTACTGCTAGTTTAGTTGGAATCCCATCAGGAGATAAAATATATATTCCAGCTCCTGCAGTTTCTCTGGTATTGGATCCATCAAAGAACAAACCCCATGGAAGGATATCTTCATCAATGATTCCTGAGTCACAACATGGATGGGTTGCCAAGAAGTCAGCTAAAGCTTGACCTTTTACTGCCTTTTGTGGCACATATATTAGGTCGAACTGAAGTAAATGTAAACTTCATTTACTTAGCCTTCCTTTTAGAAAAGGCTGAGATATCATATACTTTATGACACCTGTTGGAGATATTACTTCCACTGTAAAGGCCATGAAATAATGTATGAGCTTGATGGATGCGTCATACAAGCACAAACACCATTTTTCCGCCATAGTATACCTTTTCTCAGTGTCATGCAGGATCCTACTTAAATAGAATATAGCCTGCTCATGTCCCTTCTCATTTTCTTGAGTAAGGAGACTACCAATGGAATCTTCACAAGCAGATAGGTATAACCTTAATGGCTTCCCATTCTGTCTTGGAGGTATCAATACGGGAGGGCTTGCCAAATCTTGTTTGATTTGATTAAAAGCCATTTGATGCTCCTCATTCCATTTAAACTCTGATTCATGTTTTAATCTTAGCAAAGGTGAAAACTTTTTAGTTTTCTGCTAAGTTGGCCATGAATCTTCTAACATAATTAACCTACCCGAGGAATCTTTGCGGCTCCTTCTTATTAGAGGGTGGCTTGGCGCCAACACTTCTTTTGCCTTGTTTTGGTCAATTTCCATTCCATTTTTATGAATGAGGAATCCCAAAAGTTACTAGCTTTAACTCCGAATGAACATTTGAGTGGATTCATTTTTAGGTGATACTCTCTCATTCTAGTAAATGACTTAATCAAATGTTCTTTATGTTTTAAGAAATCATTTGATTTTACCAAGATGTCATCCACATAAACCTCCATGATTTTACCAATCATGTCCTTAAAGATAGCATCCATTGCTCGTTGGTATGTGGCTCCAGCATTTTTCAATCCAAATGGCATAGCTACATATTCAAACAAGCCTAATGATTTTGGACATCTGAAGGTCGTTTTGTTACAGTCTTCATGTGCAATCCTTAATTGGTGATACCCTGCATACCCATCCATGGAAGATATGTATTCATATCTTGATGCAGCATCTATTAGGAGATCAGCCACTGGCATAGGGTATTGATCTTTGGGGGTAGCTTTGATTAATTCCCTAAAATCAATGCAGATTCGTATCTTGCTATTTTTATTAACTACTGGAACTATATTGGAGATCCAGTCAGCATATTGGCAAGGCCTTATGAACTCTGCCTTGAGGAGTTTGTTTATTTCCTCTTGTATTGGCTCTGTTAGTTCAGGCGCCAGTCTTCTAGGACTTTGAGCCACAGGCTTGAATCCCTCTTTGATAGGTAGTTTATGCTCTATTATTTTCCTATCAATTCCAGGCATTTCGTGATGTTCCCAAGCAAAACAATCCTTAAATTCTTTTAGAATTTTTATGATTTCCCTGCTTCTCTTGGTTAGTGAGGAGCTTACTTATGTAAGTAACTCGTGGATTTTCATTATCCCCTAAATTTATTTCTTCTAGTGGATCATGAACCTCTTGTTTAATATCCTCACTTTTAGCCCATACTTTCTCATCCTCCTCTTCTAAGGATTCAGTTTCGTGTAAAGTAGAGCAACATGCATTAGAATTTATAAGAAAATCCTCTTGGAATTTTCTAAAAACTAAATCTTTCATTACTTTATCAACAATAGGGGTAAACCCATTACAACATTCTTCTGGTTTATAATCATAATAAACTTTTATAAGGAAAATACATCCTAAACTCTACAAACTAATGAGAGCTAAGGGTTGATCATAGTCTGGCGCCTGTTGAAAATATTCACATTTTGATTGAATGTCTTCCACTTCTGGGGCGTCATTAATTTCTTCAATGAGAATTGCACTGAGTTTTCTACTTCTTGGTGAGTTTGTGACTCAAGTTGTAGAGCAACCTCAATTTTGATGGTAGGAGGCCCGACTTTAGAGAGTCCCTAACAAAGACAGAATCAGGAGATGTAATTAGACAAACTTCCTCATCTGCTTGAACCATCTCATAAGTATCACCATTCCACAAAATTAAAATTTAATGGAGTGATGATGGAATAGCATAATTATGATGTAACAAATCTCTTCCTAGTATGGCATTATAGTGAGTACCATTTTCGACTATGAAAAAACCGGTATAAGTAGTTTTAGTTCCTACTCTTATCTTTAAGATAGCCATTCCTTCCACTTTTTCAGATAAACTAGAAAAATCAGTTATGTTGATTTGTATGTTATGCAAATCTTTTCTCGTTTTCCCTAGTTTTCTAAATACAGAGAGTGGCATAATATTAACAGTAGCTCCTGTGTCTACCAATACTTTGCCTAATCGGACTCCCTCAAAGTCAACATTTAGGAATAAGGCTTTAGTGTGCTTATTATTGACATCAACTGACCTAAAGATTTTATCTATGATTAACTTCTCTAGGTTAGCTTTTAGAGATTTTTGTTAGGCACTTTCTTATGAGGTGCATTCAAATAAGATGACAAGCTTTGAGAAGAAGTAATTTTAAAATTACCTGCCCTTTCTTCCTTATCAACTTCATCTGCCCATGATGTAGTATTGGTCTGGAATTCTGGTTGGTCTTCTGATTTCTTGAACTCTGTTGGTAGCATGACCACATTGCCCTGCGCGTCTTTCTCCTCTCCCAATTCTGTTTGAGGTTCGCTCATCAATGGATCTCCATCCAGAATTAAGTCGCTATCAGAAACCAATAAGTCCAAATCCTCAGATCCAAACTCTGAATCATAGTCCTCAATAAAGCCGTTTCCGGATTCTCTTTCATAAAGAGAGTCACTTCCCTGAAATTCTTTGGTCACCACTCTTTATAGGTGGTGGATCATGTTGTTCCTTTTCCAAAAGGTAATAACTTAGTGATTCCGACTTGTAACGCCTTCTCGTCATTCGATGTTTGCTATAAGGGATTCTAGCACATTTTGAGTCTTTGATTTGCGCCCTTCTTTGCGAGCTTTCATACTCAACTCCTTCATCTTTATTGTCCTACTTTTAGGAAAGTTTTGGACTTCCGATAATGGCCATGGCTTAGCTACTGACTTGATCTTTGGCTTCACTTGGTCCCCATGGGAATTCACCCTTCTTTTAAGAATTTTCGGCACGGGAGTTTGACTTGACTCCCTTTCCTTCCCTTTTAAAAGAGGGCACAGGCCGGGGATGTCCTGTTTCCTAGGTCCTTGACTTACGGACCTTTTCGGAATGGACTGGTATGCGAGGCACATAGGTAGGATCATTTGGGATGATGCGAGTTCTAACCATTTCGAAGGTTAGCCTATCGCACATGATGAGAACATACCATTTCTTAAGGCCTTGACCCTTTTATTGCCCTAGTCTACAATGGGAATTTATGAGCGAGCCTCTTTGTAGGTTTTAGCTCTTTCTTCAAGCATTATTGGAACCGGGTTAGCATTACCGGGCATCTTAGCTTTGGCTAAATTGGCCTTGTAGGCTTCTAACCCATGGCATGTTGTTCCATTTCAGAGACAATCAGTCTTTTGAGACTTAACAGCCTAGTGAGGAACCCTCTGAAAACTTGGCATTGATCTGTGGTATGCGATCCATTCATATGCCATCTGCACATATCCTCCAATCCTTCTTCATTGGCTATCTTTGGCATAACCAAGATTCCTTCGTCAAGCAATCTATTGAAGAGTTGGTTACCTATTTCGGTAGCTTGAGATGCGTGCAAAGGAACAGTAAAAACATGATTAGTATCTACCATTCCACGAGAATAGTTCAAATGGTTCATCCATCCCAACTATATTAAGATCTTCTTCATCAAGAAACATGATATTTTTCTTATCAATTTCATCCTGGATTTTATTTTTTAAAAACAATGCATTCGAAGTGTCATGAGTTCTTGCATCATGCCATTTACGGTATTTTTACCCTTAACTTCCTCGGCGGTTCTTACTTTATGCCTTCCTATCAGTTTTATCTTTTTGTTAGATAATAACCAGTCGAAAATAGCATTAGATTTCTTAGCATCAAAAGTATATTTCCTCTTTTGTTCAGACTTCATATCTTTTGGCGCCAGAAATTCTTTTTTCTCTAAAGGAGCACACTTATAAGGTACTCCTTAAATGAATTCTGCCACGTCCACTTCCCGTGCGGTTTCAAAGTGGAAAGGCTCGTCATTACGAGCAAAGAAGTTATGGTGTCTTCTTTGCGCATTCGGCTTGTAGGTTCCTTTCATACCTTACAACCGATTCTACTAATTCAACAAAATCGCCAAAAGCATGACCATCGAACCTTTTCGAGCGAATTAACATTCGCTCTTGAGCCATTTGTACAAATTCTCTCTCAGGGATGCTTACATGACACCTGATCTTAGCCATTTTGAATCTAGATAGGTAGTCTTCTATAGACTCTCCTAACTTTTGTTGGATTCTAGCCAAATCACTTAAAGTCACCCGGGCTCAGTGCGTGCAAAATGATTTGTAAATTGCACCTGCATCCATTGCATGTCTTGCCATGAGTGAATGGAATTTGGCGGTAAATTAGTATACCACCAAAAAGCAGTCTCAGGAAGAGACATGGAGAACATTCTAAGTTTTAATTGTCAGCTGCCTCCCTGCATTGACAATTGAACCTAACTAAATGCTCTTCGGCAGAAACTCTATCATTGCCTGAGAATAAGGTAAAGTCAGGTATCTTAAACATTCTAGGAAATGGAATGGCTTTATCAATCCATTCAGGGTAAGGTTTTTGACCAATTTGCCTCTGATTTTTCCTAGAAGAATCCCCTACTAGTCTTTGGACTAGTGCCTCAACATGTCTTTGCCAATTAATCTGATGCATTTGTATTCCTGGATATCCCATGTTCCCATTTCCCATGTTTCCCGTGTGATCATATACAGGATTGGGGTTAGGATTGAAAGGTTGATTTTGATAACCTCCCATAGGAGTCTCCTGGTATTGCATAAAAGCAGGATTGGTTGCACCTTGCGCCATTTGCGGTGGGAATGTTTGCCCATTTGTGGGCATCCTCTGTTGACGAGTGGCAGTTGCTTGGGCAAATGGAGCTTTGGGTTGATTATACCCGGGGTATTCCCATAATGCGACGTACTAGCCATATTTGGTTGGTTCTGAGGCGTGTAACCATAGGGTAAAGAAGGACTTCCAGCCACATTTGGCTGGTTGAAAGGTGCATACGCATACGGTATACTATTGTTATTTGTAACAAAAAAGCATCCTCGCCTTTGTCCTCCCTGTGATGGTCAGTTGATGTGTGTTGTCACCAATTTGTCCACCACCCATGGAAAAGCGAAGGTTGGTGATGTCCGACGCTGGTGCCGGCTGGCTCCACGCCCGCTGCCATTTCACCACTTCTCCTAACGTTCCCATGATTACCCTCTCCATGACTCAAGGGTATGGCCCTTGTTTGGTGTGCATGAGAGGAAGTTTGTGAATCGCCTGAAATAAGTATATCTCTATTTTCAGGGTGGGAAAAATGTACCCTCGGAGGGTAACCTAGTGGAGGAACATCTGGCTCTATACCAGGATTTCCCCTTGCTCTATTCAATGGGACCTCTTCTAAGGCCTTAACTAGTTTCTCATTTAGCGATAGTGTTTTTCGACTAGTGGTTCTAGGCGAGTAACTACTTCGATGGCAAGAGATGTCGACATTGCTCGTGAAAGTTGCACTCATAGTATCATTGATATCTACAAGTATTCCGTCGATCTACCTAGAGTTGATCTCTCTCATTCTCCTCACTTATCCTTTGGAGGATATACGTGAAGACCCGGGGCGATTCGTGGGCTAGAGTCCTATAGTTGGAGTCAAATTGTTGTCTCGACTCTCTCGGCTTCTAATAGTAAATTCTTTACTATTTCTGTAAACTTTCCATACATTTGTTGTACAAGTCCACGACCCGTATTACACGGAGATGAGCTTTCCCTTTGTGGGGTCTCTCCATTTGACTCTTCATGAGTATGGTGAACTGATTCACCATTGTCACCCTGCGCCCTATTTTCTAGAGGAGTTGAATAACTTATTTCCATGTTTTGGAAACTTGTTCCCTCCTGAGCAACTTCCTTATTCTTTTTAGAACGTGTATTCGGCATTTTCTTAAAAGCAACCGTTTTTATTTTACAGTTGGTTTTTCGAAAGTATGAAGAAGAAAGTTCACAATGTGTTTATGAATCTTCTTCTCCCCTTTGTGGTCGCCAAAAAACTTGTTGGTGCAAAATCGGTTGGTTGACTTTGCAAACAAGTCAATGCACACCCCAGTAGTTTGATCTTGAATGTCACGGGAGACTTAGCCCTTAAGGGCTACCGGTTTTAATTAGATAAAACCTTGCTAACGTACTTTGTTGCAATAGGATTAAACCACAACGCCTAATAAATTCGGGCGAAACGCTTAATAAATAGATCAAACAATAATTAATCTATTAATTAAAGCCCAACATTCCCATACATGCCACAAACTTTTAGGAAAGAATTTTACAACACATGGGGGGATAAGCCGATTTGGACAACTAAAGGGGAAGACACGAAGGGAGTTACCTCTATGGTTCCTTGCTTTAATCGGAGAATTACAGAACTCGTCGCCAGAACATGTTCTACGTCTAAGGACTAAACTATAACCCCAGAAGGGGGTTGGCTAGGCTAGAGCTAGGCTACGCTAAGAAAAGAGTAATTTGCAAGTTGTTTTGTGTGTTGTTGTTCTTTGCTTGATGATCGCTCTTCTATTTATAGAGAAACATGATGCGTAACTTCCTTGCTTACTTGGAGGGAAAACATTTGAATCATCTTTGATTCAAACCTTCAAGCTATCTTGGTATTTGAACAATTGTAGCCTTACACGTTCTTCCTTATGTGGATTCGTCTAATGATTGCTCCTTAACTACTCGTACGCTTATCATTCTTGACTTTCATCTCCTGATGGTCTTGGTAATCTCCTCCTATTGACTTTGACTTGTGTTGACTTTGTCCACTAGGCTTCATACTCTTGTTGGGCTTTCATGTTAAGACTAAATTAAACCTTTTGAGGTCTAATACAATGTACCATAATAAATGTTATTGGGCATCTAAAAATGGTAGTAACATTATCAAAGCTACAATCTCCAACAAAATCATCGTTCTCACTTCTCATAAAAGAGCCCCGCTCAATATGCCTTGCGAGCTTGCACCAAGAAGAAAGAAGACGAGGGAAATCCCAAGTAAAGTCCATTGCCTGGGTGTGCAAGATGTCGGGGCAGGTGGGCATTGGGCAGCGCGCGCTCGTTGTAAACACGTCAAAAATACCTAAACTACCCAATATAGGGCAAGTAAAGGGTCGAATCCACAAGGACTAAGGAAAGCACCAATAAGTATCGATTTATGATAAGCTAAGCAAACTCCATGTTTTTGAAGATTTATGGATGAAAGGACAATAAGAAAAATGGCTTTGGGAAGGGGTATCCACCAATCAACTCATTCACAAACCAAGCAATCACAATGGGAATCAACAATGGGGATCAATTGGGGGAATTGTTCATCCATTGGTACTCTAACCACTCTCTCGAGCTAGCTAGATTGGCCTAGTCTCTTACCGAAGACCTATTCTCATGTCTAAGGCATTCAACCAAGCATATCCATAAACATGATGAACTTAAACAAGCAAACTAAATCCCCTAGGCTAGGTAGTCCCTATTCTCATGGTCCTTCAAGCCTAATAATCGATTTGAGGCAACCCCTTAACTTCATCTCTCGATCCTTCACTAAGGGTACCTAAATAATGCTCCTATGATGGCCAATCACACAAACATTCATGAAAATGCCAAATCAATTAACCAAAATTATCCCAAGTTAAAGCCCAATGTTGGATTTAGAGGTTCATGAACTCATTAATGGCTTCAAACCCTTCCCAAAGAAATAGCTACTCACAAATCATGAAAAATTATAAACTAAAAGACATTAACAACTATTAACATAAACTAAAACAATAATCTAGGATGAACAAGTAAATAGAGTGAAAATGACATGGAAATATGAAAATAAAGCAATAAAATATGAGAGAGAGTAAGAAATTCTCATTAAAGTTGCAAGGAGCTTCAAAATCTTCAAGTTTCCTTCTTAGATTCTTCAAATTCCAAGTTTTCAACAAGTTTCTCTCACTTCTCTCTCTAGAAGATGAGATTTTCTCTCTCCTAGGGTTCTAAGAATTTCAAATCTCACTTTATTAAAATATATTGTAAATTAGTCTAAGTTAAAATAAGAGGAGTCCCTCTTAAATGGTCATAAGAAATAAAACGAAAATTACAAAACAACCCCCGCATTAAAGCAAACAAAGTCGCAAAAGGTTTCCGGGAAAAATGACCCGGCCGGGCGGGTAAGATGACCCGAGCCCTCGGGTGGTCTGACCACTTGTTAGAAAGCTATTGAGCCAAACTTTCATCTCCAACTTGAATCGCTCAAAAATGTTTTGTGTGAAAGTTATAGCCATTTGAAGTTGACCCTTGTGCGCAAATCCTTCCAAAACTTCTTATATTTGTCCCCATGAACTCGGTTATGCTTCCTTGAAGCTTCCTTGACCTTCGTCTTCGATCTTAATATCCGGGGTTGTGCAAGTATCCTCCAAGCATGCTCCTAAGTCCTGGAAATGAAACAAAGCGCCCAAAGAAAGTGCATACGAGGAGGAAAATTGCACAAATTAAGGAGATAGCTAACAAACTAGCCTAAACTAACTCAAAAACAACTATAATACCAACTAAAAGAGATCAAAAAGTAAAGCAATAAACAAGGCATCAGCAACCGTGCAAGTATAGGCTCTAGAAAAGAAGCCAAAAATCATGCAGTACTAATCATGCTAAATTAAGCCTGAGACCATGCTAAACTAAGCGAGAGATTATACGTACATTAAGAACCGACCTCCTTTTATATTAGTTGACTACTACTCTTACGCCCTACTTTCTCCTCTGTTTGTCTCATTTGTTATTGGATTAAGCTAACAATTTTGGGACGGGACCAAGTTTACCTAGTACTTTAATTACTCTTAAACACTTGTTTAATTTTTCTTAGTAGAAGTAGTAGTTTGGGATTGAAGATTTTGCAGCATAGAAGAGAAGAATTAATTCCACCTTCAAATCTTTTATTGGAAGAACCTCGTTTTCTTTCCAAGAATTCAACATTTACATCTTTTGTTGTAAGAACCTCATTTTCTTTCCTTTGTTTATCATAATTTGACCTTAATTTACTACTTGCTTGCTTAATTATGATAGTGGATAGTCAGTAGCTCTTTTAGGCCTTGGGGTCGGAAGACCCCCTAACTTGTTCACAATTAAAATCTAAAAATATAAACCTCAAACACGAATTGCTGAGAAGGAAAATTACAGAGATTGAGTTGGGGTTCCCTCCATTTCCTAAAAGAAATAGATAGAGTATTTCCCTTACCAATGATTGGGAATGTTTTCTTCAAAGGATGGTTGGGATTTGGGAATGTTTGAAGGAGGGAAATATGGAGGGTTCTAGAAATGCACTTTTTACTAGCTTATGTGTCATTGTAATTCGTAAGATAGGAAAATGGATGAAAAAACATGGTGAGGATACTAACACATAAATGTTGAGTGGAACGGACAAGAGAGAGATTGTTTACATGAGAAGTGAATGACACCACTTTTTGCCTTTTTATTTTAATAAAAATTATCAAGACACTTGTTGTTATTACAATCATTACATTATTGGTTTCTCCCTCCTAATCCACAACCATATTAAACCTGCCTCTATAAAAGGGGGGAGGGGTTGAGTTTAGATCAAGTTGAAAATAGAAAATAAAAAGGGGGAAAAGATTGAGTTGGAGAGTTAATTTTGAAATTAAAGTAGAAAAAAAAAACACAAAAACAAAGTGAAATTACGAGAGAGCAAAAACACTAGAGAAAAATCAAAGGATGATGCCATTTTCACTGTGATGAAGTTTGCTAGTGATGGTTGGCAATTGATGTTAATTAATTACTTATAATGCAATGAATATATAAGAGGGTTAAAATTGATGTTATAAAACTAATGAACATATCACACCTCAGCAGTAGTAGCTCAGCTACACCTCAGCAGCAACACTGGATTGCTTCTCTCTAAGAGAGTCACACTGGATCATTTCCCACATAACTGAATAAAAAATTATGTTATATAGAGACACGTGCTATTATTGTATTCTAGCAAGTATGAGTAGTAGATTACTTGTAATAAGTTTATTCATTCAAGCAAATAATACATTCTTCTATTCTCTCAAATCTCTACTTTCTCTCTGTCTCAATATGTGATTAGTTCTGCAAATTGATACAAGCTCAACTTGTTCACATGGTATTAGACCTGATTTCCGCACAAAATGTCGTCTGAAAATCAGGTGTTATTCTTCTGTTCTTGATTCTTGATTTAAGTGAAGTCTACATTTTTTTTGTTATGATTTGTTGTGTTGTTGTTGAAAATTGGATTTTTTTGTATGTTGAAACAATTCATTGATGAACTGAAGTTGTTTTGAATTTCTGGAAATTAAGAAGGAAATTCACATTGTTGATTGATAATTCTGGTGATCAGAAAATATGTGATTCTGAATTTGATTGTTGATTGTTGATCCGGGTGATTAGAAGCTTTGTGAATTTGAGATTGATTGTTGAAAACTGAAATCAACATTTTATGATTAAAGATTGATTGTTAATCTTCATTTTCTAGTGATTCTTGTATTGTTCTTAAAATTGATCTAGTTCCTTATTCATATCAATTCCATTTCATCTTCTCTTTCTCTTTCTGAAATTCTTTTCATTTGAAACCTCAAAACTCAAACAATGTCTTCATCTACACCTACACATGAACCTACAACAGTTCTAGGGAGTGTATATTATATACATCCATCTGATTCATCTAATACAAAGCTTGTTAATGATTTGTTCACTGGAAACAACTATGGAGATTGGAAACGTTCTATGATGCTGGTTTTATCATCTAGGAATAAATTGTGTTTTGTGGATGGTTCCTTAGAAGAGCCTGCTGTAACTTATGCTGCTTATAAAGTTTGGCATATGTGTAATTACTTAATTGTTGGATGGTTATTGTTTTCATTAGAAAAACATATTTGCAAAAAGTGTCCTGTATTATATATAAGAAAGCAACGGATCTTTGGAAAGATCTTGAAGATAGGTGTGGACAGGCCCTCCGGTGCTCAATTGTTCTCTTTACAACAATAAATTTTTGAAATGCAACAAGGAAAGTTGTATATATCCTTGTTTTTCAGCAACATAAAATCATTATGGGATGAACTTGATGATTTGGATCCACTACCAGTTTGTTCATGTGGAAATTGCACATGCACTTTGACTAAAAAGATGCTTAAGTCACAACAGGATCAAAGGCTTATGGTTTTTCTGATGAAGCTTAATGAAGATTATGTTCAATCTAGAACAAATATCTTAATGATGCAACCCCTTCCTAACCTCAACACAACATATAGATTGTTAGTTCAAGAAGAGAAGCGTCAAGAGGTGAGTAATGTGGTAAATCAACATGATTCTTTAGCATTTCTTGCATATGACAACGAAGGTATAACAATGATAAGAATCGAATTACAAATCGGTGTTTCGCTTCTAATAAGCCTTTGTTTGGGAACAAAAGAGCTTCAACATGGTTTTGTGAGTACCGTAAGACACTGGGCATGGGATTGAACGTTGCTATAAACTACATGAACTTCCACCTCATTTAAGTGGACATAGAGACAAGAGAGCTGCAAATCTTGCTCAAATTGGCTCGGTAAGAATCTAATTCTCGGAGCTCGTGAATAAAAGACAATATCGGTTGATCAATATAATCAATTGATGTCTTTACTCACTAAACAACAAGCTCAAGCATTGGATAATCTTGTTCCATCATCTGAACATTCCAACACCACTGGAAATGCTTTCATGGCAGGTAATACTTGCCTTCTTTCCAGTCTTAGTTCATCTTGGGTGCTTGATTCTGGTGCAACATATCATATTTGCCATGATTTAAATATGTTTGAATCATATTACAAAGTTTCGGTGATGATAACAACATAACAATACCTACGATGGTAGTAAAGTGAAAATCATACACAAAGGCACGAGTCAAATTTTCTCCCGATATCATTTTGACGAGATGTGTTGCATGTTCCCCACTTCCACTTTAACTTGATTTCTATTCCTAAACTACGTTATGATATGAAATGTTACGTCAATTTCACATCTAATTAATTCATGTGTTCTTCGGGGTCCTTCATTGATCCAACCTCCGGTTCTTGGTAATTTGGAGGATGGCTTATATTGTACTCCACAACGGTCAAGTCCTATTTACATGTCTCAAGTGATACACATATAGCTTCTACTTTTGTTTCTATCAATAATTGTACTAAAAATGCCAAACTTTGACACTTAAGACTAGGATACTTTCCTTTTCATTCCATGAAATATGTTCAACCTAGTTTTAAGCTAGATAGTATATTATCTTCTTGTATCGTCCAAGTTTGCCCTGCTGCTAGGGATGTCAATGGGTAGGGTCTGGGTAGGGTAAGGCTAGACCCTTACCCATACCCTAACTTTTGGATGTAGACCCATACCCTACCCATACCCATAGGGTAAATTTTTTAGGACCCTTACCCGTACCCGTAGGGTCCGATAGGTGCGGGTAGGGTCCAGGGTCTAAAATGGGTCCAACACAAAAATAAATCCGCTTACATTTTCACATGTATATATAATCGTTGCGTAATTTCATATATTAATTTTGCAATTAGCACACATAATATCAACGTACATTCCATACCAATAAATATTTTTTGCACATCCCAAAAGTCTCATACATCAAAATATAAATAAAGACATTTTTACGTGATTGCGATTTGCGGCTAGGGTTCCTAACTTAGGGAGGGTTTTAGTTTTATTGGAAGAGTGCTGGAAGGATATGTTTATATATATATATATATTTATTTTAATTTTAAAAAATAAAATATATATTTTAGTTTAGATGGGTCTATGGGTAGGGTTTGGGTAGGGTCCGGGTATTTGAGGAGCGGACCCTTACCCTACCCCTTACCCGGAGAAGGGACCAAGACCCATACCCTACCCTTACCCATGGGGTCCAAAAATTAAGACCCATACCCTAATTTTAGGGTAGAGGTGCAGGTGGGTCTGGGTAGGGTCCTCGGGACCCATTGCCATCCCTACCTGCTGTCAGGCAAACAAGACTTCAATTTACTCTTAGTTCAATAAAAACACATAAACCATTTCAACTGATTCATGTGGACTTGTGGGGACCATACTAAACATCTACTTATAATGGCTGCAAATCTTTTGTTACAATTGTGGATGATTTTAGCAGACATACTTGGGTGTATATGCTTAAATATAAATCAGTTGTAGTGCAAATTATCCAAGATTTCTTTGCATATGTTAACACGCAATTCCAATGTCTTGTTGAATGTGTGAGGTCTGATAATGCCAAGGAGTTGTGTGAAGGAAGTATGCTTCAATTCTTCCTCAGAAATGGTGTTATACACCAAAGAAGTTGTACATAAACTCCTCAGCAGAATGGAGTGGTAGAAAGGAAGCATAGGCACCTACTTGAGGTAGCTAGGGCTCTTTTCTTCCAATCAAACATCCCTGCAGCATATTGGAGTGAATGTGTACTGTGTGCAGTACATTTGATAAACAGGTTGCCTCTTAAAGTGCTTAAACACATCTCCCCTTATGAAAAACTGTTCAATAAACCTCCTCCATTGGATCATCTCAAATTCTTTGGATGCCTTTGCTTTGCATCTACCGTCAAACAAGGTAGGACAAAGTTTGACCTTAGATCTGATGCCTACTTATTTCTTGGCTATCCACCTCATCAAAAGGCCTATAAACTCCTTCATCTCCACACAACGAAAATTGTTATATCTAGAGATGTTGTATTCCATGAAAAACACTTTCCATACCATTTTTCATCCTCCCATGTTCCTTTCACTCCATTCTTTCTTCCTGTTGATACATCTCCCTCACATATAAACTTTGATGATGTACCTGATGTTTTCCACTTTGATACACCCTCTCCTGATCTCACTATCGATCTCAGTTCCACTTCTACTATTCCTTCCTCTCCTCATACATCTTCTACTCGTGATACTTCTTCCATTTCTACTCCCTATCCCTCTGACATTCCTGTTTCTTCTACATCTCACACTCCTCCTAGGTGGTCCACAAGATCCACAAAAGTTCCATCTCACCTTCAAGATTATTCTTTTTCTCTCCCTCACACTTCTTGTTCTGCCAACTTATCTGCACACTAGTGTAATTTAATCCATTTTTCTTCTCTTCCTGCCTCACATCATGCTTTAGTTTCCCAAGTATCTAGTCTTGTTGAACCAACATCCTATGCACAAGCTTCTACTGATCCTAACTGGATACAAGCTATGGACAAAGAAATTGCTGCCTTAAACTCTAACAACACCTGGGTTGTTGTTCCCCTTCCTAATGGTAAGAAACCAATAGGATGTAAGTGGGTTTATAAGGTGAAGTTGAAGGCAGATGGGACCCTAGAAAGGTACAAGGCCAGGTTGGTAGCTAAGGGATACACACAATAATATGGTGTGGATTTTCAGGAGACTTTTTCACCGATAATAAAAATGGCCACAGTGAGAGCTCTTATAGCCTTAGCTACTTCAAAGGGATGGGATCTATGGCAACTAAATGTAAATAACGCATTCTTACATGGAGATCTTCATGAAGAAGTCTACATGAAGATGCCTGAGGGTATTCCTAACCTATCCAATCATGTTTGCCTGCTAAAGAAGTCACTGTATGGCCTTAAACAGGCTAGTAGACAGTGGTTTGCAAAGCTGGTCGATGAGCTTCAATTGCAAGGTTTCCATCAGTCAAAAAAGGACTATTCCTTGTTTCTTAAAAAGCAAGATCATCATCTCACCATTGTTGCAGTTTATGTGGATGATGTGATTCTTACAGGCACTGACCCTACTTCTATTAACAAGCTCAAACATCATCTAGATCTTGTCTTCAGCATCAAAGGTCTAAGCAAATCAAGTTACTTTCTTGGCATAGAGATTACTTATACCTCTGACGGTATCACCTTGATACAACAAAAATTCACCAAAGAATTGTTACAAACTGCTGGGATAACTACTCCTAAGCCTGTTGCTACACCCTTACCTTTACATCTTAAATTATCTGCTGATTTTGGAGATATTTTCTCTGATGTTGCTCTATATAGATGCTTGGTAGGCAAGCTAAACTTCTTGACCAACACCAGACCTGATCTCAGTTACATAGTTTAAACTTTCTCTCAATATATGCATGCTCCCACAGTCCCTAATTATCAAGCCTTACTACATGCTTTGAATTATGTGGGTTGTACATCTGGTCAAGGCATCCTACTTAAAGCATCAGCATCCCTATGCTTACAAGCTTTCTCAGATAGTGATTGGGTGCATGTTCAGATACAAGAAAGTCAGTTTCAGGGTATCTTCTTTTGCTTGGTCAATCTCCTATAAGTTGGAAGAGTAAAAAAGCAATATATTGTGTCTAGATCATCTTCGAAGGCGAGTACGGGGCCTTAGCTTCGTTTGCCTCAAGTCACTTGGATGGTCAGGTTGTTACAAGAGCTTGGAGTTACAAATTTACAGCCTGTTACATTACATTGTGATAACCAAAGTGCATTGCACAATGCCAAGAACCCTGTATTTCATGAAAGGACCTAACATATTGACATAGATTGTCATTTTACAAGAGATAAGGTCCTAGAAGGTCTTATACATCTAGTTTACTTGCCTACTGGTGAACAACTAGCAGATGTTTTCACAAAAATCTTGCCTTCTGCTCAATTTCAGAGATTACTATATATATCCAAGCTTAGCATGTCTTTTTTCTTGCCCTAGCTTGAGGAGGGGTAATGAACATATCACACCTCAGCAGTAGTAGCTCAACTACACCTCAGAAGCAACACTGGATTGCTTCTCTCTAAGAGAGTCACACTGGACCATTTCCCACATAACTGAATAACAAAATATGTTATATAGAGGCACGTGCTATTATTGTATTCTAGCAAGTATATAAGTAGTAGATTACTTGTAATAAGTTTATTCATTTAACCAAAGAATACATTCTTCTATTCTCTCAAATCTCTACTTTATCTCTGTCTCAATATGTGATTAGTTATGCAAATTGATACAAGCTCAGCTTGTTAACAAAAACTAGTCTATGAGAAAGTGAAAATTTCTCATATCATAAGTGTTTGTTTGATTG
>CANSZD010000630.1:0-244499 GCA_947648045.1 Beta corolliflora
TTCTACTTCTAATGTTAATAATATTGTTACTACTGTTCTTCGGATTGTTGAGAATTATTTGCCATGGCGCACTCAATTCGAATCGTTTTTGGTATCGCATGGTTTATTAGGCATGCTTGATGGTTCTATTACTATGCTTGATGTATATTTGCTTGATCATCAAAATCGTGAAACTATGAATCATGAGTATTATCATTGGTTACGCATTGATCAAACTATTTGTTCATGGTTATTTGCTACTTTATCTGAAGACATGCTTGTTGAGGTGCATGATGTTAAATTTTCAATGTTAATCTGGCAACGCTTTCAATCTCGCTTTATGAATGCCAGTTTAGCTCGGTCCATGGAATTAAAAAGTGTGTTACAACATGTTTTTAAGACTGAATCTCAATCCATGGATACATATTTATGCGAAATCAAACTCATTGTTGATTCTCTTGCTGCCATTGGTGCACCTGTTTCATCGAGAGATTTGATTCAACACACTGATATGGGTCTTGGCAAGGATTATGACTCCTTAACCACTAGTATTACTCACTTTTCTGGAAATTTGACTTTTGATGAAGTCCATGAGAAATTATTGATCCAAGAACAGATCATTAAAGGTCGTCTTGCTCGGGAGCAAGGGTTTGCTACTCATCAAGCTTTTCTAGCTAGTACTCCTGGTCCTTCTCCTTCATCTGAGTCTCACACTTCCACCCCTGGCTCTCGTAACAACAACCATGGTGGTCGTGGAGGTGGAAAGGGCAGAGGCCGTAACAACAACCGTGGTGGCCGTGGAAAAGGTCGTGGCGGGGGTGCACAACAAAACCAAACACAAGCCCAAACACAATCTTCAGGATGTACAGTTATATCATCTAAAAGTGCTGTTGTAGCCCTTACTTCTTGTGATACTAACCGTTCTTTTGCAGGGAGTTCTAATGTTGAGGGTGTGTTTGGTTCTCATCCCACAAAAATAGCATGTCAAATCTGTTTCCATCCAGGTCATTCTGCTGTTTCTTGCCCATCTCGTTATGCTCAGACATCGAATGTTGCCCTTGTTGGCCTTCCCACAAGAGAGCAAAATGAAACTACTTGGTTTCCTGATTCCGGAGCATCTTCTCACATGACCAACAATGCAGGTATTCTAGCAAATAAATCTATTTATACTGGTCCGGTCTCGGTTGAAGTTGCAAATGGTACTCAAATCCCAGTAAAACATGTTGGCACAATTACATTAAACTTTAACAGCCGTCCTTTGGTTCTAAATTTAGTCTATCATTGTCCTAATATTAAATTTAATTTAATGTCAGTTCAAAAATTGGCTAAATATAACAATTGTACTGTGAGTTTTAATGGATCTCATGTTTTTGGTAAGGACAATCGGTCGAGGGAGGTGCTTCTCAAAGCTTCTAGTCAAAACCAATAACCAAACTTTCATCCCTAACACCCGAATGGTGTAGACATAATATAAAGGTGGATGCTCGACAACTTACGAGTATACTATATTATGTAACTACTAGCTTACTGAGCTAAAACAAATGCTACTAACAAAAGTAGTAGTATAATACTCTGAGCCTTTGACTAAAATATCAATATATTCCCGAAACAACTAATTAGGCTAATTGGCATAGAACTTTGCAAAAACTTTCGCGTTACTGCGTTAGTGTTCACATATGTACTTCAAAACCTAGGTAAAGTCATGGAGCATGGTACTTAAGATTTGAGTTCAAAGTTCATATTGTACTTTGTATGTCTTTTTATATTCAAAAGGGGGAAAAACATATTGTAGAGAATTGCAGCAACAGGAACAAGAAAAACAATATGAACAATTTCAAAGAGCAAAAACCTGATCAAGACAAACGCAAATTTGATGTACAAAACCATACACAAATTAATAGTAGAAAAACAGACAAAATTATCACTAATCAATTAATTAACGAATATTAGAAACTATAAGATGATCGAATACAATGCTGCTTTTTGCATTGTGCTAATAAAGTTTTTATATTGTGTTGTTATTTTCTATATTTTATGGAAGACTGTCTATTACAAGTAATTTCAAAAGAGTTTATATTAGTAATTCAACAAACTTTAGGATTCTTGCTTAATTTTCAGCTTAAACTTGTCTATTTTCTCACGAAATCATACAACATAAAATTACATGAGAAATGAAAAATCATTTTTTTTTTGGTAAAATGTAAGTGTATTACCAAAAAGCATTAAAGCTCCAACATACAACCTAAAGCTTCTAGGAACAACAAACTTCAACATACACTACAGACAACAGCAACAAACTCCTAATTTAAACTAGTTACAAGATGCATGTTGAAACCAATTTTTATCAGCATCATTCCAATTCACATCAACTAAGCTCTTTATCCTACCACAAATATCCAATTTAATCCTCCTACTAATAATAGCAGGGCAAAGAACAGCATCATTCCACAAGGAATAATTTCTTGCACTCCAAATATGATAAACCAACGCAGCAATAACCGCATAACAAACACCCTGCCTATTCTTGCTCTTAAATTTCCTGCTCCATTTTCTCCAATCAACATACAATTTTTCTTGATGAGAAACATTAACACCCATCCAATCCATAACCTCCTGGCGGACTACAAAGACTACAAGCACATTTAAAAAATAAATATTGACAAGAATCTTCACCTGTGTTGCATAATAAGCAAGCCACATCAGAGCATAAACCAGCCTTAGCTAGCACAACTGTAGTTCCGACTTTACCTAGAAGCAACCACCAAGAAACAAATGAATGCTTTGGCAAATTCAGAGAATTCCGTGACCCAAAAATGCCATGGAACCTTCTCCTGAGGACCTTGTAACCATTTATACCCCTCCTTTGCTGAGTAATTTGTTGTACCATTTAGCCACATATTGTTGGAGTAGGCACTTTTGAACACATTTTTCACTTTACAGAAACTCTTCCACACCCATCTAGCATTAATAGGAGCTTCATACTCCCACCAATCTTCATCATGAAGGTATACACTATGGATCCACATGATCCATAGAAGGTCCCTGCTTCGAGCAATCCGCCATATAAACTTTCCAATGGCAGCAACATTCCACACCATACAATTTTTTGATCCCAAGGCCACCACACTTCTTAGATTTACACACCCAATCCCACGCTACAAGGGGGGACTTATGTAAATAAGCCTTGCCTTCCCACGTAAAAGCCCTACAAACTTGAGTTATCCTTCTCAAAACACATTTAGGCAACAGAAAAATTTGAGACCAGTAAGTGTGCAAACTCAAAAGAACCGCATTTACTAATGTGGTCCTAGCTGCATAAGACAAGTGTCTAGAGCTCCAAGACATAATTTTCTTCAAAATCTTCTCCACTAACACATCACAATCCGCCTTAGAAATCCTCTTGGAAGTGATAGGGACTCCCATATATCGAAAAGGAAAGGTCCCTTTCTTATACCCTGTAATCTGCAAGCATTCTCGCTTTGATCATCATTCTTCACACCTGCCAAAATAAATTGTTGTTTTATCGGGACTAGCTTCCAACCCAGAGGCATTTGCAAAGGCCTTCAAAGCCCTCACAAGAAGCACCACATAATGTATATCACCTTTGCTGAATATCATCAAATCATCAGCAAAAATAAGGTGATTAATCCTAAGCCGCTCACATCTATGATGAAATTTGAAGCTCTCTCTTACTCATCTTTTTCATAAATAAAAAACCATTCTTTATTATTGGTGACTTGTTCATCTTATCTTATTACTCCTTATTCATTTTTTATTGTCCTATTTTTTTTTTAATTGCACAATTTCGATTTTCGCACTATTCATCAACCAACTTCTGAACCTATCTCGCATCATTATATAAGAAAAAGTAACATAGTCAAAGTGAGCTTGTTAGATTCGTCCGAATGCAAGGATTCTAAATATTACGCTTTTATAATTTTTACTTATACGCATTGTAGATATCGACATTCAAAGAAGATCTCGATAAATATGAAAAACGAAATGGTGTAATTTCAAAAAACAAGAGGAAGTATAATGATACAAATTAATGATAAAAGTTGATATATATAAATTGACCATAAAAGTTATATAAAACCTATATTTTGGGAGAGTGAGGACTAATTCCGCGGGGGTGGTGCCACTCTAAAAGAGAATGACGCACTCCAATTCTCTTTCGCAACAAAGGAGGTGGTTGTCATTAGAATCTAGAATTAGACAATTAATTAGTAGAGTGTGGACGAGGGTGTGCACAGTGCACCACTTACATTTGTTTTTGTTCCTTAGAAGAAATTAAAAGAAGAAGAAATGGTTATAAAAGAAGTTGATGTACTCAAGTACTCACTCAACAATCGGTGCATGTGACCCGTAATTATGTGCTTCAATTGTCTTTCTCGCGCATTGGTTGGTTCATTATTTTACTTTGCAACTTCTTACTACAATACACTTTGATATTGTTAAGACTATGATATAATAGTTCACCCTTGACCCTTAGTCTTAAAGTTATGATGATACCGTTGGACTGGATATTGGAAACTCATGTGATCGATCACGTTTATGGATTACTATGCTGTAACAACTATCTGAAGGTTACATGTTTTACAAGTGTCTTAGAACTATATCTGAACTAACTATTTGAAGGTTAATTACATGTTTTAGAAGTGTCTTAGAACTATCTCTGAACTAACTATTTGAAGGTTAATTACATGTTTTAGAAGTGTCTTAATAGTTAATGCTATCTCTGTCATTATCTCTTCGTTAATAAAGTTTTTTATGTGATATTCTATGCATTTTAATATCATTTTGAGGCTTGAAATGGATTTTTTTTATTAGGAAAGATAATTGGTCCAAAGATCAACCCCCTGTTAGGCTACTAGCTTGCAGGGCATACCAATTCAGAGTTTGGGTACAAGGCTTAACAACCCAGAAGACAAGAGGCCTAAAGGCGTGCCACCACAAGTGAAATCCCCAATAATGTTAGAATGAGGATTCGAACCCCAGGCCGTGAATTCGGGGCGATACTCCAATTAGCCTATCACCTCTCCCTTTGGTTTGAAATGGATATAGTGTAACACCCCAATAAATTCTCTCTTTTCTAAAATACCTTTTAAATATAAATAATAGAGAATTATCAAAGTATTATCGCCCGTGTGATAACGTATCGGCTTATTCAGAATTTTGCAGTGGAAAACAATAATAATAAACTTTATAAATAAAACTTAGTCAACCATAAAGTCAATTCCAACAAAACCAAAGTCAACCTTAAACCAAATTAAACCAACTATAAAATGTATAATTCAAAAGTACAATGCATAACTACACAAGCTCTCCAAATCCCGATCCCAATGATACACCATCTTCGAACCTGTTAGATGGACTATGCACTATTGATCCCTAGAGACTGCTCACCAAAATGGGTCATCACAGGATCAATAAGGTAAAGCCATGATCAACATACACAACAAAAGTACGTAATCAGCAAAGCTGAGTACTACATACAAAACAAGTAAACAATCCTAACATGATACTAATAACTAACAGGCAGGAATAAATAACATCATAATAACTTGCAGACAATTTTTACTGAACTAAACTTTTACAACATTTTTATTACTTTAAATGGAATAGTCAATGGATCGAGTTGTCTCATCTAAAAAAAGCTTCTTCCCTAGGAAGACGAAATACGGGCGCGACTCCGTATTCCAAAATGACCTACGATATCGATGAACCTTTTAATAAAATAGGAACGGTAATCAACCCGAAACCCGGAAAAAAAGCCATGGGCTACCACCATGTACTCAAACTCCTAATTGTCCAACACTTTAGACGTGCACCAGTCTAAAGCTTATTACTATCCACGTTACACCTTACATGATTTACCAATTATTACTTCTTATGACACACAAGCAATATAGATAACAAATAATCAAACATTCACAACTTAACTCCTTTTTGTCTTAGGATTAAATAAGTGATCATACAACTTACAACCCAAGATTAATTCCTTCTTATTTCAATCCTTCTTATTTGTTGAACATAGCCAACAACCAACTTACCTTTCATAGGCATAAATTATCAACTTACCAAATAAGGCCCACAGTCCTCATATAGTAGTGAAAATAATAATATAAGGGAACACATGATTCAACTCAATAAATATATTAATTCCACCATGTGAATTAATAAATAAAGTTCCCAACCAACATGCTTGCATCAATATTCCATACAAATATGATATTCAACTCATAAATAATTCTTAAAATCAACATGTTCGCACACAGGCATAAAACATGTAAAATCCAATCATAATAGAAATCATATACGAACTCACAAAAGTTCCTATACATGATACTACATAACTTTTCCTTCCTAAAATCATGATACTACATCAAACAACACATAGGTATGTACGTACCTTGTGTAGGCAAATTGGGATGCCACTTTAACCAACTCAAAAGTCACCTAGATGGAATTCTCCGCCTAACACAACCAATAGAATTTATAATCAATCCTCCAAATAAATTCCAGCAACTTGAAAATACTTTAAATCCCCTTTAAGAATATTTAAAAGTTGTTTTTATCATTAAAACCTCAATTACTTATATTACCTAGCATAGTACTACTATACTAGCCATTAAAATCCATAAAACTCCATTAATAACAACCTTTCTAAAATTCCAGCAACTTATAAATTATCAAAACCTCCTTTAAACATACTTAAACATGCTTAAATTCATAAGTTAAATCAATTTCATAGTTTATAACATGCTACTATAGTACTATGATTTTCCAATCTTTAACACCCTAAAAACTCATGCTTTGGATAATTAAAACTCAATCTAAATATAATAATCAAATCTGAAATTTTATTCTTTCAATACATAATTTATATAATCATAGATTCACCATTAAAACAGTAAATTAAAGCCTCTAATCATAATTAGTACTAAAACAAAACATAATCTTTAATCAAAACTTGAGGAGGAAGAAAAGAGTTAAACCAAAGCAAAGGAAGCAAAGAGGAACGAAGAAGGTCGGCGGCAGCACGGCGGCGGCGCGGCGGCAGCAGGTGGTCGGCGGTGTCCGACGTGAGGGAGGAAGGTTTCTTGCTGAGGAAGAAATCGTTTCTTGGTAGAGAAGAAAGAAAGAAAACCGAGAGGGTGGAGAAGAGAGAGTGAGGCGCCGGTTTTGAGGAGTGAGGAGAGAGATAATAATGTGTGGGTAAAATATTTGGGGTTCAAGGTATTTATATGGGTGTTTCCCTTGTGGGCTTAGAAAAAGGCAATCGGGCTTTAAATAGAGTTTGATGATGAATAGGAATGATGATTGAACTCCTAACAACACTAGAATTAGTATTTGGGTTCCTCAAGCCCACTTAAACTCCTTTTTCAAATCCAAATAGATATTTCAAACATTTCAAGTACTTTCAAAGCATGACTTTAATAAATATTTGTCTTGAATAAATTATTAAAACAATTACTTTGACTTTCAAATAGTCAACCTTTGAAATATAAAATCATTAAATGCTAAAATATATTAAAATATAAATAACTATATATTAAAATATACTTATAAAATTTATAAAAATACGGGGGATTACATATAGTTAGTCTAAAACTCTAATTTTTTTGCTGTAAAGTGGGAAATTTTGGGTTTGAGTTAATTTCATCCCAAAGTAATAACTAGAAACATAGCTTAATTAATCAAGGTTAAACCTCAAATAAAATGAGTCTAGAGCATATACAAAATCTCACTAACTCAATTTATTAGTTAATAAATATTACTAAGAGCATCAAAAAATGGTCTATGAATAAAAGTCATAATAATTTAAGACAATATGTGAATTGTCATTATTAATCCCACAACACATGTTTTTTTTTCTTTGTACAAGGTATACTTTTTAGTTTTTACGGGTTTTTTCACCAAATACCCCCGAGTTTTCAGAAAATTCACCAGGTACCCTCGCATTATTCAAAATTCACCACGTACCCCCGAGTTTCATAGTAATACATTAAAATGCCCTTAATGACTAACGACGGTTAACTCCGCTAGTCATTAATCCTATTTTTTGTTAAACCCTAATTAACCCCTCTCCTAATCCCTAACCCCTAGGCCCTAACCCCTCCCCCCCCACCCCGAACCATAAACCCTATATTTCACCGCCAAAACGACTTCTTTTAAAAAAAACGGACGCCACCAACTATCCTAAAAGGGCCCGAATTTCGAGAAACCCATCAAAACGAGTACCGATACGATGGTATTCTCAGCACGCTTCCCTAGATGATCTTAAACGATCGATTTCACCGCCAAAGTGACTTTTTTTTCTAAAAAGGGACGCCACCGACGACCCTTAAAGGGCACAAATTTCGAGAAGCCCATCAAAACGAGTGCCAATACGATGATATTCAATGCACGCTTCCCGATGCAGATCTTAAACGCACGATTTCACCGTCAAAAACAACTTTTTTTAAAAAAACGGACGCCACCAACGACCAACAAAGGGCACAAATTTCGAGAAGCCCATCAAAACGAGAACCAATTCGGCGATATTCTGGCCACGCTTCCGATGCGATCTTAAACGGCCGATTTCACCACCAAAACAACTTTTTTTTCAAAAAAACGGACGCCACCGACGGCCCTTAAAGGAAAAGAATTTCGAGAAACCCATCAAACTAGTACCAATACGACAGTATTCTGGGTACGCTTCCCGAGACGATCTTAAACGCCCGATTTCACCGCCAAAACGACTTTTAAAAAAAAAAAACGGACGCCACCGACGACTCTTAAAGGGTACGTATTTCAAGAATCCCATCTAAACGAGTGCCAATACATTAGGGGTTAGGGGTTAGGGAGAGAGAGGGGTTAATTCGGGTTTTAAAAAAGAAAATTAGGGTTAATGACAAACGGAGTTAACCGTCGTTAGTCATTAAGGGCATTTTGATGTATTACCATGAAGCTCGGGGGTACCTGGTGAATTTTCTGAAAACTTGAGGGTATTTGGTGAAAAAACCATTGTTTTTATCATCAAAACCCAAAAAACTAAGAGAGCCTATGAAATTGGAACTCAAATAGACAACCTAATAATTGATTAGAATACAAAAACCGCTAATGAAAACCATATAAAGGAAGAAAATGAAAATTAATTCAAATCTCTACAACACAATCTCCTATTTCTCAACCAGCTCAGTTTGACCAAGATACTTCCCCAGGCACTTCTAAATCTATTACTCACTCTCAACATGATCCATCTTGAACCAAGAATATGCCTATCACCAGCACGCCTACCCTAAGAATAAATACTAAAGCAAGATCGATCAATCCCACATAAATTTGATGATTATGTTCATCAACTTCATGTTGTTAGCAACCAGGTTAAAGATCATGATCTATCTAGCTCTTTTAGTGTGCATGGAGTAAAGGAGATGCAACACTATTCTACTCAATACATCAGCGGGATGCACAATGTTATGAAAATTGTTGAACCCGACACTTACAACCTGGGCTCTTCAAAGATCAAGGGTGGAAATATACTCAATTGGAATTGGAAGCCCTTGAGAACAACAACACATAGGAAGATACCGAATCGCCACCGGGACATAAACCACTAGCATCTAAGTGGGTTTATAAGGTCAAGCATAGACCTGATGGAAGCATTGAAAGATGGAAGGTCAGGTTGGTTGCAAAGGGGGGATAAGCAAATTAAAGGCAAGGACTATAAATATGCATTCTTTACTAGTGTCTCATGTTGAAAAATTTACACCGCAACCCTTGCGTTTTTCTCCACTAGTGTCTCCTGTTGAAAAATTTGCAACTGTTAGAGTGTTAATAGTCCTTGCCACTCTTCAGAACTGGAATTCGGATCACAATTATATTAATAATACCTTTTTACATGGATAACTTGAGGAAGAGGTGTATTTAAAACCTCCTCAAGACTATTCAGTCCCAAAATGCAAAGTAATATGCAAGCTCAAAAGAAGCTTGTATAGTTTGAAACAAGCTTCAAGAGCTTGGAATGTTGAGTTAAAGGCTTTCTAGCTGCAACTTGGTTATGAACAATCCAAGAGTGATTATTCTTTATTCTCTAAGACTAATAACGGCAAAAATTCTTTCATATTGGTTTATGTGGATGACTTATTGCTCACAAGAGATAATCATGAGGCTATTGACAGTCTCAAGCAAGCATTGGATAAAGCGTTTACTATAAAAGATTTGGGGGGACTTAGATACTTTCTAAGTATATACTTTCTAAGTATATAAGTCTCCAGAAATACAACAGGGACACTTCCAAATCAAAGAATATATATCTTTGACATTCTATCAAACACTGGTATGATGGATTGCAAAGAAGCCCTCACTTATATCCCTTAAGGTTTCCTTAGAAGAATGAAAGGTTTAAAAGATCCTGATATCTATAGAAGACTGATTGGTAAGCTACTTTACCTCAATTTCACAAGACCTGACATTTCCTTCAGAGTTCAACAATTAAGCTAGTTCATGAATTGTCCAAGAAAACCTCACCTTGATGCAGCTCTACACATTGTCACATATCTCAAAAGAACAATTGAATGGGGCCTTTAATTACCCGACTGCAGGTTCATTGACATTACAAACTTATTTTGATGCTCACTGGGAATCTTGTACCTTCTCTAGGAGATCTCTAACGTTATATTGTGTCTTCCTAAACGGATGTTTCACTAGGGGAAAAAAAAGGAAGGGCTGCGCTGGAAGGGCTGCGTTTTTTGAAAAACGCAGCCCTTCGTGTATGAAGGGCTGCGGTTACCTAGAAAACGCAGCCCTTAAAACTGTATGAAGGGTTGCGGTTTTAAGGCTAACCGCAGCCCTATTAATGTAGGGTTGTGGTTAGCCTAGAAACCGCAGCCCTTCATACACGAAGGGCTGCGTTTTCTAGGCGAACCACAACCCTTCCTATCCCGCCCGATTCAACCTATAGTTTTGCGCGCAACACACAGTAGACACTCACTCGCAAATTTCCCTCGCACACTCACTCCTCTCCCTCAAACTCACTCGCACACTCACTCCTCTCCCTCACACTCACTCGCACTGCCCTAACGGCCATCACCGGAGCACCGACACATCGCCGGAGCACCGTCCCATCGCCGGTGCACTCCATTGACGTTGCCTATTAACGTTGCCTGAGCTCCTTCTTCTTCTCTTCTCTCAGCGCACCTTGACGCCACCACCACCACCACTACTGCATTGTCGGTAATTCCCCTGTCACTCTCTCTCCTCTTTGTTTTATTTAATTTCTCTTCTATTTTGTGTTGTAAAATGTGATTGTAGGGGGTGGGGAGGGCTTGTGGAGGGTGGGGGTGTCCAAGGTGGGATGGGGGATGGCTGGCGAGGCCGGGCATGGGGTGGGGGAGGGCTGGGGGAGGGTGGATAGGGGGTGGGGGGAGGGGCGGCGGGGGTGGGGGTGGGCCGATAGGGGTGGGGCTACATCAAGGTCTTTGCACTCAAGTTGTTTACTCAAGTTGTTGGTAAAATGAATTGCAACTCCTATGTAAAGCCATTAGTTTAACACTATAGATTGGATTCATTCATTCCTTATGCCCTTCCTCCATGTTTCCAGTATTTGATTTAATGAAAATTGTATTTGTACCCTGTGTTTGTTGATGCACGCACGAATTTGGAGCCACATTGTGAATGATGACTGAACAATGAATTGACATGGAGCTATGGACTAATATTCAACAATGCTTACTTCCTGCTATTCTTTTTCTCTAATTTGAGGCATGTTGATCTTCGATGATTGTAAGCTACTAGCTAGTAGTTCTACTTTCTATAAAGATAAGCTACAACCTCTATAATCAAATTACTAGTGATAATATGTGAAGGCATTGTTGTAAGTTGTAACACATGTTTGGTATCACTACTATCTTTCATTTTCTTTTTTGTTTTATAATGTAACTATGTAGATTTTTAGGCTTCGGAAACGAAAATTAAAGGTCATTTTACGCCTACATGGCAATGAGGGAGTGCAGTGGGGGCAGTAGTGGAGGTGGTGGTGGGACTGTGTTACAAATGTGGAGAGTGAGATCACATGGCAATGGAATGCTCTCCACATTTGTAACACTTCTCACTAGCTCCGCCGCTACCAGCTGATGGGCATTCCATTGCCATGTGACTTGATTCTCGGGTCATTTTAGGCCTATTTTAGCCTTTTCGCTTCCGAATCGTACTTATCGAGTCATTTAACCCCAAATTCTTTTCTCTAATTTGAGGCATGTTGATCTTCGATGATTGTAAGCTACTAGCTAGTAGTTCTACTTTCTATAAAGATAAGCTACAACCTCTATAATCAAATTACTAGTGATAATATGTGATGGCATTGTTGTAAGTTGTAACACATGTTTGGTCTCACTACTATCTTTCATTTTCTTTTTTGTTTTATAATGTAACTATGTAGATTTTTAGGCTTCGGAAACGAAAATTAAAGGTCATTTTACGCCTACATGGCAATGAGGGAGTGCGGTGGGGGCGGTAAGTGGAGGTGGTGGTGGGACCGTGTTACAAATGTGGAGAGTGAGATCACATGGCAATGGAATGCTCTCCACATTTGTAACACTTCTCACTAGCTCCGCCGCTACCAGCTGATGGGCATTCCATTGCCATGTGACTTGATTCTCGGGTCATTTTAGGCCTATTTTAGCCTTTTCGCTTCCGAATCGTACTTATCGAGTCATTTAACCCCAAATTCTTTTCTCTAATTTGAGGCATGTTGATCTTCGATGATTGTAAGCTACTAGCTAGTAGTTCTACTTTCTATAAAGATAAGCTACAACCTCTATAATCAAATTACTAGTGATAATATGTGATGGCATTGTTGTAAGTTGTAACACATGTTTGGTCTCACTACTATCTTTCATTTTCTTTTTTGTTTTATAATGTAACTATGTAGATTTTTAGGCTTCGGAAACGAAAATTAAAGGTCATTTTACGCCTACATGGCAATGAGGGAGTGCAGTGGGGGCGTAGTGGCGGTGGTGGTGGGACCGTGTTACAAATGTGGAGAGTGAGGTCACATGGCAATGGAATGCTCTCCACATTTGTAACACTTCTCACTAGCTCCGCCGCTACCAGCTGATGGGCATTCCATTGCCATGTGACTTGATTCTCGGGTCATTTTAGGCCTATTTTAGCCTTTTCGCTTCCGAATCGTACTTATCGAGTCATTTAACCCCAAATTCTTTTCTCTAATTTAAGGCATGTTGATCTTCGATGATTGTAAGCTACTAGCTAGTAGTTCTACTTTCTATAAAGATAAGCTACAACCTCTAAAATCAAATTACTAGTGATAATATGTGAAGGCATTGTTGTAAGTTGTAACACATGTTTGGTCTCACTACTATCTTTCATTTTCTTTTTTGTTTTATAATGTAACTATGTAGATTTTTAGGCTTCGGAAACGAAAATTAAAGGTCATTTTACGCCTACATGGCAATGAGGGAGTGCAGTGGGGGGCAGTAGTGGCGGTGGTGGTGGGACTGTGTTACAAATGTGGAGAGTGAGGTCACATGGCAATGGAATGCTCTCCACATTTGTAACACTTCTCACTAACTCCGTCGCTACCAGCTGATGGGCATTCCATTGCCATGTGACCTGATTCTCGGGTCATTTTAGGCCTATTTTAGCCTTTTCGCTTCCGAATCGTACTTATCGAGTCATTTAACCCCAAATTATTTTCTCTAATTTGAGGCATGTTGATCTTCTATGATTGTAAGCTACTAGCTAGTAGTTCTACTTTCTATAAAGATAAGCTACAACCTCCATAATCAAATTACTAGTGATAATATGTGAAGGCATTGTTGTAAGTTGTAACACATGTTTGGTATCACTACTATCTTTCATTTTATTTTTTGTTTTATAATGTAACTATGTAGATTTTTAGGCTTCGAAAATGAAAATTAAAGGTCATTTTACGCCTACATGGCAATGAGGGAGTGCAGTGGGGGGCAGTAGTGGCGGTGGTGGTGGCACTGTGTTACAGATGTGGAGAGTGAGGTCACATGGCAATGGAATGATCTCCACATTTGTAACCCTTCTCACAATCTCCGCCGCTACCAGCTGATGGGCATTCCATTGCCATGTGACCTGATTCTCGGGTCATTTTAGGCCTATTTTAGACTTTTCGCTTTCGAATCGTACTTATCGAGTCATTTAACCCCAAATTATTTTTGAACACGATTATATGAGGTATAATGTAACTATTGTGTAGATTTTTAGGTTTGCAATTGTTGTAGGTTGCATTTTGGGAACGAAAAGGGCATTTTAGGCCTATTTTAGCCTTTTCGCTTCCAAATCGTACTTATCGAGTCATTTAACCCCAAATTATTTTTGAACATGATTATATGAGGTATAATGTAACTATTGTGTAGAGTTTTAGGCTTGCATTTGTTGTTGGTTGCATTTCGGGAACGAAAAGGTCATTTTAGGCCTAGTTTTGCCTTTTTGCTTCCAAATCGTACTTATCGAGTCATTTAACCCCAAATTCTTTTTTAACATGATTATATGAGGTATAATGTAACTATTGTGTAGATTTTTAGATTTGCAATTGTTGTAGGTTGCATTTTGGGAACGAAAAGGGCATTTTAGGCCTATTTTAGCCTTTTCGCTTCCAAATTGTACTTATCGAGTCAAATTCTTTTTAAACATGATTATATGAGGTATAATGTAACTATTGTGTAGAGTTTTAGGTTTGCAATTGTTGTAGGTTGAATTTTGAGAACGAAAAGGGCATTTTAGGCCTATTTTAGTCTTTTCGCTTCCAAATCGTACTTATCGAGTCATTTAACCCCAAATTCTTTTTGAACATGATTATATGAGGTATAATGTAACTATTGTGTAGAGTTTTAGGCTTGCATTTGTTGTTGGTTGCATTTCGGGAACGAAAAGGTCATTTTAGGCCTAGTTTTGCCTTTTCGCTTCCAAATCGTACTTATCGAGTCATTTAACCCCAAATTCTTTTTGAACATGATTATATGAGGTATAATGTAACTATTTTGTAGATTTTTAGGTTTGCAATTGTTGTAGGTTGCATTTTGGGAACGAAAAGGGCATTTTAGGCCTATTTTAGCCTTTTCGCTTCCAAATCGTACTTATCGAGTCATTTAACCCCAAATTCTTTTTGAACATGATTATATGAGGTATAATATAACTATTGTGTAGAGTTTTAGGCTTGCATTTGTTGTTGGTTGCATTTCGGGAATGAAAAGGTCATTTTAGGCCTAGTTTTAGGCTTGCATTTGTTGTTGGCAGCAGTGGGGGAGGGTGGTCTGTGCGTGGGGAGGGCGACGTGCAGTAGGAGGAGGGGGAGGGGAGGGGCAGCAGTGGGGGGAGGGGCAGAGAAAGGTGGGGGAGGGGAGGGGTGTGCGGGGGAGGGGTGTGGAGGGCGGTAGTGGGGGGGAGGGAGGGGGCATGCGGGGAGGGGGGCATGTGCGGGGGCTTGGGAGGGCTGGCGGCACTAGCCCCCGCACATCCCCCCACTGCACAACCCCCCCCCCCTCCCCCACTGCCACCCCCCTCCCCCCCCCCATTGCTGCCCCTCCCTCCCCTCCCCTACACCGCCGCCCTCTCCCACCGCCGCCCTCCCTCCTCGCCCCCCCTCCCCGCACATCCCTCCCTCTGCCCCCCCATGCTGCCCTTGCACACGGAACCCCTCCCCCCACTCTGCTGCCCCTCCCTCCCCCGCACACCCCCCCCGCTTTGCCCCCCCCCCCCGCCGCTTTGCCCCGCACACGAACCCCTCCCCCCCATCGCTTCCCCTCCCCTCCCCCCCACCTTTGGCCCTTGCACACGGAACCCCCTCCCCACACCCCACCCCCTTAGTGGCAATGTTAATGTTAATTTTTTGTTATATGAATGCATATATTTATACAATTTCAGGGAGATGGCGGAGGTGCATACGGATAACAAAGACAAGTGGTGCTTGAACACACTACCGAGGATGAGTCTTTCGATGCGAGAAAGGAACGGGGTAAATTGTCTCGATTAGGCCGTGAAGAAATAAATGCACAAATGCGTAGGAAGTCATTGGCGACGAAAAAGAGAAAAGGAAGGGGACCTACAAAGTCACTAGGGAAACACACAAATATGACTTGGAGTACGATAACATGGGTCAACCTTGTGGAAAGTGGCGTCAAAAGTATGGCATGTAAGTTGGCATTTGCATGCATAAACTCTCCATTCTGCACTCATGGAAAGAGGTGCCCGAGGGATTGAAGCGGTGTCTATGGGAAGATACCATGGTAAGCTTCAAGTACAATAACGTTTTGTTTCTTAATTATTTAGTTAAATATATGTGTAATATTACTTATAGCATATAAATTACAACATTTGCGAAAACTAATTTGTGAACTGCGTTTTTTGTAGAATCAATTCAATATCGAAGATGATGAAGCCAAGAAGAATGTATTTCTATCCGCGGTTGCCCAGAGATTCAGAGATTTCAAGGCTAAGTTAGTGTCTGGGTGGATCACTAAGCGGAGGAAAGTAGTAGGTACAAAGAAGAAGAATATCTACGGCGGAGAAACACAAGCCGATCCTGAGGCTTCATCGGAAACATCATCTGCACCATCCAAATTACCATTTCAAATATGGAAAACTATCAAACCTGAAGAGTGGGAAGCATTTGTTGCCAAGAAAACAACCCCACAAGCTATTGTAAGAATATTTTATTAAGATTTAATACACTTAGATCCAGTATTATTGTATAGCACCGTAGCTAACCTTTGTTTATAATTGTGTGTTTTAGGCAAGTCGTGAGAAAAGTAGCGCGAGTGCAAAAGCTAGGAAGTATTATCATCATTTGGGTGCTCATTCGTACAATGAGGCGAGAGAGAAGTGGATGTTCAGCCATTACCCCACAATAGGGTCGACAACGGCAACGGGGACTAGCTCAACGATGACAGTTGCACAGCCTCGGCAACCAGATAGAGTCCTCGATTGGTGGTGTTCGATGCATGGGGTTGATGTAAAGGGAAAAAGAGTCTTGCCTGATCCCGGAACACAACAGATAGCCAACGCCATTGTAAGTACAGATTATATGGTTATATAAGGTATATATAATATAACTTTTGCGCTCACGAGCATTTCTCTCTTATACTTATGTAGATTGGCTTGAAGGAAAAAGAGGCAACTGGTGAGTTCACTCCTAATGGACACATTGATGCATTGCACGAAACTTTAGGACCGGACCACAGTGGACGCGTGAGGGGCGTAGGAGGTGTCCGCCTTGGTTTGAGAAAGGTATATGGTGATCAATACACTATAGCGACAAAATCAAGTGTAAGTAGTGTGAATTCGGCAGCGTCAGTAGATGTGGAGGCTATGAAAGCTGCAATTCGGGAGGAGCTAAGGGAGGAGATGACACATAACTTCAACGCCATTTTGGAGCAAATGGGTTTACCGACTTTTGCTGCATTCAAGAAGGGTAGTGAATAATCATATTACACCTAGCCAGCCTGATCCACCTGTAGTTACCGAGTTGAAGGTAATCACTTAATCCCTTTGCTTTGTTAAACAACTATTGTTCTTAAATGCATGAAATTCTTACTATATATATGTTGTTTCATAGACTAACTATAAATAGAGTTTTTTTTTTACAGGAAGAGACACCATGTGAACTATTAGCTGGAGGAGATGGTTATGATATTAGTTTCATTCTCGTAGCTCATGGCCATGCACAACCCCCTAGTGACCGAGTACAATTGCATAACCAGTTAGTGGATGATAATCACTATGTGGTCACCGTCAATGAAATTGTGTCGGAGTTTCGAAGAATTACCTCTTCCGCCGAAGCTTAAGTTGGTCTACAGATTACTAAATGATGCCCTTGGCGGTTATGTTCTGTGGCCGCGTGCATTGGTGCGGTTTTCAGATGAGGTACAATGATTAACATTCATATATATATGCGTGTTTTCTTTTATAGTTCCTAAGATAGTCAGTAATATCTTTACTTTTAACTAATTACTAGGTTCGGGGGAAGGCCGACTCACATGACAGGAAGGGAAAGAAGGCATGTTCACCTTATAAGAAAGCAAGTTTACGTGATGAAGGTGAACGAAATGTGGTGAAGGGAAATGTTTCTAAGACAAAAAATCCACTTATTATCGATCCAGAGGTGGTGCGGAGCCTTACTATTCCATGCTTTTGGTTACATGAGTGCGCTAGCGATTTACCCGATGAAAGTGCAATTGAGGTTGCTTTGGGGGAGCAACAATTCCACTGCCTTGAGGACTCATCGACATTCATTTCTAAGGTTGATATTAAAGAATTCTTATGCGGGGTAGAGTTGAATATTTCCATGATACAAACATTCATGAGGTAATACATAAGTATATAAATTAAATATACATATACATATGCCTTAAGTAGTTTTCAATTCCATAATAAGTAATTGTTGGTTTACTTTTAATCAATATAATTTCTCAAGTTATTATACAATGAATTGCTTGCAACATCTAGTGCAATGTTTGGTTGGTTATGTCCAAACATAATACGAGATGACAATTGCTTACAAAACAAAGCCGAAGTGAAAGAGTATCTCGACATGAGTTTCAAAGCATCATCTCGTTTTGGATATCATCAGATCATTCTTGTTCCTTATATTGAAAAGTATGCTTGTTAAACTCGCTTTACTTTTATTATTCGATACTTAAATTGACCTATTAATTGTTCTACGATTAATAATAACTATATTTTCTTGTTGTAGGGCTCATTGGACACTGCTTGCGATATGTTTGTCGCGTAACGAAGTCTATCACTTTGATTCTTTGCGTCAACAACCACCACGGACCTTACTAATCAAATCATTGTTAAATAGGTAGCCTAATCGAAACTCAATATATGCGCACTTATTAATATTACACATTATTCATCATCTTTAAATATATAAACAGTTAGTACATCTAATCTTATAATAATGTATTGATGTAGTGTGATGAAGCATATTAGTGCAACAGGACTTCGAGCACCAAAAGCTCCTGTTTGGATATCAGTCGAGGTAACATGATTAATTTATTTGTCCTTATATAGAAACACTTTTAGCCACATACTACACATCTAACATGAATGTCATTGGATGCATCATTTGGTGAACATTTAGTGTCCGCAACAAGATGATGGACTTGCATGTGGCTATTACGTGCTGAGGTTCATGTTCGATATCGTCAACCATTGCACTAACGCCGATGATCTTCAAAAGGTATGTAACTTATTAGTATATGTTAGTTTATATTAGATCGATTGGTAATAGGTATTAATTGGTTTAGAAACCAAAGTAGCACATGCATATATTTGGGAACGAAAATGTCATTTTTAGGCCTATTTTTGCCTTTTACGCTTCCAAATCGTATTTATCAAGTCATTTAACCCCAAATTCATTTTTAACATGATAATATGAGGCATAATGTAACTATTGTGTAGATTTTTAGGTTTGCAATTGTTGTAGGTTGAATTTTGGGAACGAAAAGGACATTTTAGGCCTATTTTTGCCTTTTCGCGTCCAATTCGTACTTATCGCTTCATTTAACTCCATTTTCTTTTTCAATATGATAATATAAGGTATAATATAACTAGTGTGTAGAGTTTTAGGCTTGCATTTGTTTTTGATTGAATTTTGGGAAGGTATATGTCATTTTTAGAACTACTAACTACGGTAAATGATTGAATTCTTATATTATGTGTTTATTCCTTGGTTGTTTTGCAAGGTTTATATGAATAACACACCACGTTTGAGGGCCTTCACCACAGACGAATTACATGAAGTTCGGGATAAGTTGGCGTCCCACATTTGTGATGATTGCTTATGATACATCTACTAGTTTGTATCAATTATATGTACACTTTTTACATTATTAAATATATACATATTTAAAGTTAATTATTACGTTCAAAAACTTGTCATATATTATTGCAATTTGATCGGTTTTTTTTGTGTCGGAGGGAGGTTTTGGGTGGGGGGGGGTGGGGGGGCCGCCATGGTGGGTTGCTAAGGCTAGGCTATGGGTTGGTTGAGGTCTTTGGGGTGGGCGCGAACAATGGGTGGAGGAGGTGGCGAGAGGGTGGGTCAGGGGTGGGGGTGTAGGGGAGTGAAGGGGGAAGGGCCTGGGGTGGGGGGAAGGCACGGGGGGGGGCAGGGGGAGTGCGGGGGGTGGGCGGGTGTGGGGCGAGGGTGGGGGGACTAGGGGTGGGAGTGCGGGGGTGGGCGGGGGTGGGGGGTGGGGGGGCGGGGGTGGGGGTGAGGGGGGGGGGTGGGGGTCTTTGGGGTGGGCGGGGGGTGGGGCGCGGGGGGGGGGCGGGGCAGGGGGGGGCGGGGTTGGCGGGGGGTGGGCGGGGCGGGGGGTGGGCAGGGGGTGGGGGTCTTTGGGGTGGGCGGGGGGTGTTGGGCTGGGGGGGCGCGGGGTAGGGGCGACGGGGGTGGGGGTGGGCGAGGGTGGGGGGTCTTCGGGGGGGGCGAGGTGGGGGGTGCTGGGGGTGGGCAAGGGCGGGGGATCTTGGGGGTGGGCGGGGGTGGGAAGGTGGGCGGGGGCGGGGGTGGGGGGGGGGAAGATTTAATTTATTTTTTTAAAAAAAAATTGAATGTGAAGGGTGCGGTTTTAAGCCTAAACCGCAGCCCTTCACATAAATAGAGTGGCTGGTTTAGGCTTAAAACCGCGACCCTTCATTTAAAGAAGGGTCGCGGTTTAAGCCGAACGCAGCCCTTCAAGCTTAGAAGGGCTGCGTTTTTGGCCTGAACCGCAGCCCTTCTTATCTATTGAAGGGCTGTTATGGAAAGGGATGCTGGCCAAAAACGCAGCCCTTAGGGCTGTTTTGACCGCAGCCCTTTCTTATTTTTCCACTAGTGTTTGGTAGCCTGGAAAACAAAGAAGCAACAAATTATTTTTCAAATCCTCAGTTGAATCTGAATATAGAATCATATCTAAAACTAGAAGTGAGATTGTGTGGATTGAAGGCGTTCTTGAAGATTTAGGCTGCTCTATTCCTAAGCCAATTACTCTATATTGTGACAATAGAGCTGCTCAACATATAGCTGCAAATCCAGTGTCCCATGAAAGAACAAAGCACTTGAGCATTGATTGTTTCTGAGTAATTATGGGAAAACATTAAAACAGGATTCTTGTGTAATGCGCATGTTCCTTCCCAATCTCAGCTTGTAGATTTGATGACTAAGAGTCTTCCTAAACATCAGCATCATTTTTTATCATTCAAGTTGGGTCTTGTTACATATCCCAAGTTCCAACTTGAAGGGGTGTGAAGAAAACGTGAACATGCTGTTACAGCTGCATACAAGATTCTGTGTGCATGATCTCAAGTGATCACTTAGCAATGACTGCCTTGATCACACCATATCATTAGCCTAGAATGTTCTAGATTCTTCTAGAACCAGATGCTGTCATGTGACATATTACAACTGTCTATTTGCTGTTTGATTGTCCTTTTATGGTGTTGGCTTTCTGCAGCACCTTTCTTGTAATTTCCTTTCCTAGGTTTATGGTTAAAAAATAGGGATATTCTCATTGGTAACCTTGTGCTATGGAAAATTACATTTGGTAACCATTTTTAAATTTTTATTCAAAAAGTGACCTTATAGTTCTATTTTATAACCAGGCGTGACATTAATGACGGTTTTGGTTAAATTTTCCGTTAAATAGAGCTAGTTAAATTGGGGGGGTAAGAATGGTGGAATTAAGAAGCAAATTAAGCGGTTACTGCTGAAGGATATACTAAAGCGAAGTATAGTTTGGGAAGCCCTCTTTTCTTCCTTGACAAGAAACAAGAGTCATTGAACTGTTCATCGAGTAATATGGAATCAATAAGGTCACCATCTGGAATAGATATCAACTCAAATAAGTGATTCGGTAAGTCGCTTGGAAGAGCTAGCTAGAAGATACTCGGAGATTCACCTTAGTCAAGATTGTACCAACTGCTTCCGACAGTGAAGGTATTCTTAAGACTGCGTTTCCGATCAATATGAGCACTGAGAGTGTTTGGTAGTTAACCAGTGCACCTATAACTTCTATGGATCTAATGTTGCAATGTTTAAGCCATGTTTGGATCAACTTGTAGTGACATCCACCAATCGCATTCTAAAGGTTGTGAGAATTACTTAAGAACAAAGTCAGAAGTGATTCTAGAGTAGGAAATGCATGCCAATGTATCAAGTACGACATATGGATTAAAGGAGATAAATCTCGAAGGTGTGTAATATTAAGTTATATGAGTAGTAGAAGAATGGTCAACACTAGCAAACAGCTTAGGGATGAGGAACTCCCCAGGATTAGCTGGACTTTACCAAGGATTTGATGAGAGAATTTCATCTATATAGCTTTGCTAGTTCGAGCCTAATTAAGGTAAACACCAGAGTTCAGTAGAATGGAAAATATGAGACAGTATTCTGAGGATTTAAGTGAAGAATAACCAGTGCTTCGACCTTTACCGCTACCTTGGAGTAGAGGGGTTTGGAAATTTGAGTTATATCTCCTAGGAGGAACTAGGGTGCATACTTATGCAGCACCGTATGGTGGGTACATACGTGTTCCATCAACTGGAACCACATGAGAATATTTTACCGGTGTACAACCTTAAGCTAGCAATCATGGTATGAACATTAAGTTATATTGATGCTACCGTATAGGATTATGTGTATGGTATATGTGCAACGATTACTGAAGGAAGTTAAGTTAAGAGTCGATGGTCTATGAGACACCCCAGTCAGGGTGGAAGAACACTAGCCGATAATTAACGCGCTACAACCATAAACTCGATACTTATGAGAACAACTGAAAGGAGTCGAGACATAAATGGATTTATTAGACTGTTGAGATAGAGTTAAAAGCTCAAAGTTTGGGGATGAATCATTAGAAATAAGCAACGATGGTAAATACCCAGTTATGAGAATTTGAAGGAAGGAATGCTAAGGACACCAAAAATGTCCATATTCAGTCCACCAAGGAAGCAATAGACAATTTAAGGTTTTGAGATATTTTCTCTGATAAAAAGACCTCAAAGGTGAAGTGTTAAAATATCATGTCAATGCTCAAGTAAGTTACAGAGTAGATGTGATAGGGAAAGAAAGCCAAAATGATTATCGCTCTTCCAATATGGAATGGAAATAAGTTAATGCGATTAATTGTGATCCGTCTTGCGGATACCGCAAGCTTTATCATTGTGTGGGGAAAATCAAATTTTGAACTCGCATGATATCCACAACCACCATCTCATATTAAGATCTTCGCTTCAAGTCTCGCTCGGGAAAAGTTTGCCAGAAGCATGGGGAAAACGTTAAATTAGAAATTATTTTCAGACGAGGGCCAATTCTAGTGTGTGGATTAGACTTCAAGGATCGATAGAAGATCGGTTAGCCATGATCACAACATTCTAGCATCGATTCATCGAGCACCACTAGAATGTCACTAAATGAAGTTTTTATATGTCGAAAGTATCGTATTCCGAATAGTTGGAATAATCTAATTTGAGATAAAAAAGGGGGGGGTTTGGTGGAACCTAACCTAAACAAAGGAACTTTAGACGAGGATCGGGCAATACATGAGACTATAGGTTGCTCAAACCGATAAAAAAAAAAATATGTGCGAATACCCAAAGGAGAGATTCGAGCATTGTGAAAAGAAGAAAAAGTAATTATAAGGTATACTCCCCTACATAGTACGAAACGACTCAGATTACGAGCGAGTCCAGCCACAGTCATGAACCGTGTGAATTATAAGAAAGTGTGATGAGGTAACTTATGCGATTTCGTTATTAGTAGTGATAATATGAGTTCACTATATTTCTCCCGGCTTCAGTTATAAAAGACATACGATCGCTACCCAATCTTATATGAGTTATTGCTGGAAGTTTCGGGACGAAACTTCTTAAGGGGGGAAACGTGTAACAGCCCGATTTAATTAGGAATGATTAAAAAGTAAAAATTTGAACGATTAAGTGTAATGTATGTGATTAGTGTGTTGATTGAGGATACTTTCAAAAATTTGATAAAGGTTTCTTATATAAAAGCTCTTTAGGAAACTAGTATTCTATTGTGTTACATTTGCGTATTTGTATGTGATTATAAGTGTGTGATTTATTAGTTATCGAAATATGGGTGATGGAGTGCTAAGCACCTTCGTTCATTAGTTATGTGTTATTTGTTATAAGCTATATATGGAGAATTACTAGATATATGAGTGGAAAATAGTTGAGGCAAAAGCGCTCATGTATGCGATGGTAAAAGATTAGTACTTTGTAGGAATTTCACAAAATACTTGGGCTTAAGTTTGAGTATATAAGAGGATGCAACATCATTTAAGGAAAGTGGTGGACCATGTGGGGTCCTAAAACAACCAATAAGTATGACCATTATATAATCAAGATAGATTAAAACAAGAGGAGAAGATCAGGATTATGCTAATTGACCACTTGGGATAAAAAGACCAAAATACCCTCATTTAAGAGGTTGAAGTCAAGAGATATTATGACCCATCTTCCCTCATATATAAACATATATGGTACTGAAATTTAAGCCCCAATTCTCATAAAACTTGCTGCCCAAAACCATTCCCACATTTCTCTCATCTCTCGCCACTTCTCACGGCAAACAGGAGCTAAGCTCCTCTTCATTTTTCTTCCATTTTTCCATGAGATATCTTGCATGAAAGTCTTGATTAATGTTGTACACATCCAAGAGCATAATGGGCAAGCATTAATTCGCGTATAAGGGCAAAGAAAATAGGAGAAACAAGGTCATCTTCTTCACTAAGGAAAACAGTAAGTTTTGTCAATTTTTGGGTTAATTAAGTCACTTATCTTAGAGGGATTCTTATGAAATTTTATGTAAATGTTAATGCATATTTGAGGATGCTAAGGATACAAAGAAATCAGGTTGAAGAGAAGGATTTAATCAAGTTATAAGCTTTGGAGTTTAAGGTACACAAATTCACTCCATTTTGGAATTAAGAATTTTCGATTATTATGGAACTTTTGGAGATGAATGATGAGCACGAATTTAGCTAATTGGGATTATGTTTTCTTGGGTATTTTTCTGTTTAATATAATTAAGTTTATGCATGTTTAAGGAATTGAGTATAGATATGTTTGTTAGCATTTATATGAGTTTTGTGTCAGAATAATCGATTTTGTGAAGAAATTTTTGTGAGATTATGTTTTGTTGTTGTGAGTTTGTGATTTGGCTTGAATAGGCAGTAGGTATATTTTTTTTTATGAGGTTGCATGTGAGGTTTGAGTAGCCAAAGATTTGTATAAGAATTACTAAGTGATTTTATCAGAAAAATGTGATTAAGGACACCTTGTTTTTCCATAAAAATTATGTTATAAATCACAAATAAATTATGCATTCCAATTCTTGGAATTTATGATTTGAAATATGTTAGTAAGTATGTGGTACTTATCAAAATAATTTAATTATATTGAGGGTACGATTTAAGAATTTATAATGTATTTTCTTCGAAAACCGCTTAAAACCCACTGACTTGGTATACGACTTACTTTAGTCTTCAAGATAAATTTAAGACCAATTATTTTTGAGACAAAATGATATTTTATAGTAGTTCAACTATAAATATAGCGTGTGCTAACGAGAGTTGAAATATTAATATGTTAGTCCTTTCCGAAAAATATTCAGTAAAGCTGAAATACAACGTTTTTGAGCATTGTCTCCGATTTTATAAACCTTCCAGCCATTGAGGGCATTTTATTCAATTTAAATGTTAAATTGGCAGTGACTAAGATGTATTTTGAACTTCTTCAATATATTATGTGAATATTCGACAAATGCAGCCACTTACCTTGCATTTGGTTCACGGTTTCGACTTTAATAAAAATCTTTTGTGTAAGAATTTCAATAAACTTTCCTTAGCACCTCATACCATATTACCACCGACCTCAAGCCATTGAGCTATTACTCTAGTTCTCAAGCGATTTGTTAAGAGAAACTAAATTTCAAAGATTTGAATTAGCAAAGTGTGTGATTTAGAAATGTGTTCGTATTGGAAAAGGTTGGATTTCCATAAAGTTTGATTTAGCAGAGCTATGATTTAGAAATATGTATTTGAATTTGTTTTCATGGGAAAGAGACTATGTGTGAACTGTGTGGGGACATGTCCTAGCTTGCAAGCGCTAAAAATCAGGGGTGCAAACCCCGAAATGTGTGGAGGTCAGTACCTAGTGTATGCCTCGGTGTGTGTTCTCTTTCCGAAGCAAACTCCATTTCAAGAAGATGAATCTATGAAATTGAGAAAATGTGTGGTCAAAGTTATTTGTGTATGTGAAAACTTGTGCAAAATAGTTTTAAGATTTTTGTGCGGATAAGAAAATGTATTTCTAGTTAATTATCGAAGGGACTCGTTTATGAAAGTATGTATGTATTAATAACCGTTTGAGTGATTTGCTTTCCCTTCTCAAAATTTCGCAACCTTATCTTATAAATCTCTATCAATTAATGATTAGTAATATTTGAGTAAAATGCGGAGTAGATCTCCTTTATTTTCAGCCACCATACTATTTTCGGGAATGAATTGTGTACCAGCGTAAGCTGATCTTATTCTTTGAACCTGTCCTGGTGGGGGCAGATAGTTTATTATGCAGGAAATTCCGAGGTACGAAGTCAAGCAAACCTCAGGAATTGTGGCGAAAGAAGAGCATTTTCTTTGAATTGCCATATTGGAGTAGTCTTCTAATACGCCATAATTTGGATGTGATGCATATAGAAAAAAATGTATGTGAAACTTTACTTGGGACATTGCTAGATGTTGAAGGGAAAAGTAAGGATAATATGAATGCACGTCTAGATTTGGAGGAAATGAAGATTAGAAAGTCATTGCATCCCATTAGAGATCCTAATAATAAACCAACAGTGATACCACCAGCTTCTCATAAAGTTTAATACTTGGTGATAATAGGAAAATACTTACTACTGCTAGTACTTACTTTAACAGGTACCTTAGCAAATTAAAAGGGTATGTGCGCAATAAAGGTTACCTAGAGGGATCAATGGCAGAGGGTTATCTTTTAGAGGAGTGTTTGCCATTTTGTTCAAGATATATGGATGATATAGAAACTAAATTCAATAAGCAAGATAGAATATATGATGATGATATTATGGGTTCACCCGATTGCCTACCTGTATTCGAAACAAGAGGTAGATCATCTGGGAAGGAGGATCCTCGTCTACTTACTACAAAGGAATGGGAAGAAATTCACTTTTATGTGTTGAACAATTGTGAAGAAGTAAAACCATTCATCGAGTAAGCTTATAGTTTTTTGGTCCATTTTATATACTCCTTTATTTATAGTAAAGTTGTATAATGTTGTTGAAATATTTATCACAGTGAGTACAATCGTGATGCAACAAATGTCACAGGGATGGTTTCTTCTCATAAAAGAAAATTCATTCAATGGTTTAGAGATCAAGTAAGATTTTTGATAACTAACATCTTTGTTTAATGTTCTATTTTAACATTGTAGCAATCTTCTAAAACCTATATATATATATATATATATTTATTCATAGGTGGCAATATTGTCCAAGGATAAACATCCAAGTGCTACAAATAATCTAATATCATTAGCACAAGGTCCAGATCGTGCAGTGGTGTCTGTTAATGGATACATGGTTAATGGGTCGATGTATCACACAAAGCACAGTGAAAGGGGGAAGGAAACACAAAATAGTGGGGTGCATTGTGAAGGGAGAAAGTGGAGCTTCAAATCTAGAATATTATGGCCAATTGCAAGAAATCATAGAAGTTCAATATATTGGAGGAAATCGTGTCATTTTGTTCAAATGTGATTGTGGGATGTTCATAAACAAGGTCGAGGGATCATTACTGATTGCTTTTCATTCATAAGTGTGAATACATCAAAAGTTTTGGCTAATGATCCTTACATTTTAGCTTCTCAAGCTCAACAAGTATTTTATGTCGATGATGTTGTGAAGCCCAACTGGAAGGTTATAATTAGGACAAGACCGAGAAACTCTTATAATGTCTCGGAGTTAAATGAGCAAAACGAAGCTGATTATATGGATGATACATATTCATAACCCTTTTCTATTATTATAGTATTAGTTATATGAACTTCAATTGTGTTCTAATTCAAGCCTTTTACAGTGAATAAATTTCTGTTAGTATATTGCTTCTTTGTCTTTTTTTTAACACATGAATGATTGTTTTTTTTGTGTTTCACTATTATAACCCTTTAACATTAAGAGTAAATGGTACCATTTCATGAGTTTGTTTGCCAATACAACGTTGTGATTTTATTTTAAAATTGATTTATATAATTCTATGTTCTTTTGTGACTACAATTTTTTTTCCCTCTTAGCACTAAAATGTCCAGATTTGGAGGGAAGACGTGTTCTAATCATGATGTAACTCCAAACGAGTATGAACAACAAAGAATGAAGACGATTGAAGCCAACAAGATCAAAATGCAGACTTTAGGTATAAAACGCATCGTTGCTTCTATGACTAGTTTAGTGGATAGCTCAAAAACTAAGAAAAGACAACAAAAATGTGATGCTACTCTTGAGAAAGATGGTGACTATGTAGCGGATGAAAATGAAGAAAATGATTATGAGGAAGAGGCTCATATTGTGACTACAAATAAAAAGGTATTATCTTATCTCATATTGTTATTACTCTTAATGCTATCTGCTTTATCTACTTTATCTACTTTTGGGTTATATGGAAGAGCATCTGTTTGCACTAATTACTTATTTACTCAAGAAAACCCAAATACTTTTCGGACATACTATCTTGCATATGATACAGGTCAAAAGGAATGAGATTAACGGAGGAGGAAAAAGAAACAAATTTATTGCACCGATGTCGGTTGCCAAGTTATTAAGACCAAGATCGAACAAGGAAAAGCAAGCAACACATGGAACAAAAGCGCAAACAATTAAAGCAGCCCTCGCAGCTTTCCAAAAAGGTTCAACTCATATACTCATTGGAGATTACATGTTATTTCATACATGATTAAAGAAAATATTTACTAGGAATTTACCAATATATAATTGACTTTTGCTAGAACTTCAACGACAAAAGGTGTTAAAGGATGGTGAAAAGAATGGTCATTTTCATGGAGGTATATATTATCCTTTTTCTTTTCGATAAATAAGGGTTATATTGTTCTTCGTTAATAATTCTTTATAATCATCTTCTATCTTTCATCAATACAATAGATCTCTATCTTTCATCAATACAATAGATCTATATCTTTCACTTTTCTTCTATCTTTCTACTATATATCCGGATGTTAGTTGTTCTTGTGCAGAAACATATATTATAACAACAAACTTGCATTATCCAATACACCTCATTCTTGGTTGTACATACATTTACTTCATAACGTGTATTAAATTTGCATATTATGCTACTTAACATAAAAATATGTTTCATTTAGAGCATGACGAGGGGCAACTTTGTGAGAACAATGATGATGATTGTGTACAAGATCAAGAAGGCGAACAAAATCCAGTCGAGACAAGAAACTATGATTTAGAAGATCAAGAAAATACTATCATTTCAAATATGATGAGAAACCATGATGAGGAGCCACTTGTTGACAAGGAGGGGGGAGATAATAATTCTGGTATGACTTATTTTATACTCCCCAATTTAACATTTATTCTTGATTTGCAGTATGTAATGAGTGAAAGATGTACATATATATATATATATATATATATATATATGTGTGTGTGTGTGTGTGTGTGTGTGTGTGTGTGTGTGTGTGTGTTACAAGCAAACAAGAAGAAGAGAACTTACAAGACCAAAACTCCTAGAGGTCCTACACGAAATCTTCAAATGGCAAAAATGAGACCCGGTGAAAAAAAAAAGTGGATTTCAACATAAAGGGACAACCTATTGGTTTAAATAGAGCTTGTCTAGCAAGTTATTGTGGTGCTCTTGTCAGAGATCCCCTTAATGCTCCACTTTATGAGTTGAAAGTATTTTCAGAAATTCCAGAAGAGAATAAGGAGAAGATGTGGAATCTTATTCTGGTATAAGTTTTTCTTGTTTAGTTATAAGGAATTTGAATATCTTTTTCTTGTCATATGATGATTTTACTAATAGTTGACCTTCTTTTTGCAAGGAAAAATTTGATATTGGACTTGAGGATGATGAAGATGAAGTGGAACGTGAAAAGACAAAAAAAGAAAGGAAAAAATTTGTCATGGGGTCTTTGAATAAAAAATACAGGAATTATCGTGCAAGATTGAAATCTGATTACTATGATACTGAAAGTACAGATGAGGAGAGGCTCAAAGAAGGTAATATACCACCAAATATTGACAAACAAGACTGGGAATGGCTTGTTAAGTACTTTGGATCAGACGAGTTCAAGGTAATTGAATAGCTTACATATAATACTATATGCTATCTACTATATATAATATTAAATTTTCTTCCAATATCATTCTGCTAACTTTCTACATCTTATTCTTTTCTTAAAATTCTACATAATATAGGATAAGAGTACAAGAAACATCAATAATCGATCTTGCCTAGATGCTGGACATACTGCTGGTACAAAGAGTTTTGCTCAAAAAGTTGAAGATATGGTAATACTCTTTGATTACTAAGATTTTTTGATTGATAAAAATAAAATTTCTAATTTCTACTTTTTTTTTCCCTTTATAATACTAGTTCAAACGTGACAAAGTAATGCCGACTATGCTGAAGGTGTACGAGGAAACTCATACAAAAAATGATAAAACACCGGTTACTGAAAGGGCAAAAGAAACCATGGTAAGAAATAATGCTTTGTAAACTATTTATGAACTATTAATATAGTTGAAAAACTTGATATGATGACTTGATTTTCTTGTTGTGATAACCAACCAAAAAGCCTAATTTACTTGTTGTAGTTTTACAAAGTTGAACTTCATTTACAATTTTGTCTCTAGCTTGCCAAGCTTAAGTTGTTATTCTCTTATTGTGTTGTGCCTTTAAAATTATTGGTTAATAATAATATCATGATGATATTATGTAGTGTGCTGTTATGGTGAGAGTGAAAAAAATCATTGGTTTAATATGTGAAAAACAGGTTAAAATGGATTCATTGAATCTGGATATAAGTCGTATTATAGAGGAAGTGCTGTCAAAATTTCTATAGAAACAAAGGGTTTATTAAAATTATTCATGTATTAAAATTCATTTTGCTACACCAATATGACCTTTATTGATAATTACATAGTGATTATGTGTTTCTTACCTTTCATGTAATGCTTAAGTTTTTTTTTCCAGTCAAAAATGAAAGAGCTTTTAATGCAACGTGAAGCTGGAGAAGTAAATATGACAGATGAAGAAATTTATGTAAAAGTTAAACCCATTGGTAAACGCGGTCGTGATCGTGGCAAGGGAGTAAGTCCCTCTATTACATCACTATATGGATCATTTAATGAAGGAGAAAAATTACGGAAAGAAGCTAATGAGGCCAAGAATGAAGCTAATGAGGCAAAGAATGAAGCAAACGAGGCTAAAAAAGAGGCAAAGGAAGCTAATGTGAAGAATAAAATACTAAACAGAAAGATCAAAGGCCTAAAAAAGCAAATGGAAGTTATGAAAGGGTACATGAGAAATTTTTTGGAAATCTCGGGTTATGATATATCTACATTTGATGTAGATGAGGTAATCTGTTATTTATACTCATTATAAGTTAATTATATTTTTAATTTATATAAATATTTCATTTATTATTAATAGTACATTCTAATTCTAAAATGGTAGGTTGATGATGATGATGATGATGATGGGGAGGAGGAGGATGAGGATGAGGATGTGGATAAAGAGTGTGGTGAAATGCAAACAAACGAAGAGTAGTATGACTTTGGTTGACTCTGAGGTGTTACTGTTGTTGTTGTTCTCTGCTATCTACTGTACTATTGTTCTATTTTGTTCTTTTGATGATGAAAACTAATTTTGACTTTGGTAGTTTTTCTAAGTTTTGGGCTTGCATGTTGTTGCACGTCATATGATATTTTATCTGGCTGATATTGTACTACAATTTTTGAGATTTTACTACAGTATATTTGCTTTTATTTAATAATATTTCTTGGAATTAATAGAACTTCGATTTCCATGAAATTTATTGGTTTAATTTTGCAATTTTATAAAGGTTACTTCTATAGGTGATCATGCTTGGAAATGTACAAAATAATACACTAGATTGTTTTCGGTGCGTCCAAACACCGTTCATGATAGGTCTCAAATTACTTCCAAATATCACTATGTAAAAAATAAGACATCACGAGTAATTACATTTTGAATTAAAATTATGTAGTTGTCCTTAAATATATTAATTTTCAGAAACAAATTTTTATATTGCCTCTAATTATATCTTGAGGCAAAATCATATGATTGACCCCTAAATATATGTGGTTTTTAGAAGCAATTCGCTATATTGCCTCTAATTATATTGCGAGATAAAATTATATGGTTGCCTCTAAACATATGTAGTTTTTAGAATCAATGTTTTATATTGCCTCTAATTATATTTTGAGGCAAGAATATATATTGTTGCCTCTAATTATAGTTTGAGGCAAGAATATATATGGTTGCCTCTAATTATATTTTGAGACAAAAATATATGGTTGCCTCTAAATGTGGAGTCTTTTAGAGGCAACAAGTTATATTGCCTCAAAAAGGAAGTTTTAGAGGCAACCATTAATTAGCGACGGAATTATTAGAGGCAACCACTAATTTGCTTTAAAAGGCAATTAGAGGCTACATCTTTGGTTTCAGAGGCAAAACTACCTTGCCTCTATATGCGAATTTTCTTGTAGTGGTTGCTTGGTCTTTCTCTCTCTTCTTTGTTGGCCACCTCTGCTACTGCCGCACAATCAGTGCTGCTTACAGTGGCTCGTCGCCAACTCCACCATTACTACTGCTACCAACAACTTCTGCTTCATCACTTTCTTCCCCTAAATTCATTGAGATCTCTCTTTCACTCTCCTCTAATTTTCGATCTTGTTTTACCTAATTCAACCGTCTTTTCATTTTCAAACTTTGTTCTCGAAGAATCGAATTTCGATAAGCATTCGTCGGAAAAAAGCGCAAATCTAGGGTTTTGATTTCGCGTTTGTTTCTATTTTTGTTGTTTCGATTGTGGAGGTTTGATTGAAGTTGAAGATTGAAATAGAAGAGGTGGTGGTTGTGTTTGTATTTGTGTTCGCCGGAAAAGAGAAGATGTTTTGATTTTGTGAGAAATGAAGCGTGAGTTACGTTGTTGAGTAAGTCTGCGGTGGGGTGAAGTGGTCGGAATTTTCACAGACCCCTGCCATCTGATTACCCAACTCCGACATACCATCTTCTCCATCAATTAAAGAAGAAAGTGAAACCCTAAAAATGGAGAGAGAGTACGTATGGCGAGGAGAGGGCAAGGGCCATTGTCGTTTTGAAGAACGGCCCAGAAGAATTGGATTGTTTTGGTCTTATGAAGAATGGTTTTCGAAGCGGAGTTCGTCGTTTATTTGGTGTTAAGAGGGTATGCGGAAGGGGGAGGGTGGGAGAGGGGGAGAGGAAGGTGCGGTAGGGGCGAAGGAGGGTGGGGGGAACTGCAAAGGGGCTTTGTGGGGGGTTGTTGTTGGGGGGGTTACGGGGGTGGGGTGCGGGGGATGGTGGGGGTGTAGAGGGTTGGCCTGGGGGAGTGAGACAAAAATTTTGTGTTTAAAGTTGACATTTAACAGAAAACATCATTAATGTCACGTCTGGTAACAATATCCTAACTAAGAGGTCACATTTTGAATAAACTTTTGAGATTGGTTACCAAATATAATGTTCAATAGTAAAGGGTTACCAATGAGAATTTCCCTAAAAAATATTATAAGTGATAGAAAATGGAAGGAAGTGGAAATAAAGTCTCTTTACAAAATTTTCATATTTCTTTCCTCCCAAATTGGAGTAATTTGGGGAAAGAGAAAACTTAAACTAAACATGGGAAAATAAGGTTTTTCCCTTTCTTTTCTCTTCTTTTTCTATCCTCTTCCGTTCCTTTCTCTTCCCTTCCTTTCCTTTACTAAAAACGAACCAAACAAGCTATAAGGTTGATACACCATAATAAACGGGTATAGATAGAAGTGTTATGAGTTTTTCAATAACAATCCAAATGACAAGTGTTGTGATTTCAAAGGAACAAATGAAGTACTAGCTCCGCTCCATAAAAAAAATACAACACTTGTCTTTTTGGATAGGTTTTAAATAAATGAAACACTTCTATAAATGAAAAGAAAGATCACACCCCAACCCTCTCCTAAATTCTAAACCACCTTTATTCTCTCTCTAACTCAACATAAGCATGAGACAAAACTTCACCTCCAATCCTCTCCTAAAATCACGTGCCCAACCCTTAGCTTAAGTTTTAGCTTATAGAAGTATTATTTACATTTGAAATTGGGAATACAAAATGGGATATATAGTTTCATTCCCTTAGACTTAAGAGAAAAAGATAGGCAAAAGTTGCAAGTATTATATACAAATTTACGACTTCAGATTATTTAGCATACACGACCAGTACTTCAATCGTATCAAAAAGGTTTATTTATTGATAATTTGTTCGAAAAAGACCTAGCTCGAACTAAGTTTAACGGAAATGATATATTAAAATAATACTTCTATATGACAATAAAAAGTAACTATAAATTAAAGTTTTAATATCTCCTTTAAAAATGGAGTAAAATGAGATATATAAAAAAAAAAAAAAGGATGCGCAAGATCTCCAATTGCTCTAACATCATCAATTGCTCTAAAATACTTATGCTTAAGATATAATCTGCCACATATGGAGGGATCGGCCAAAAGTCAATTGTGATTTGTGAGCTTTCATAGACCAAAAAAAACTGTGTAGCTTTCGTATGTTACACACGTGAAGAACGAAATAGTTGCATATAAAGTTAATACAATGTAAAGCAATCAATGAAGCTGGCATCAACATTTTAGAGGTCTAGCTAGGAGAAAATTTGTGCTTATTAGTAGACAGAGTTGATCAAATAGAGCTCAAAAGCGACCAATTATATTGGATCATATTCACCTGACTCATTAATTAAGATTCAATTAAGTTTGGAAGGAGGGGAAATATAGGGACAAAGATTTGGGACGTAGGTTTATTCTACCGACAAAATTGATAACCTATACGCACTAAGCTAGCATAATTAAATTTCAATAAAAAAAAGCTAGCATAATTAATGTTTGGCCAAAAGCCATGAAGACAAAATTAAGTTCATTAATGCACAGCTATAATTTTGTCTAATCCCTGCCCTCTTGGAGAAAATATTTAAAAAAAATTCTATTGTTGTTATGGGACATGTTACAAAGCTACTGTTATAAACTTATAATACATCCCATCCAAACATCTAAAGTTCTTTTAGAAATATGGATAGAAAAGGAGTTAAGCATAAAAGACACCACTAAACTTTGACAAAATTGCTTAGTTTCTCACCCAAGTTTTAAATCTTGCAGTTTACTCATCCAAACCCAAATTCTGTTACTTTTGCTATTAACTTTAAATTAAATCAATAAAAAAAGGCTCATTTGGCACTGAAAACGAAAAATAACAATCTTTCTCTCTCCTCCTCTCAAAACTAGATTCACCACCTTCCCTCCACCACTCCACATCCTGTCATTCACTACCTTCCAAAATCACCAAAACAAAATCGAACCAAAATCCCCAAACTCCTCTTCTGTTCTCCCAGTCCAAACTCAATAACAACGCCGAAACTGTTGTTTGTTGGGTGTTGTTGAGAAAACACAACAATGGAGTCAGCCAGAAGATTGTCCCAAAGAGAGCAAGACATCCAAATGATGCTTGCTGCCGATGTTCACCTCGGCACCAAAAATTGCGACTTTCAGATGGAACGTTACATCCACAAACGCCGCTCTGACGGTCTCTCTCTCTTTCATTCACATTTTTTTTTGAGTTTATTCAATTTTTGAAGAATACCCATATTGAATATTAATGGTATGAACTTATAGAAAATTGAGCTTGGCATTTAATTTGTTAGATGTAAATGTTCATTTATTTTGTGGACTAATTTATTATGTTGGTTTATATTAGTATTGGGTAAAGAGGGTTATAGATATGGTAATCCCGAATTGTGATTTTGGGTTCGATTTTGGGGATTTTGGTTCGTTTTGGTGGTTGTGGGGGTTGGGACGATGCTCGAATTTTTTGTGCTTTTCTTAGATATGATGTTGGGGTTTTGGGGTTGGGATGCTCGAATTCTAATGTTTTTGATTGGTTCTTAGATCTGATTTGGGAGTTTGGTTTGAATTTTCTGGGTGGTTTTTTTATTTGGTTGGTGGTGAGTGGTGGTGGTTGGTGTGGTTGTCGGTGAACGGGCAGTGGTAAAGGCGGGTGATTGGTGGTGAAGGTGGTGGTGGTGTGGTGGACGGTGGTGAAAGTGGTAGTTGTGTGGTTGTCGGTGGTGAAGGTGGTGGTGGGTGTGGTGGACGGTGAGGAAGGTGGTGGTTCAGCGGTGAAGGTGGTGGTTGGTGTGGGTGGTGGGCTGGTGGCCTAGAGGGGGGAAGGAGAGAGGAAGACATAATATTTTTTTTAGAAAGAGAAATGAAGATTTTATGCACAAATAATTTTTTATTATTATTTTATTTAAAGTTAACAGCAAAAGTAACAGAATTTGGGTTTGAGTGAACAAACTGCAAGATTTAAAACTTGGGTGAGTAAACTGCAATTTTTGTCAAAGTTTAGTGGTGTCTTTTATGCTTAACTCGATAGAAAAGCCTTTAGTTTAGGAATTGAGTGCAAGAACTCTACTTTTATTTAGAAAATAAAGAATATCAACACAAAACTTATCTTCTGTTGATCTAATACTAATACCACCTCTCAAAAAAAAATCTAATACTAATACCAACAGTGTTAGGAATTTGGAAGGGATCAAACACACAAACAAGAGTCAAAACAAATTAAAGAACATAAACACAAGTTTTAAAGGGTTATTCATCACCCACTTCTAGAAATTAAAAGTTCGAATTATTTACAAAGTAATTTCCTCGCAAATAACTTTGCAAAGTAATAACACTTAGCAATTCCTATGCCACTCTTAGTGATTTCTTTCCCTTAGTGAAGCTTTATCTCTAAAGCTTCCCTAGTTCTCTCCAATTAAAACTCTCTAAAGATCTATCTCTTCAATAAAAATCCTCTTCTAATGGTCTTTATAATTAGTGCAATATTTAATTTTTTGAGGGGCCAACTAAGCTAATGTGTTAATCAAGGGACAAAGTGTCTGAAAGTATAGAGGAGAAATCACTACAAGACAGTGATTTTCCTAGACTTTTTTAGTACAAAAGGTATTACCTTAGTAGATGGCAATAAAATGTGCATCCCTTCTAGATGGGACCACATAACAGAACTAAAAGTATCACAAAGCAACAAAATATCCTCTAAACCACCAATTAAATCAGAAAGAAAAACTCCAGCCTCTTAAAGAGGATGATGGGAAAGGTTAGATGTACACTTAGTGTACACGTACACCATTCTTATTATAGAAACTCCTAATGCTTTGATTTTGGATTAAAATCACAATTAATTTGCCTCTCAAACTTCCTTCCTAATTAAAGAAACTTATCACTCACGAAAGTAGTATACATATACACTGAGTGTACATCTATCACTTTCCAAGGATGATTAATAAGAACTTGACTATCGTTTTTAATGTTCTTAGGACCTTAGTTGATCCCCGGAAGGGGAGGGCTTTGCCTCCCGCTACTTCTGGAGACCACAAAGCACGAATACCACGCCTTGCCGCAAATAGAACCATACCATCATGCTTACGAGCGAGTGATGCTATATATGCACTATCTTAGCCCTTTGGAGAGAACTTGGTTCTTCTCTGGTAGTTGCTTTTGAGATAAGGGATGCATAAAAGATAAAACGCTGTTGTAAATTGTAATAAAGTTATTGGAATTTTTTTATATATAACTGATACTAGAACATTGCTTAGTAATTTCAAAAGAATAAATTTAAAGAATCAAGGATGATTTCTTTTATGAACTTGAGGTTGATCCAGTTAATTCCTCGTCAATTAGTTTCTTCTTTAGAGATAAGAATATGAAGGATGATGATTTTTAACATTTGGTGACCCAAGTTTTTAACAGCTTACACTAAAATCCTCTCAAAAAAAAAAACTTACACTAAAATCAAATATGATTTGACTAGTTTTGAAGCCCGTGCGTTGCACGGGTTGTTGTATATTTTTTTTTTTGCAAAATTTTTGTTTACATCGTTGATTTTTTGTTGCTGTGAAATGAGATTTTTCAACACCATTGTATTTATATAATTCCTCCATTCTTTTTCTATTGCAACAATTACCACTTTGGGTAGTTTCATCTATTGGAATCATTCGGTAAAAAAATAACTATAGTTGACAACATCGTCTTTACTATATGTTAATAAAACTATCATTAATTATTAAAATTGCCTCATAAAGTTGCGTTTACTTTACTAAAGATTTATCAGTTGTAAAACTATATTGTATATGAAACCTATTTCAAAACATATTTCGAGCACTCTCTGATGGTAAAAAGAATTATAATATTGCGAATTATGTAGCAAAAGTTATATCCAATTTACATAGTTGAATAATTTAGGTTGTTTATTTAAAATCAGAGTGTAATCTTCACTTATTTAAAACACCTTATATGTATTTATATCTATGTTGAACACTATTTTTAAAAAAAAAATTAAAAAGAATGACATGACATGCTTAGGTGGAGCTCTCTATAATATTCTAATGTTGTTTTTAAAAATCAAACTCTAATTTTTTCTAGAAATAAAATAAATAGTCAATTGCATAATACCTCTGAAATGTCGTTGACAAACTTTCATTCGATTCTTCATGTAATGCCATCATGGAATGCTATAGGTTCAAAACTATAGATATGTATTTTTTTTATCTTTATATAACTCAATTTTCAAAAGTATGATTTTGAAATACATAATTGTTATTGTCACATATAATACGCTATTTTATAGTTATTTTTATATGTATTTAATATAAAGAATAAATAATAATTTATTGTTCATCTAAATAAATATATTTTCATAAGTTGTAAAACTATATTATATATGTAATTTATTTCGAAGCATATTTCGATCATTCTCCGACGGCAAAAAGAATTATAATATTGCGAATTATGTAGCAAAAGTTATAATCAATTTACATAGTATAATAATTAAGGTTGTTTATTTAAAATTAGACTGTAATCTTCACTTATACAAAACACCTTATATGTATTTATATCTATGTTGAACACTATTTTTTTTTTAAATTAAAAATTAAAAAGAATGACATGACATGCTTAGGTGGAGCTCTCTATAATATTCTAATGTTGTTTTTCAAAATCAAACTCTAATTTTTTCATCATACAAAACTCTAATATATATGTAACTTTATCGCTATAGATTTTAGTTTTTGTTGTAACAACAAAGTTTTGTTAATGAATTTAGTTGCAATACTAAATTGTTTTGGTTCAGTTGAGTAATAAGGCTGATGTTTTGAAAGATAATATGTTTAATCCTGTAAATTGGACCTATGATCGAATGCTATAATCACATATAATATATTATACTTATAGCTATTATTATATCTATCTAATTAAAAGAAAGACTAAATAATGCCTTACCATTCTTCTAATAAAATATATTTTCATGATTTGTAAAACTATATTGTAAATGGATCTTACTTTAAAGCATATTTCAAGCACTCTCCAATGGTAGCAGAATTATAATGTTTTGAATTAGGTAGCAAAAATTATATTCAATTTACATAATATGATAATTTAGGTTGTTTATTCAAAATGAAACTCTAATTTTTCCCAATCCAAAACTCCTTTTAGGTATTTAAATATATGTAGAACTCTTTTTTTTTTAATATTTAAAATAAAAATTAATTACATGGCAATATTACGTGGCGCTCTCTATTTCATAAGTTGTCGAATTGCATTGTAAATGGATCTTATTTCGGAGCATATTTCGAGCACTATCCAACGGTACAAAAATTATAATATTCCGAATTACGTACCAAAAGTTATACACAATTTACATAATATAATAATTTAGGTTGTTCATTCAAAACCAAACTCTAATTTTTCCCTATCCAAAACTCCTTTTAGCTACTGAGGTTCTGCTTCTGGCGACAACATGCTAGTGGGTGGTAGTTCCATTTATGGGTTCAAATCAATACGTTCTAAGAAAAAAAATTGAATATTAATCCCATCAATCTCATCGATCTCATCGATCTCATCGAGCCCATCGATCTCATAAGTAGCATACCAAATCCCATCAATCAAATCACTTTTTCGAGAAATACGAGACATCTAAGTCATACAAGTAAAGAGATCTATTCATTGATAAGAAAAAAAAAGGGTAAACGGCGATCGGATTGATGATAAAATAGAATCCTGGGTCGCGAGCAGTGATTCGATTGATGAGGAAGAAAGAGAATTATTGGTTCAGTTCATGTAGAACTCTATTTTTTAAAAATATTAAAAATACAATTTGATGACATGACAATCCTACGTGGCGCGCTCTATGCTCTCGAAATCGTGAGGAGGTCCCTATGTTCCCGAAAAGTTCCTCCTTTATATATATATATATATATATATATATATATATATATAGATTTGTGCACCCTTTGGTAGCACAAATCAACAATGATAATTGATAACATATACTTGCTTTTAAAGGCAAAGCCAGGATTTAAAAGTTAGGGGGTCGATTCTTTAATACACATTGTTCGTATTTTACCCCTTTATTTTCTTTTCATGGTTTTCAAGACATATATTTGACCATTTCTATCTCTAATCACGTTTTAAAAAACATAAAAATATACTTAAAATATATATATCGTACTGTAAATTCTTTCATAGTTAAGAAATGTCGGTTCTTTAAATTTTTGGGGGTTGGGTTCCTAAATTTGGATCACTAGATCTTTTATTTGTCTCACGATTTGAGTTATCACTTTAATTTCTTGCATCACAATATTTTCAAGAGTCAAAGTTTCTTACGGGTAAAAAGTTGGAGAATTGAGACTTGAAGGGTAAAGAATTCACGGAAAAAAATAAGCAAGGAAGACAAAGAGGTGAGAAAATCAGAGGAATAAAAACAATTGAAGAAGAAAGGGCGACAACTGTAAAATAGAAAGAAGTTTGGGTAAAATTTTAAAAATTAAAAAGTAGATAAAAAGTAATTAATAGCTAACACAATTCGATCCCGTGATGTCAGGTTAAAAGAGTTACTTTAACCAACATACTTTACCATTAAACCAAGATCATTTATGTGATATAGTAGGCACTTTAACAAACTATATATTAATAACCTACAGAGGCCGCTTGCGTACTATATAGTCAGGTGTAGGCCGCATGGGTCGGGCCCCTGCAGACTCCCTCGTGGCTTCGCCCCTGCTTACTTGTGGTTTTATTCTTAATGAGCACATTCAGTCTTTTGTGTGGCTTTCTCAAGCATTCTTTGTTATCTGTATATGATAGTGAGTAAGCCAAATGGTTCTTCCAAACACGGATAGGATATGATTTCCTATAATTAAGTAATTTATCGACCTACTATAAACAACAAGTTACAATACTACTTATGAGATACGAAGAAGAAAACAATAGATCTTGATTGTTGTCAAGAACTATTCTTACAAGAGTTTGTATATTGAATTATCTCAATAACACAACAAGAATTTTGTGAGAAAGTTCTCTAAACAAGAATGATAATGATTAAATATTATTCTTTACACATGATACAACCCTCTCAATAGTATAGGGAAAATACAGAGGAAAAATGGTTGAAACAACATTTTTTCCACTAAAGGAAATCTGAAAAACGTGAAAAATCGCATTTTTTGGCATAGGTGCGGGAGTACCATTAGATCCATTATAAGTAGTGCGGGAGCACCATTATAAGTAGTCTGGGAGCATCAAAGCATGTGCAGGCTCACGTAAGTGGCGTGAGAGCACCAAAGTTTCTGCCAACCTTTGGATTCTACAGACAACTAGGTGTTGGCGCTTGTTATATGTAGTGCGGGGAGCGTCGAATCAAAACTGAAAAAACTTCAATTAATCCTCTTATTTCATGTACGTTACACTTATACTCCACAACACCTTAGTGTAACAAATATCATATCTAACGAACACAATTATCTATCATAGACATTTGTGATGCCTCTAATTCTATTACATATTATAAATAATTATGCATCATTCTCTTTCAATCTTTAAAGTGAAAGTGGCTCAAACTTGGATGCCTTGATCAACATGAAGTTCGCCTGATTTGCTTTAGTGAATGTTTTATCATAGAGCTCAATTATGAAGTAATGATTGATGCTAAATATGTAAAAAGTTAGTATATAAAACTAAAAACGGTGGAATGCATATGTTTGCCAACCCTTCAGAGTGTACTATGTGACAAGTAATTTGCGATTCAAGAATCCTTTAGCCATATATACTAACACCAAAGAAAGGTTACTTTAACCTTGTACCCATAAAAGAATGCTCAAAAGAGCATCCCACTAAACCATGCATGTGAACTTGTAAACTTAGTTGTTTCTACGATATCTCCAGCTAATTAAAGTAAAATTACCAAATGATATAATGAAGTGCAAAATTATTAAACTTCTCCACATCTTACTTTGGTTTTATGTTAGGTTTGCCCCGATTAAGGATACCTTAATTTAAAAACACAAGAAAATCTTGTTTAGTGGCTCTTCTGGTAGGATTTGCTGTCCCACTGAATTAAGTCTGCCAAATAGAATTAAGTGGATGTAAACCAAGTGTACTACGATTCTTGGTACTTATGTAATTGGAAGTTTCTTACTTTTATCTATAATAATGCTACACCTGGCGAATGAAAATTAGGGGTTAAGGCGTTAAGCTAACTTTGTGGTGTTGTACGTGTTTGATAGTATAGTATAAACATCTATACAAATTTGAAATGAAAAGTGGGAGCTTAACCATCAATACACTATCACTTTATTGTCTAATGTTTCAAATAATATATGATAAAGTCTTATAATAATTATATTTAACTAAAAAGAATTAATCAAGTATTTAGATCTCTAAAACTCTTATTATGGTAATACGACGACCAAGAGACTATTGATGACATATTGTCCTACCACAATTTCTTTTAAGCTATTATTTTGAAAATGAAACCTCTAAGGTTTTTTTGTACTCATCACGTCATGACGTCAATTTTTCAATTTTCTCACTGGACAAAAAAAATACGGAAAGTAACAAATGAATTATGAAATTTATGAATAATAACATATTTGTTTATTGTAATTGACCCGAGGCATCGTCCGGGCCAAAATACTAGTTAATTCCATAATTTGTTGGCGGCTTAGATCACAGAGCTCATTGAAGGAAAAATGAATAGTCGTAGATTTTTTTCAATATAAAATTAGATAAGAAAAAGGTTACGATTAAAAAGCCCTTGAAACACTTAATTTATCACTTGAAATAATCGAGAGGAGTTGCGGGCTATTAGAATAGTTATATATATGGAAATGTATCTTTATGTATTGAGTTAATACTTGAGAATTATACATCTTAATGGTGATGAGTTTAAAATTTTGCGATCAATAAAAGCTTGTAAGAAGTCTCAAAACCCCTGACCATTTAGTTTACATGTTACGTTAAAATGCTACCACCAGACTATATCCCTTATTTGTAACCAAATTCCAGTTCAAACAACTACGGTCGTAGATGGTGTTTGTGTTGTTGTTTATGCGGGAGGAGTGGGGATTTTAGGCTTCGCCGGAATTTATGATCGATGGTTGATGGTGGAAGAGGAGGGGGGCAGCAACAGAAGAGGGGAAAGGGGGTGGCGTCAAGGTGGTTTAAATTGATAGAGAAAGTGTGGTGATGAAATATTAGGATTTCCCTTGGATATTTTGAAACAAACAGCCTAGTAAAAAGGCCCGTTCAGCATAACGGTTAGTTTTTGGTTTTATGGATATAAAAGTCATATGATAGAAGATGTATAATAAACATAAAATTAGTCATACTTATAATAAACATGTCAATATTGAAATTACTTTTTCTAGTCTCCACATTTTTGTTTTTGGTTTAAAAAAAAATCAAAACTGGAAAGAAAAAACGGTGACGAACAAGCCTTAACTTTCTATTATCCTTCTTTCCCTTTCTTAAACGCTACCCCTTCCCTTTTGTAAACCAAACGCCCCCTAAATCATTTTCCCTTATTAGAATCTTTGAATCTTTTTCAAAAAAGACAAGATATTCTAACTAATGAAATGTAACAGACAATGTAATTTGGGCTATCACAAAGTAGAGTAATATGAAAATCTATGAATACAATCACCAACAAATTATCCAGATGTACAAAAAGTTATCGTTACAATAAGTACTACCTAAACAAAAGACAAACCACAGCCAATACCAAAATAAATTGTCAAATGGAACCATATGACATTAATTCAACTACTATTGAAACAAAACATAAAAGGGGCACCCAAAGCATCGCCATAACCCAAAAACTAGTTTACACTCGATATTAAGTCCTTTTATTTTCTCTTTGCTGCATATTAAAGAGACTTGTTTTCATTGAAGAGGATCCATCAAGTCAGCCAATCTTACTTGATTCTCATAACATACAAGGCCCCGAATAAGATCGTCCTGGGCGTCTTCAAAGTCCTTCAAGTTCTTGAAGCTAAAGCCCTTGAAGAACTTCAGAATTTTTGCATCAAATTCCAGGACAAAAGAGGAATGAGTCGATAAGATTGTATTTTGATATTTCAGGGTAGACAAAACAATAATAAGAATCAAATAGACTGCTACTCAAAAATGATCGAACCATTCCTTCAAAAAAAAAATAGATTGATAGAACCATCATCGTTTCTAGTAGGTGAGCCAAAGCAAAGGATTGTTTATTCTTTTCTTTGGTGTATAGGAAGGCACGAGAGTGATGTAAACACAGCCTCGTTGCTTCTTCATAAGCAAAAATTCAATATCTCCTTGTTTACAAGAATCATTGCCTCCCATTTAGAGAATATATGTTAATCACATATTTCTCTTGCAAATTACTCCCTACCTCTGATACGAATTTCGACATAATTGTTATGCAGATGAACTAGTGCGATGTCGAAGCACACACAAATTAGTACCCTAAAACTACTAACTTATAAACATAACATACTAAGTATTCACAATACGCAAAGCAAAGACAAGAAAATAACTTAACTCTGTAGTTCCTCCTCCATTTCTAGTTTCACTTCCTTCGCAGCTTGATACTACGTTCTATGGAAACGGGTCCCAACTTTAAGTGGTTTCGAAAGAACAAATGGAGCCTAAAACGACAGTACTTTCGTGTTCTATTACAATCATTGCCTTGAATTACTCCTTGATGAGTTGGAATTTGGTTAGAATTAGAGAAGTGTCAAACTGCGATCACTATTTAGGAATGACGTGAGTTGTAAGTAGCACTTTAATTGAAAATGGCCCTCAAGAAACAAGGATTGATGTTCGATTGATAATGGTTTTTTCAACAAGACCTACGCACTCTGTCTGGTGTCGACCAATATCTTTTGCACGTTCCATTTTGGTCTATTTTGAAATAAGGTTAACATTCCTGTTTTCTGGTAACTGGTTTGTCTGGTTTATATCTATCTCTTTCCTCATCCCATGGGCAAAGATTATCATCTTTCTCGATCACTCTATTCCGAAGATGTGCTACCTTACATAAAACATATTGGCAAACACAGGGAGTATTATTCATTTATCTGTACTATTGAGGAACTGAATGGACATAAACTATCAGATGAAAAGAGTTTATGTAGGCTACGGAATGCAATTTGAATTAATACATCAGGATAAAGATGGAAAAACCCATATATATATCTTCACACATGCTGTTTTTCATATTTGATAGGTTGAAGCGCATGAACAATGATGATTTGATAAAACAAATCGCAACCTTATCTATCTAGAAGTTATACCTATAACAATGCAACTGCACAATTCGTATTTTGTAACCAGGTTTATACACTCCATTTCCCTTTTCATAAGGCAGGCTTTTATGGTCAGAACACTCCCCACTTTAAGCGGCAAGAAACTAAAAGCTCTAAGAAACTAACTGCAAATCTTGTTCATGGGAAATCAGCATGAAGAAGGCAAGAAAATCATAGCACCATGCACAGTTCTTAAAGAATCTCATCAAGGCACGTTGCTTCATTATTTCAGCAGCAAGGATGTAACCAATGAAACAGAAAAGGTTAAATCAAAAGGATTTAGAAAATTGTACCTTCCATTCCCTCATGCAAGGATGACAGCAGCTTTTATCTAAATTATATCCAGCTCCTTCACATAAGGAAATTATCCATCAGATATTAAGGAGCTTTTGTCTCAGCTTTGCAGCACCGGAGCATGGAGCATAGAAACTAAATTCTTTCAAAACAACATGGCTTCAGCATTGCAGAATTTATATTGCCTCAAAAGTTGATGGTATCCTGAGATTAAAAGAAAGAACGGCAATCAGAAACAGAAACAAGATAGATAGATTAAGCTTCGAGCTATGCTGTGTGATTTTACCAGATACTAACTACACGCATGCATATATTCCAAGCTTCCACAAGGATGTTGCAGACTGATTTCATGGTGAAAAATCTGCAGGTGTGAGCAATAAATTTTTGAACGAGAGCAGGAGAGCTACATGGAGCCAGATCAGTTACATTATTTTAGGATCACAATAATCGTTGCCAGATGTGCTATTTTAACTAGATAACTAAGTAGAAGCAAATGAGCCATGACTTTACTGTAAAGGCTAAATGTAATGATAATACCTTTTAGATAACCTGTTAACCAATGTGCATGAAACCAGTCCACTTGCAAATACCCATTGGGTATAGATGGTCATGCATTGATTTGATTAAAGAATCATCAGCTTGCAACCGGCAAAAAGAACGATAAAACCATTTTCACCAGCTCAAGCTATAAATAATCATACTCGTAACATGTAGTTTTAGACTTTAAGCCGTTCTCCCAATCCCCATCGTACCATGCAGCACTACACCTCATATCACTGGATTTGTTGGTTCTCCAATCCCTCGTCTTCTTTCATTGACGTCTCTTCAAGTCAATTTTGCATTTTGTTTCTTTAGCCCCTCATCATCCTTACAATACCTTGTCTGACCTTCAATAGTCAAATTACCCCTGCATGGACGACCTTACAACTTATCCCTACACTAAGAAGAATTTTTTAGCTAACTTTGAAGTCAAAAACTACTAATAGTCTCTACAAGAGCAGACACCAATTCACTCTGAAATTACCCGTTGTGTAGAGATGGTGATCATATATTCGATTTAAGTATCATCAGCTTAATATCAGTGAAAAGAACAATAAAACAATTTCACCAGCTAAAGCTATGCACAATTATACTCATGACGATTTAAATTTTAAAGTTTAAACCCTTCTCTCAATTCCCAGCATATCATGCAGCACCATACCTCATATAATTGATGGTTCTGCAACTCCTTGTCTTCTTTTATTAGCTGCCCTTCAAGTCAAATTTGCATTTCGTTTTTCTAGTCGCTTCATCATCCTTGTAATGCCTTGTCTGTCTCCAGTCCAGTGATTTTCAATAATCAGAATCAGATTACCTTCTGCATGGACCACCTTACAACTTTTACGCTAAGAAGCATTGCTTAGCTAATTCCAAATTCAAAAACTACCAATAATCTCTACAAGAGCAAACACCACCTTTGAAATGGTGAAAACGTGTAGCATCCCTGACAATTATTTCTCGACCCACTAGCTTGGAAATAAATTTAATAGCAGAGTGACAATCAGTACATACGCGCAAGTTTTTCATGATCCTTAAGGTGGTGTTGTCAGGAGTATTTAGAATTCCAAATGCAATAGCAAGCTTTTCACTGTGATGCCTAAGAATATTTTCTTTTACTTCTTCATCCAGATCATGTAGCACTGAGCCAGTGTCTGGAACAAAACCCATTTTCTTGATTTCCTCCCAGATTTTTGCCATCATTGTGTAAATTGCATCTCGTTGAGGGTGAAGCGCATCTTCAGCACCAAAGACATGAACTTTATTCTTCAGCTGAAGCCAGCTCAGTCCTTGATCTTTCTTAACTCCTTTATCCTTCATTGATTTTCTAACTTTAGCGGCCTCTGCCCACTTTCCACAGGCAGAATATAGATTAGCAAGGGCTGCATAGGCCCCACTATTCCCTGGATCAAGAAGAAGCAATCTGTCTGCTGCAAGTTTTGCCAGCTCTACATTTTTATGAACGGTACAAGATGCTAAAAGGGAACCCCAAGCAACATTGTCAGGTTCAATAGGCATTTTCTCAATGAAATCTTGTGCTTCTTGCAATTTACCAGCACGTCCAAGGAGATCAACCATGCAAGAAGAGTGGCAAGTAGTAGGTGTGATTTTGTGCACATTTTGCATCATGTTGTAATAGCTTTTTCCTTCTTCTACCAAACCAACGTGGGTACAGGCAACAAACACACCCACATATGTTATATGGTCTGGCTTAATTCCCAAAGCCAGCATTTCCTCGAACAATTCTATTGCTTCTTCTCCAAAACCATGCTGAGCTAAAGCGATAATCATGGAGGTCCATGTAACACTATCTTTATACTGGTGTAGAGAAAAAACACGCCTGGCATCAGCTATGCTTCCAGCCTTGGCATACATGCTTATTAGTGCGTTGCTAACACTAACTGATGATGTTTCTGCTAACCTTAAGGCAACTGCATGGATTTGTTTGCCATGAGCCAGAGAAGCCAAGCTTGAGATGACACTTAACATAGCAGCCAAAGTGTAATTATTTGGCCTGGGTCCTTCTTTAAGCATTAGCCTGAATAATATCACTGCATCGTCATTAAGTCCATTCTGCTCATAGCCTACTATCATTGCTGTCCAAGCAACCACATCACGGTCTTTTAACGAGTTAAATATCTCTCTTGCAGGGCTAACATCACCAAGCTTCACATAGCCATCCATCAAAGCTGTGAATGCTATCACATTGAGATTGGAAACCCCGTTTTTCTTTATAATCTTTCGAGCATCTTCTACACCTCCACACCTAGAGTACATCGTGATCAAAGAATTTTCCACTGCCCCACATATATTAAACTCAGTCCTAACCAAATAAGCATGGATTTGTTTTCCAACTTTCAAGTTCTCAACACCTGCACAAGCCGATACAGCACTAGCCAATGTAAATTTATCTGGTTTCAGAGACAAATCCTTCAACATTTCTGAGAATACTTTAAGAGCTTCAAGATGAAACCCCCTCTGGTTATACCCCGTAACAATAGAGTTCCACGACACAATATCACGATCAGCCATTTGGTCAAACTGCGCACGAGCAAGATCGACATGACCAGACTGCATATGCAAAGAAATCATAGAATTCCAACTTGACACATTCCTGATCCTCATCCTATCAAAAACAATCCTCGCCTTTACAAAATCACCCGCCTTTACATACATATTCAAAATCGAATTCGCTACTGGGACATAACTACCTAACCCATGCTTAACAACAAATGAATGAACCTTTCTACCAACACTCAGATTTCTCATATTCGCACACGAAGCAAGAATACTAGTAATCGTAAACTGGGTAGGTGAAACTCCCTCCCTAATCATCTCCATAAACATTTTAAGTGCATTTCCATAGTACCCCATCTGATGATAACCCACAATCATTGCAGTCCAGGAAACAGAATCAGGGTCAGGAATTCGTCGAAAAACACAATAAGCTTCATCCATCATCCCCCCTTTAGCATAACCTGAAATAACTGTGTTCCAAGAATAATTATTCTTAATAGGCATTTCATCGAACAGTTGGTGTGCAACAGAAGTTAACCCACATTTAAAGTACAAATTGAGGAGATTATTGAGGAGATGAACACTAACATAAAGACCTTGTTTGATGATCTGGGCATGAATTGATTTCCCAACAGAATTATCTTTAATTTTCAAGCTAGTTTGAAGGAGAGAAGCATAATAATAAGAGGTAGAGGTAAGAGAAAGTTGAGTTAAACTAGTATGGTTAGAGATGAAGTGCATTTTAATGGCATTAATGCAATGTCTTGTTGAAAAACCTTCTCTGTACAGGAGATGTGTGTAGCAGTCCCAGAAACATCCAAATTTATCAATCTAATCTGGGAACATGAAATAAACTAAAACTCGTTTCTGCCTTGAGTTTCTCTTAATTTAAAGGGGAAGAAAAAACCGCGGGAGTATTTGCAGGCTTTGAGGTTAAGGGGAAGAGATAATCTATACACGTATGCACGCGATACGTGCTCCAACATATTAGTATTAAAATTGATATTCAAAATTGTAAAAAATATTAATATTAATGTGAAAAATAAACACGTACTTCGTACTTATAATTTATATTTACAAAATATAGGATTGAAAATGAAGATAAGAGAAGTTAGTCTATGCTTACTTTTTCTCATCAGGTTTTACTATTTCGCTTAAATAACATTTTGACTACGACAATTATGAAATCGAAAAATACAAGGATGAGTTACACTTTTTTTTTCTCGTTAATTTTATGATTTTTTAATTTATGTTCTTTGTAATTGTTATTGAATATTAGGTAAAAGAAAACTTTGTATTTTTTGCTTTAAAATTATTGGAAAATTTCTTTGTTATGTTAGTTTCCTCATCATAAGTAATCTTTTAATGCCAATCTTAAACTTTTTTATGTTAGTTTTCTCTTTTTACAACTTTCCTTATTATGCATAATTGTAATTTAAGAAATGAATGATAAAGTTTGAATAAGTTTTTTTATGTTTCAAATTAGGGGTATATAAGTCTTTTTCATAAGGGGACACCATAGCTGTAACACCCCGTAATTTTCACCCTTTATTTTTGGCGTTTGTTTACATTAAAATGATATTTTTCGTAAAAATAAATAATTTATTATTTAAATTATTTTGGAACATGTTGTGAAAATGTGTATATATTTTTATATGTTGTGATATATTTATATATATTTATTTTAAGTTGTTAGTTAATTATCTTAGAGGTTATATTAGTTTCGTTATTTATTTAGGCGTTTTAGATGCGGTGTTGTCGCGTAGCGTTTTTGTAACGTTGATGGACCGACTTGGGTGATGAAATGTTGCATCACGTGTGGCGTGTCATGCCGGCCGAAAATCAGCAATTATGGTATGGAGGATGAAGAGTTTTATTTGGTGCTCATTAAGCTAACCTTTGGATCTCTTGTAACCCCTCATTTAATTTCCCATTAACCCACCTTAATGCACCCTTAAATCTTTGCTTAATAAGGTGAATAATCTCATTCTTTTACTGCACTTTAACCCCCTCCATAATGCTGAAAACAAGTCAGGAAATTCGTGCATAACAACTCCTCTTCTTCTCTCTTCCGCATTTTCGACTATTTTTGCACCCCTATTTTGTTTGCATCATATCTCCTTCGTTTCTTATCCGAATTGGACGTGTGAGTAGTCAAAATCCATCTACTCGGAAAGATCTTGCTTGTGGTGTAATTTTGTTTTTGAAGAAAGGGAAAGACGCGACTGCATTTTTTGTTTCAATCAGACGAGTCATCCGGTTTTTATTTTCTGTCACACCTTCGCGAAAATATCTATCGCCAGAGATCTAACCGTTGGATCGTCTTGAAATTTGGAAAGCAAGTTTAGAACATCATTGAATTCACTTTGACTGGAGAGATTTTGAATCCGAACTTTTAGTAGCTGGGAATCATGATCGGAACAGAACAACACGAAATGAGATTTTTCAACGTTCAAGAAGAAAACGCCTAGTGACTTGTTGCTACAATTATCATTCGTGGAGGACTTGGATTGCACATATTTTTCGTATCTCTTTAGACTCTCTCTCCTCCCGACGTTCCAAGTAACTAGTAGTTATCTTATAACGCTAGAGATTAGAGTATATTTCGGTATTAGATTATTACGTTTGGAATTGTTTAAAAATACTTTATATATGAAATTATTGATGAAAATTTACGTGAGTATTCTTGATGTATGCTGTGTAAATATTATGTGCAGAAAAATAATTTTCATTTGAGTTTTCTTATTTATTTGAATTATTTGGTAATTCGTGTATTTATGGCTTATTTGTGAAATAATTAGTGAACGAATTTTATAATTGCTGAAATATTTTTAGTGAAGCATGTTATGTGTGTAGTATGTATTTCATGCTTTGTAATAATTTTTGTCTACTGTCTACGGGTTTTTTTGATTGAATTCTCTTTATTTGCATTTTCGTGTTTGTTGGTATTTAAACCGTGAATATTATTTTTTGAGGTCGAAAAATCTATTTATTTGCATAATATGTATTACCGTAGGTTTATTTATGTTATGTGAATTTTTGGTAATTTTTAAGCGTTTATTTCTATTTTTAATTATTTTATTAGCTTTATTGAGTATTCTGTAAATTAACGTTTAAAATTACTTTTAGAGTCCGAAAATTAGAAATAAAATTTGTACCATGTCAGTAGAGTTATAATGGTCGTATGATAATTTTTGTGGTATTTTACTGATCGTTTTTATTAGTTTAATAATTTTTATTGTGTTCTTGTTAAGAGTTTGAGGATATTCTTTTAAATTATTTAAGGGTTTAATAATCAGAAATAAATTGAGACCTTTTATGTTCTTGGAATTTGATGATTTGTAGGTTACTGTGGTTATAATTGAGTATCATTATATTTACGTTTAGTCTTTGTAAAAATGATTAGTCGTGTACGTTTTGCTGAATTAATTAGCTTTGGAGTTAATTGATGGTGACGTTAGACGCACGCTGATGCGTCAGACGCAGGTTGGTCAGTGCGCCAGACGCACAGGGTGGCGCTAAGCGCAGGCTCACGAGCCGAGCGCACAGTCTTGTGTTGTGTAATTTTTCGTATGATCTTGTACGTATATTCTACATGTAGTTGGTGATCTTATATAATGTGATGCATTTCTGGTTGATACTGTTAGTGACTTAGTGCTGTAAACTCTTTTTATTATCATTGTTTGTGCTTAGTGATGTTCAAAGTATTTGTTGTAAATTTGTAAGTTTACTTTTTTTTGAGTAATTTTGAAGAGATATCTAGTGATGAATGTTGGGTATAAGGCCGGGTGTCATCCCTTTTGATGAATATTATTGAGATGAATGTTACTTTTATGATATTGACAAATTGTGGGTATAAGGTCGAGTGACATCCCTTTGACGAATAGTTTTGAGATGAATGATACTTATATGATATTTATGATTTTATTTTGAGACAAGAACATCCGGTGAAGAACATGCCAACCACCTGGTTTGCGAACTAGGGGTAAACCTGAGTTAATTGTTGTCGTCCGAGAGGTCAGGGGATTCTGCGTGTTTTACCCTGCATCGGGAGTTTGGTCATTCTTAGACACAGGCAGTGGGTAACGTAAGCCCATAGACTGACCTGGAGATTGTGATCTGACAATCCTTAGGAAGTGAATTGCGATTCAATGGCTTTCGGTTTCTGACTCAATAACTTGTTGTACCTTTGCTTTTATTATTATTTAAGTACTCTTGAGATGATTTATTCATTTAATCTTATTTACTTGATATTTACTTTCACTTGTATCACTTGTGAGCTTTATGGATATGAATGCATGTTGTAGTTGTATTGACTTTATTACTTCCTTTCTTACTAATCGATGTCTGGAATAGACTTTGATTTCTTTTGTTCTGGAAGAACTGCTAGTTACTCCCCACTGATTATGGATTGTTGTTGTATATTTTGCAGGTTATGTTGATGGGAATCTTCTTTTGTTTTGGGCTCGGGTTGAGTTGCGAGAATGAAATGATAGTTGTTTTAGGCCTAGACTTCTAGTTAGACTTTTCTCATTTGGAATACTCTGAATTAGTTATTTATTTATATATATTATTTATTTAAGTTGGTCTTTTCACATAGTTATTTAAATACCTTTGTATTAGTAGTGACATTCCCAGAAGACGATGTTTCCGCCATCGTCCTATAATACTATTATTATTTCTTTCTTTTCCGCTTTGAAATTCTGGGGTGTTACAATAGCTCCCCCCTTGGCTTATATAATAGAGATGTTAAAAGACGTTCCTAAACAATGAATTGTGCTACGTGGCGCTATCCCGCATGGTACAAGATTTGATCCTATGATTTAAAGTTTATACACTAAAGTCTTAACCACTAGACCAAGTAATGTTTGGAGTTATAATTTTAAAGTAAAATATCAGTAAATAAAAATCATAATTACTTGGGGGCATAGCCCGAGCCTAAAACTAGCTAGACTTGATAATCGGATTATTTAGATAGGTTGATTCGGTTATTTGGTAACCGGGTCCATTTGGAATTTGAATTTGATTCGGCTACTTGGTGATCCAATGCACAATTGTTTCTTATATTTGTTTCTGGAAAGAATTATGGTAATATAAGAAACCTACATTTTATATATATCTAAAAGACTGAAATATACCTTAAAAGTTCATAGTGGTTGCTAGTTATTAGATAAACCCAAAGCAAATTTTTGTTGGCCTTATCTACCCAAACCAATAAAACTAAAATTCGTACAATACACATGTTAGGTCATCCAAGTCAGATTGAGTTGCTTCACTACGAGCGGGATTCTAGGCAATTGAATTCGGGTTGACGTGGTCTGGGTCAAATTGGCTCAAGTCACTCTGGGTTTAGTTATTTTCTGGTTAGTTTTGATTCGGGTTCAGTTTATTTCGAGAATCTGTTCATTGAATCAGGTCTCGGTTCAGATCAACTTTGCCATGTCTACTCCTAATCATATCTCAACTTTTCAAAAAACCCAAACTTTTGATTATTTAAAATAGAAATCCTAAGCTGGTTTAAATCGTGATTTTTCTTAATTTAAAGTAAAAATCAATAATATTGCAAACAACTAGTCTGCTACTCGTCCTACTACTAAAATACAATTCCAGGTCAAGTGATTTGTAAGAGAGATGAATCAGATAATTAGTACTTAATATAAATTAGCTTTATTTTGAAACAATTGGATTAAATTTGTTTGGATAGGAGAAACCACAAAGCAGTCTACTATGAATCTTCAACGTCCCACGTGTGGCCTTTCCCCGCCTTGCGCCTGTGTGGCGTGCGTCAATCCTCCCTCCCTTCACTTTCTCTCTCCTCTCCTCCTTCTCCCATCACCATAACTACATAACCTTAGATTCCTTCAACAAAATTCATTTGTATATATACACAGATTCCTTCTTTCTCCTCTTCAATGGCGGAAATTTCTGCACTATCTTTCACATCTTCATTCTCAACCATTTCTCCAACTTTCCGTGATTACTCTCACTCTCTCTCCTCCTCCACATTCTCTCCTATCACTAACTTTCATCATCAATCCTTCTCCTTCTTCCTCTCACCTTCTTCTTCGTCTCGCTTTTTTCGCCTCTCTGCTAAAGCTTCTTCCGATGATCACTTTGAGTTTGATTATGGATCCTATCCTTGGGAATCTCAATCGGTTGACGCCGATTCTGGTAATTTTTACTTCATTTGCCTCGTTTTTCGATTTTTTTTTATATTGAATTTCTGGTTCTGATTGTATGAAATGTTATATATCTTGAATTCATCAATGCTAGGGTTTTCTGTTTGATCAATTTAATAGTTTGAGGCTTTTTTTTTATCTTGAGCTTTCAAAAGATAAGCTGTTTTAGTAGTTAATCGTTTTTCGATTTTTTGATTGAATTTATGGTTCTGATGCTGCGAATTTAAGGAATTTGAATTGTATGATATGTGATCTATGTTGAATTCATCAATGTTAGGGTTTGCTGTTTGATCAATTTAATCGTTCCAGGCTTTTTTTGATCTCGAGCTTTCAAAAAATAAGCTATTTTAGTAGTTATTGTAACAGTCTAGTTTATTTATGTATGTTTATTGTTATTAAAATTGAAATGTTTGTTATAGTAGATGTAGATGTGAGAAAGAAACAATAATGGATGCAATAAGCTGAGTGGTTCATGGAATGTAGAATTCGCAACACGATCATTTTTGAGGACTTAATTTAGGCAATAAACGAATGGTGGCAAGCTTTGGATTGTTCTTTTAGATGAAATTGGATGAGCTTATGATTGAGTTCAAATTATTGAACTTGGATAAGCTTGAGTTGTTTGTGAATGAGCAGTGAATTGTTCAGGAAACTTTAAATTGACTTAGCCAACTATTAAACTAGTTCGAGTTGGGTTCCATTTGTTAGATATATAGAGTTTTCATTTCTTTTGGGTACAAGTATTAAGGAGAAATCATAAGTGAGACCTTAGTTGTATTATATCAGATTGAAAATTTAAGTTGGTACGCTATTCATGAAGTGGTTTGAGGAGAGAAAATGTGGTCTAACTTTAAAAAGTCTTGTTTATGAAGAAGTGGGTAATATAATAAAAAAATGAAATCTGAATAAAATTTTAGTTGGTGGACCCATACCAAATAAGGAAATGGAAAATCTACTTGGGACAGACATAAATGGAAAAATGGGAACTCTTTTTAGGGACGGAGGGACTAAATGGTAATTGGATGAGATGAAGTTAGAAAGAAGAAGAAGGATAGTCTCACTTCTTTTAGAATTTTAGACACCTTGTTTTGACTAATGAAGAAAAATTCATTTTCTAGTTCTTTCCATGATGGCGCGAAGGCACTGAAACAAATTATAGATAGAAGTTTTGTTGTATGCAATTTAAAATGAAATTCCCTTACTAAGCACACTTTCATCGAGGAAAACTAATGGAAAATTGATTTTTCAGCCTATTAAACGTCCAGGTGTTATTAGTAGGTAATTTAGCTGATAGGCTTCCTTCTGGGAATCATGTATTACTACAATTTTCTTTATGTTTTTCACACTCTTCACGAAATTAAAAATAATGCTGTTAAATAATTTGTCTGAAGAGAAAGTCATACTTCCTCCGTTTCAAATGAAATGTGACACTTTGACATTTTACACTATTCACAAATTTCACTTTGACCATCGTTTGTGATTTATACGTGAATAAAAATATAATCATGTAGAATCTTGTTAGATTCGTCTTAATATGTATTTTTTCAATATGTACTTTTTATACATTTTACAAATAGAAAATTAGAGATATATGTCCTCAAAGTTTTGCATTGGCATACGTGAAATGTGAAAGTGTCACAACTAATTTGAAACGGAGAAAGCATGTATAATCATCGTGATTCATATTACTTTGGAGTGTAGATGTATGATAAGGTTCTCCATCTTTGATGTATGCTGGATTAATCCAATTGCAAAAATATCCATCTTTATGTAATCTTTGAAGCACTGCTGAGAGGTTTACTAGCAAATTTGAGAATATGGAGGTCTTTCAAAGCATAGAATATACGTATAACCACCCTATTTTGGGTAAGAGTCTAAGAGATGCAAAGACTGAGGATTTATGATGTGAACTTCTTATGTTGCAAAGTAGAAACCCAAAGGAAATGCTTAAACTTTTCTAAGCCAGTCTTGGAAGTCCATGGGAAGCAACGCTTAGGAGGAAAATTTGAATTTCTTATTTGTGGTGCAAGATTCTCCTGAAATTTTAATCAGAAAATTTAGTTAGGAAACTTTATTGATTACTGGTATACATTTATTTTATAATATGGAAGTTAAACTCATCTAAATTATGACTGCACTGTTGATTAGTCCCATGCTCCTTAAGTGGGAGGGCTATGAACAAGAGATATGGGAGTTCTTTCCTCGCCGTAAAAGGGAGAATTAATGTGCATTCTTAACTTGTTGAATTTTGAAAAGCTTTTTGCCTAAATTGTGGACTCTTTATGATTGCCTTTTAGAATTTTCTATTACTTTGCATTGTCTGACATATTGCACGTTCTGTTTAACTATCAACTCAATTGGAATATGTTCCTAGATGCTGAGTATGATCATTATTAGTCTAATATCTTTTGGAAGGGAAATATTAAAAATATGAAAGCACTCCAAAAATCTCCCAAACTTCAACACTGATTTCTCGTGAATCATTGTATAGGTATCCAGTGGGTTCGTGAGGACAGAATCACAATGTTTACTACAGATGGGCTTGTTCAACTTGGAGGTTCACTGGTTCCCCGGCGCATTTCTCGATCCGATGTATGCCTTCATTTGGGAAAGTCTTGTATAATTTTCTATCATAGGATGTTGTGTTTAGCTGAAAGACTAAGCTGGTGTGAGGATGACTTTTTAAAGGAGCTCAATACAGTTTGAAATAATTCGACTTGCGGTTAGGAGTTAATTTTTCTTATGTTTGGGCTTTACATTTTATGATGGATCATTAATGCTAACCTTTTTTTAATGAATTTTAAACATTATGTTTGACTGACTCAGTACTCAACCTTTTTTCTTGAATAGGAAAAACCATGTGTGTGAGTGTGTGATAGCGAATTATATGCTTGGCGAGCTATTCGTATTATCATTTAATTCCTCTCACTGAGTCTGTCTAGTTTTGCAGAGAAAATTACTAATTAACTGAAACTGAGACTGAAATACTGTACAGAAAATTTCTAATACATCAGTTTTCCAAAAGAAGTGCAAATCAGAGGTGGAGGATGGAGAACAATTTGAGAAGTACTCCCACCTTTTATTTTCTTTTAACATGTGCATTTACATAAAGTTTATATTCCCATCAATGTCAGAATCGTTTTGTGCACTGAGGACAGTTAGAAGTCTTAGAACCATAAACTATTTGCAGATCTTTTATAATCTTTATTCCATTTTGGTCCCCTGTGAATTTATACTCATTATCAAATATCAATAATAGTAGTAGACTAGTAGTACATCACCTTGGTGTCATTTTTTTTTTTTTTTTTGCTTTGTTTTCATCAAAGTGATTATGTTCGACTTACTCGTTACTTTAGCTTGCTTGAATAGAATTAACCTTGTGTGTGTGTGTGTGAAAGTGAATTTGATGCTTGCTGAGCTATTCATATTATCCTTCCAACCCTCTCACTCTCTATTATTTGCTTTCTAGGAGCTGAGCGGTAACATTGATTTTTTAAAAGCTATCATAAGTTACTTTTAGTTAGTCTCCTTATTACATCGTTTTGTATTACGTTATTTGCATTACGATAAAAGCTATAGTGCCTTTTGGAATGACGTGTTTTTTGAATAATTGTAATTGATTCTTACCATTAGAGCATTGCAAATCTCTTGGTTTTACTGGTTTGTTTTACTCATTTTAAAGAACGTTATCGTTGCGTTGCTGTGGCACAAGAGAAGAACTAAGGTAGTAAGTGTGAGAATGCAAAGTTCTAGACATCTATGATCAATGTTGGTCTTAAGTATCCAATATTAAGACGATGTATGTCTTGTGCTCTATTGACACTACCTATAGTGGGATCCTTAATAGGTGTTGTTGCTATAGGATCTTGAACGAATATATCATGTGATTGTGATAGAACTGTTTGCTTTCTATCTTCATTGAAATTGGCTAATTGCTGCTTTCATCACTTGCTATTGCTAATTGCCATTCTATTGATTTCGTCTTTTAGTTCAATAAGTATCATATCACTTTTTGCTAAGCTGTATGGCTTACTTTTTAACAATGCAGAAAAATCAGGGTAAGGTGAAAATTCCTCCAAGGTATCAGCGCTTTCAGGAGAGCGATTACATGGATCCAAACCAAAGCCTCTGTCTAGGTGCACTTTTTGATATAGCAGCAACAAATGTGAGGAACAATGATAGCTGATCGAAATTGGATTTCAAACCCTAAGCTGTTGTTTAAATAAGGTTTTATTGTCACATAATTATGCTTTCGAAACTGGTTATGTCAGGGGCTTGATATGGGTAGAAGGCTTTGCATCATTGGGTTCTGTCGTTCAATTGAGATGCTTAGTGATGTCGTTGAGGACACTGTCCTGGAACAAGGAGGAGAGGTTTGTGCCAATAGAACCTTCTCTATTAGTATTTCATTTAGCTGCTTTTGAATTTTTTTATGTAGCAATATGTGATGGTTCTCTAGTTGTTTTGTGAGCTCTTGATGCACATATTAAAACTGCACATATATTCAGATGAGCAGTGTCTGTAAATATTGTTGATTACTTGACTGTTTAAGATGTCGAGTTCTACTTCCGCATCAAAAGAACCAGAAAAAGGTGGATCGGGCATGTTTACAAGGAATTATTATGGTTTAACAAAAAATACATGCTAACATCTGTACATTATCTACTTATATATCTTTCGCCCTTGCCTTGTGTAATACTTATGGTTTATGTGGTTACAAAATCTTGTTAATGCCGTCATGGACCATTATTTTCTATTATAATGAAATTATATGGTTAAAAAGATATTGAATTTGCAGTTTAACCCCCTTGGTTTTTTATATAAAGCTCAAAAGAAAGTTAAAACCATTTGTATGATGTGTGAATTTGGTAATCCATTTTTATGCTGAACAACGGGGTGGTTCAGGTTGTAGCCGCTGAGAAAGGAATGAAGGGAGGGTTGCAGGAGAAGCTGAGTATGACTGTTGCAGTGCCACTGCTTTGGGGTGTCCCGCCTGCTTCCGAGACTCTCCATCTTGCTGTCAGAAGTGGTGGAGGGATAGTGGACAAGGTTTTTTGGCAGTGGCACTTCTTGTAAATAAGCTGCTGACTAGTTTGGTCTGACCTATTTATAGTGCATTCTGTACATAGAACTCTAGAATTGGTATATTTCTGCAAGTGTACATTTGTGTAAACCATACAGTCTAACATTGACAGTAATTTAATCATTGTTGTTGCTAATTGACGGTCAAACTTCTGAAATTGATTCTGTTTCGTGATCATTATATAGTTGTGCTAATTGAGCATGGCGTCGATTGTCAGGAATGATTGACATATTGGTGAAGGTAGCGCTCTCCAAGTTTATAGTTGCAGGTATGGAATAGTCTGATTACGTAGTGATTTAGTTGGCTGAATAGATGAAGAACATTGGAAAGCTATATTTTAAGAAAGGAGACTTCAAATGTCTTGAGATTGATTAACGCTGATCTTTGATGACTTTGCTTGAAACATGGAGTCTCGTTGGGGCATAGCTTGGCAGTGCCAGGGATAGCATATTAGGTGTAATTTTAATTGTGGTGCTGTGGGTGGAACTGTGGAAGTGTAGGAGAAAAATAAAAGCATTGAGCCATCTATGTCGTAGAATCCTGAAATTGTGTTGCAACAAAGTGGAGGATGCACGAATTATAACATAATTTTGATTTTGAAATTAAGCACTTGTACGGTTGTACCGTTGTACGATACATTGAGATAGAAACAGGGGTAACTGGTAAGGACGCAGAAGCATAGAGACGTTGGGAAAGGCTTGGGGGATGGGAGGCAACGGCTAAATTTAGCGCCTCCCCATTCTTACTTATTGGTTATGCCGAGACTGGGGTTTACTATTTACCGTCCGTATTTTGTATTTTTTTAAAACTTTTTTTACATAAAAATATATAAATTTCATTTATTTTTAGTATGAATCGAACTAATATTTTGTTTCCACCATAATGACCATTTTTTCCGGTTCCACTACGGTGGAAACGGAGTCCCACCATGGAGGAACCGAAAAAAAAATCCGATTCCTCCATGGTGGAATCGAAATTTAATTTCGATTCCATGAACGGTGAAAAAAAACAAAATTTGGGAAGAGGAAGAAGAAGGGGTGGGGGGCTTCGCCCAGGGGAGGGGGAAGGCGTGGGGGTGTGGCCGTGTGGGTGGCATTACTGCGGGGGGTGGAGGGATGGGTGGGGGGCTGCTAGTGGGGTGGGGTGGGTCTGTAAGGATGGGGGGTGTTGGTGGGGGCTATAGGGGTGGGGTGGGGTGGGGGGCCGGCGGGAGGTGGTGGCCGGGTGGTGGTTATGGAGGAAGGAGAAGTACAAGAGGGAGAAAGAAGGAAAAAGAGACTGTATAAATACGAACGATATACGGTAATAACATGGCATTAAAGAGGACAAAGGTAAAAAGATACAGGGTTATGAGAACATTTCTTGAAAATAATGCTGAAAGATTTTATCATTTTGCATCAGTTGTAATTAATTAACTTGGTTACCATACATGTAAGATTGGTAACATAGACTGTTTTTGTTCCGGTTTATGTTGATTAAATTAATTAGCAGAAATAACCTTTTATAAGCCATTTTTTGTCAAAAACAACCTTTTAGAAATTTTTTTGTCAACAAAAATAAACCAAAATTTTTTTTGTCACATTAAACCCGCTGACGTCACTCCGGCATTGACCTTATTTCTCCGACATTGAATTGGTTAATGATTGAAATAAATCCCTCCCACACCATTTCGCTCCAATTCTTCAGCATTGAAACGATTTTTCCTCCCTATGTGCTCCCTATAAACACCCTCTTTCTTGTTCATTTATCTCTAGAAAAACCCTCAACTTTAATTTGGTTCAAGTGCTCTGAAATTTGTTTGGCCAAATATGGGGGGAAGGCGGGAGGTGGCCTGGGTGTGGCTGTTGCTCGCTGCTACTCTGCTCTTTTTTTGTTTTTAATTTGGGGTTGAATTTTGGGGTTTTAGATGGTAGCGGAGATGGAGGTGGAGGGGGTTGGGTGGAGAGAGAAAGAAGAGGATGCCACTTATGGAGGAAGGAAGGAGGGAGAGTCCGAAAGGGAGGAGACATAGGAGTCGTGAGGCCCGTGATGACGCCGGCAATGGGTGGTGGTATGGTCTGGTGGATTCCAGTGCTAGGTGGCCGGTGGTGGGTAAACAAAGTAAAAATAAAGATTTTAATATGGATCATTAATTGAGCCAATGCCGAAAAGATAAGGTCAATGCCGGAGTGACGTCAGCGGGTTTAATATGACAAAAAAAATTTTGTTTAAGGTTTGTCTTGACAAAAACAAATTTAAAAGGTTGTTTTTGACAAAAAGTGACTTATAAAATGTTGTTTTTGACAAATTAGGCTAAATAAGAGCGTGCTCTGCAGTCGGCATCGTTGCCAGCTTCCAAAATTAGGCTTTAAGAGCTTACCATAACTGTTTTTTTACATTTCTCCATCCACAATCTTGCAAACACTTGTGACACATTATAGAGGATACAAGATCCTTCTAAATCTAATGGGTGACTCGACAAAGTTCTTTCGATTTTTAGAGCCATCATTGCCTTTTGATGTTTAAGTATTTCTAGTGAAAGGTTGAGGATGTGAAATGCCTCACGTAGGCAGACAATGATCAATCTAGATGGTGTATTCGTAAGGGAGTATATGTTGTTGACTTTTCAAATACGTCTCAAGAATGTCAAAAACAAAAATTCTCAACACTTTCTTACCGTTGGTTTTGTGCCTCTCGAGAAGGGTTGGATTGGAGGTTTTTGGAAGCACATGGTGGATTTACATCATTCTTATGAATCTCGGGTTGATATTTGATCATGATGTTCCTTGATTTGGTGGCCCATTAGGATTTTTATTTGCTCGTTTCTCAAGTAGAGGGATTAGGGAGGTGATGTAAAGGAATGTAGAATTATAATACTTTGAGATAGGGGTGAGAACATCTAAGATTGTTAATTTGTTATTATGGGTTTGATATTGGTGGAGTCGAAAATCTTAGGTGTCTTGCCATGTATGAAGTATAATAAAATAGTTGTTAGTTTTTGTTATTGTAATAAGAATTAGTTACTACTTGTAACTAACTTTCTCTAGCTCTCTCTACTTTTGTAACAGACTACAAATAGCTCTCTGAGCTGTCCTTTCTTCCTAAAATGAAAACACTTCTCTATTATAAAATTTCTTTCTTCATTTCATTCTCTCTAGAACTCATGTAAGAGTTCTTGATTCTCATGGCATCAGAGCGGAATCAATCAAATTCTGTTCAAATTTTCTCAAAAATTCTTGAATCTCTTCGTCTTCCGCTAAAATCGTTGAGATCATAATCAATTGTTTGATTCATCTTCTGCAAATATGGTGGAAATTACTCAAAATTCTGGAATTTTTGAAAATTCCGGCGATCAAAATGGAGGACAACAACAAAATCTCAATAATATTCACAATGTAAGTATAGCTTACAACGATCCTTACTATATTACTAGTTCAGATCAAACTGTTAACAAACTTGTTGCTGTAAATCTTAATGGAAGCAATTTTATCAGCTGGAAAAGGAATGTTAAGAGAGATTGCGAAAAACAAGTTAGGTGAGAATTTCACTTTTGCTGAGAGTTCAGCGCAATTATGGCAAGAAATTTGCGAATGTTATGGTCAATCTAATGGACCTCAGATTTAATAATTGAAGAGAGAGAATTGGATAATCTTAGGCAGGAAAATCAGTCTATTATGACATATTATGGTAAATTGAAGCGTTGCTGGGATGAATTGCAAAATTTGCGAAATATTCCTTCTTGTACTTGTGGTATTCTTGCAAAATGTAGTTGCAATTTCATGAAGCGTTTGGCTAATTTTGATTCTGAAGAAAATTTGATGCAGTTTTTACTAGGCCTCAATGGTGGTTTTGATAATGCTATTAGTAGCTGTAGGTGTGTTTTTATTTCGCCTACGCGGTGTGAGTGCGTATTTGATTTGACTACCCCATTGTAAAGGTTTTATTGAAAATTGTTTTGAAGTTGCCAACAAGTCTTTAAAGGAAGACTCATAAACCTAATTGGATATTGAAAACTGTGGGGACATCTTAGGGACTTATCCAATGTAGATTTCCCCGTCCTGACTCCATAGATGGTCAAAATGAACCAAAGATTGAGTTCGGGGGTGAGGGTACGAATATGGTCATAATGAACCACATTCGCCCATTGTTGGCCTCTACTAAATACTGATTCATGTCAATTTTTATGCAATAAAATAACCATATAATATTTTCAACACCCTAAAAATAATTAGTCTAGGTTGGTTCAGGAAACACATAAAAAGTCTATTTTTAGTGACAAGTTATTAGGCAATCAAATTACAGGGAACCTAGCAGGTTGTTCAAATTATCTGATTAATATTAGAACAGTTCTTTAGGTCTTGATTAGCAAAAATAACATGTGGGTGATAAAAATCATGCATTGAACAATCAGGCAATCATGCAATAATATATGAAATAAATAAAAAAAGAGAAATACTTCATCCGTTTCACAATACATGCACCGTTTCTCATATGTGCACTATTCATCAACCAACTTTGACAATCTCTCTCTCAAAATTATGTAAGAAAAAACATAGTCAAGTGGGGTCTTGTTAAATTCGTCTCAATGCGAAGATTTCAAATATTAATTTTTTATAATTTTTACCTATACACAATTAAAGATATTACTGTCGAAAGAAGAGCATTGAAGTGCGTGAAAAAGCAAATGGTGCATGTATTGTGAAACGGATGTAGTAAAAGGTTAGAATATACAAAAGAGCAATTTTTATATTAAAGATCTACATTATGAAAGCAATCGTTAGTAATATAAAAATAATATATTATTCAAGGACCCTCAGGATAATACCGTGGCTTGGGTCTGAGAGATTGACAACCTTCGGGACGAGCAATCGTGAAGCCTGAAAATCAAACTTGTATGAAAGATTTGAATGTGTTTTGTAGAGAGAATATGTATTTTGTAGAGAGGTTCGTAAGTGTATTCGTAATATAAAAGTCGAGTGTTATGTGTGGAAAAAACCGTCTTTTTATTCGGAAAATCAAAGCCTATAGGGAAAATGAATCTGCGCTTCACACGCCATCTACGCCAAGCGCAGGATGACGTGTCACGTGCAAATCCACGTGTCAGACGCAGATTGGCGCGCATGACGCGACATGCCCAGTAGAAAGCGTACACGTGGTACGCACTTTGAAAAAGATAAGAAAGAAAAAGATGCGTCTCACACAGAGAAGTGCGCTTGGCGCAGGACTCTGTATGACACATAAGTCTACGTGACAGTCTTGTGCGCTCGGCGCATGCTTACGTGGCAGGACACGTGCGCTCGGCACAGGGTTGTGCGCTCAGCGCATCGCCTTGCTTTTGACACGTTTTGACAACTTTTTGATAAAAACGCGTTTTAAAAATTTTCTTTTATCTTTTAACTCCGGAAATCTGATTTTACGGGATAAAATTCGATTTTGATTATAAAAAATATCTTTGAAAATATTTATTTTATTGAAATAAAACAATTAATTATTATTAAACAATTAATTAGGCTTTTCAAAGAGTTGGGCTCAAAATAAATTAATTATCATGAATAATTAAGTGGGTTTTAAATTAAGACTTTAACACTTTTCGAAATTATTTTGGGATGGCTGTTCGGACTGCTCCGCCCTTGGGTCGGACCAATTAAGACCACAGTATGTTTCATCATTGGCCCCTTAAATGGGGAGACACGATTATGTGTCTACAGTAGCATTTTAGCTATGGATCATTTGCCTCCAATTATTAGAGCGTTTTACTTAGCTCAACAAATGGAGAAGCAGAAGGAAGTGAGTGGTATGAATGTTGGTCCTAGTAATCATGAAATCAGTGCCTTGGCTATTTAAAAATCTCATTATTCTAAAGATCAATACTAGAAGGACTGGAGGAAGGATAAACAAGACAGGTTTTGTAATTTCTGTAAGAAGAGCGGTCATACAAAGGATGTTTGTTTCAAGTTGAAAGGTTATCCTGATTGGTTCACTAAGAAGCATGGTTTCTCTTCCTCATCCAAGCTTGTTGCACATGTATGTGCTGATATAGCTTAATATACAAAGGATAATCCACTTGAATATAATGCTACTGGTCCTGCTGGTTCTTCTCATACTCATGATAATGCTACCAATGGTAGTGACTCTATGATGATGCAGTCAATCATGCAAGAAGTGCTGAGAGCAATGAAATGGAAGCAGGTTGTTGGAGAATCTTCCAACAATCCTGGATGTTCATATGCAAACTGTGCAGGTATAATTCCTAAAACTGTTTCTACATCTATTGTTTGGATTATAGACTCAGGGGCAACTGACCAAAAAAGTTGCGCCCAAAAAAAATTGAATTTACTGATCTGGTTTTGGGAGAACCGGGCCAGTTTGTTTGTGACATATAAGGTTTTTTCCACTAGTGGACATTTGATAACAATTTATTTGTTTATAAAAGAAAGCTGCATAAAATGATTGAAGTCGGGCTTCCTGATGGTAGCTATTCATATGTGTTTGAAATTGGGAATGTATATGTTACTCATGATTTAATGTTGGAAGATGTGCTGTTTGTGGCTTTGTGCCTTGCTTTAAGCATAATATACTCTCTATAGGGAAATTAATTGCTAAGTCTCATATTGAGGTAGTTTTCAGTTCAAACTAATGTGTTATTCATGATTCTGAAAAAATCTCACACTCTAGCTGTTGGTTATAAACACAGAGGTTTATATCTCATTCATTCTTCTGGATCTGCTAATCTAGCACATCAAACATCTTATTATATCCCTAACAATGCCACAGATGCGGTCATGATTACTTCTTCTTTCTCTAAAAATAAGCATCACTCCAAGGCTGCTACTGATATTGATTTACTTCATGAAAGACTAGGACATACTTCCTCCGTTTCTCAATAAGTGCAACATAGAGAAAGTAGGGGAATACCAAGGAATGTAGAGAGAGAAAGTTCGGACCACAATAAAGTTAAGTAATTCAAGTGATGAAACAAAAAAGTTATGGTCCCCTCTTGCTTTTTGGTGGCATATTAGTAATAATATCAAACGTTTTTTTAACCATTTTGAGCCTGGTTGCACTTATTGTGACTATTCCAAATAAGGAAAGTGTTGCACTTATTGAGAAAGTGAGGTAGTATTTCTTTGTCCAAGATGAAACATATTAGTATCTGTTCATGTGATCATTTGAGTGAGTATTTTTGTGAAATTTGTGTTTTTGCTAAACACCACAAAACACCCTTTCCCAAAAGTTTTAAGTAGAGCTTCAAAATGTTTTGATCTCATTCATATATATAGACCTTTGGGGTCCATATAAAACTAAGACTATTTCAGGATCCTCTTATTTTCTAACCATCCTTGATGACCGTAGCAAAGGCACATGGACCTTTCTTTTACACAACAAACTACAAGTTTACAGAACCATAGCTTCTTTCTTGTTACAAGTTGAAACTCAGTTTAGTACTAAGGTCAAAGTTATCAAATCTGACAATGGCACAAAGATCATACATGAATAGTACATTATCTTTTCATGAACAATGGAATTATTAATCAAAATAGTATTGTAGGAAGACCTCAACAAAATGGAAGTGTGGAGAGAAAACATAGACATTTGTGAGAGGTGGCTAGAGCTCTTAAGTTTCATGCTAAAATTCCTACAAAGTTCTGGGGTGATTGCTTACTTACAGTCACTTTTCTCATCAACTTAATGCCTTCTTCTGTCTTAAACTGGAAAACACCTTCTGAAATTTTATTTAAAAAATCTCCAGATTATTCCTTTCTCAAGGTCTTTTGGATGTTTATGCTTTGCATACAATATGGATAGATCTAAATACAAGTTTAGTTCTAGAGCTAAAAGGTGTGTGCTCATAGGTTATCCATTTGGTAAAAAAGGTTACAAGGTTTATGATCGATCTTGAATCTCATAAATGTTATGTAACCAGAGATGTTATTTTTCAAGAAACATCATTTCCTTTTCATTCTTCTAATCCTATAATCTCTTCTCCTCAACATTCTCTTGTCATCACTTTTGATGATAATATCACAGCCACTACATATCCTTTACATCAAACACCATCTTCTGATAATGCTACTCCTTCTTTGCATCATTCACATTCTTCCTCTGACTCTATTTAAGTGAATCATCATATTCATAGCCCTCAACATTCTCATGTTATTTCATCAAATCAGAACAATCTTACCGAACATTTTGAAACAACATAACATTCTTGTTCTGAAATGAATGTTTATGAATATTCCTCCTCCTCCTGTTGTTAGACAGTATACTAGACTATCTAAACCTCCTTCCAAATATCAGGATTTTATTTGCCCCTACTCTTCTTACTTCTTCTCATTCTCAATTTTTCAATGTTCAAACAAATGTGATTACTGAACCTACCTCATATAAGGAAGCAAGTTAGTATATCCTGAATGGAGAGCAGCTATGCAACAAGAGCTAAATGCTCTTGAGGTTAACAATACCTGGGAATTGACTTCTTTACCTACTGATAAGAGAGCAATTGGGTCAAAATGGGTTTTTAAAATCAAACATAAAGCTGATGGGAGTGTTGATAGATACAAAGCAAGATTAGTTGCTACTGGATATTAGCAAATTGAAGGGGAATATTTCACTCACACTTTCTCTCAAGTTGCTAAAATTGCAACAGTTAGGGTGGTTATTTCTCTTGCTACTGCTAAAAATTGGCCTCTTTGCCAATTAGACATAAATAATGCTTTCTTGCATGGTTATCTAGAGGAGGAAGTGTATATGAAACCTCCTCTTGGTTATGATAAAGCAAAGAATAATGAAGTCGTTCATTTGAAAAGGTCATTATATGATCTGAAGCAAGCTTCAAGACAGTGGAATGAAGAGCTTAACAAGTTTCTTTCTACCCTTGGTTTTGTTCAATCAAAGCAAGATTACTCTTTATTCACTAGAGATTATCAAGGAGAATTTATTGTACTATTGGTGTATGTTGATGATATGTTGCTCACTGGTACATCTCAACAACAAATCAATGAAATCAAGCAAGCTTTAGATCTGGCTTTTACTATCAAGGACTTGGGTAATCTCAAGTATTTCCTTGGAATTGAAATCCTCAAGAATGATTCAGGCACCTTGCTTTGTCAAAGAAAATATATACTTGACATGATTAAAGATCTGAAGTTAGAACATTATAAACCAGTCTCAACTCCTTTACCAAAGGGTATGGGTCTTTCTATTGATCTAGGAGACATGTTGGAGGAACCTGAGCAGTATAGAAAGTTGGTTGGGAGATTGTTATATCTTAATATAACCAGGCCTGATCTTTATGCCACTCAACACTTAAGCCAATTCTTAAGTTGTTCAAGAAAACCACACTTACAAGCTGCAATGTATGTGGTTAGATATTTGAAAAGCACTATCAACCTTGGCTTATTTTACTGTGCCACCAGTGATCTATCTTTGACTGCTTATAGTAATGCTGATTGAAGTACTTGCATGCCTATTCATCAGTAGATCCCTTAGTGCTTATTGTATCTTCATGGGTTCTCATATGGTGTCTTGGAAAACTAAGAAGCATAAAACAGTTAGTAAATCATCTGATGAGGCTGAAGATAGGAGCATGTCTAGCACATCATCAGAAATTGTTTGGCTAGAAGGCTTGTTGCAAGATCTGAAAGTTAATGTTTCTCTTCCTATTTATTTATATTGTGATAACATTGCTGCTAAACATATTGCTCAGAATCCAGTCTTCCACGAAAGGACTAAGCACCTCAAAAGGGAATGCCACTATGTGAGAGAACAAATCACATGTTTCCAGTCAACATCAACTTGCAGATGTTTTAACAAAGAGACTTCCAGGTCCTCAACATCAAATTACTTGCTTCCAAGCTTGGCCTTGTTGATTCCAATCAAGTCCAGCTCGAAGGGGGACTATGAAGTATAATAAAATAGTTGTTAGTTTTTGTTATTATAATAAGAATTAGTTACTACTTGTAACTAACTTTCTCTAGCTCTCTCTACTTTGTAACAGACTACAAATAGCTCTCTGAGCTCTCCTTTCTTCCTAAAATGAAAACACTTATGTATTACATAATTTCTTTCTCCACTTCATTCTCTCTAGCACTCATGTAAGAGTTCTTGATTCTTACCATGTAAACTATGGATACAACTATATAGAAGGATCATGATCAGGGTCAAGGTCATATGAGTAGTTTAGATCATTTCGCTTGGGAGATTGGACGTTAGTCGAGTTTGAAGTGGGTTGGTGCTTGACGACCTCCTATTACTTGGTGATAGAGAAAATATTATCCTAAATATATCTCTATCATGCGGATTTTGAGCATTCAAAATTTCTTTGTTCACCAATTTTATCATTATCCTGCTCAATGATGCTTCTTTACTTCGGCTGTCATGGTTTAGGGTTTTTTTATTGTTTCCTCTTCTGTTTCTCATTTTTCTAGCTTTCTTCTAGTGTCCAATATTCTTATTTCGAATTATTATCCTCTTTTTTTATTAAGGATATGAACATAATCTAGGTTTTAATTTTCACTTGATTTAAAAAATGTGGGAACTTGGTTTGTAATCTAAGACATTATGTGACGAGATGAAGATGATAAATTGAATTTGTGGTGAACACCTATCCTGATGACATGTTTTGCTTTCTTTTCCAAATCAATTAAGACTTCTACATATTCATAAAAACCGCATTTTACTTATCTTTATATCATATATATGCATGCACTCTTACAAAAGGTTCGTAGGTAGTTTCCTATATAGTACAGGTAATCAATTATTAACTAGTATTTTGGCCCGAGATGCCTTGGGTAAAGTACAATAAACAAATATGTTATTATTATTCATAATTTCATAATTTATTTGTTACTTTTGTATTTTTTTGTCTAGTGAGAAATTGTAAAATTGACGTCATGACGTGATAAGTAAAGAAACTTAGAGTACATTTTCAAAATAATAGCTTAAAAGAAATTGGGGTAGGGCAATATGTCATCAATAGTCTCTTGGTCGTCTTACTACCACAAAAGAGTTTTAGAGATCTAAATACTTGATTAAATCTTTTTAGTTAAATGTAATTATTATATGACTTTATCATATTTTATTTGAAACATTAGACAATAAAAGTGATACTGTATTGATGGTTAAGCTCTCACTTTTCATTTCAAAGGTCACGTGTTCGATACCTTGCAGTTACACAATATTTATATTTTTTTAATTGAGGAGTTCATATGGAGATAAGACATTTGCATTGGATGCTTGAGGAGAGTTCCACGTGGCATGTAGACTTCCTTAGGAACGCTTTTTAATATATTTGTATAGATATTCAATGCGGAGCTTTGGCAAATTCCACCAAGATAGGTGTTTTTTGGCATTTTCAAGTCTGAGAGGAAATGATGACCAAATGATATGTATTAATCATAAATTTCCCCAGAAACCAGAGGCGATTAGCCCCCCTTATGTTTGCTCAAAAGTGAGATTAGGCCCCTCAAGTTTCACTTGTGGTGATTAACCCCCCACAACTTTACCCAAATGTGAGATTATACACTTATTAGTGTATATAACCATTTTTTCTTTACAAATGTATTTTTTTTGGAAAAATACTTGGGAAAAAAAAATTCAAAAATCATTTATGATGATATAAAATATCTTAAATACAATATTTTTTTTTGGCAATTCAAAATTGTTATTGATAACCAAAAAAATTGGAGGAGGGACCATACAAACAAAGGCAGTCAAGCTAACAAGTCCAAAGAGGAGAAAGTTGACCCCTACAACCAAACAAAAACATCAAACTGTACTGAAACTGTAACAGCCCGCCACTAACCAAAGCTAAACCAAACATTAAACCTAATCAGTGGAAGCACATGAACTAATTGTAGCGGAGGCTGTCACCTGCTGGGGTCGGAGCAATCAGAATATATACTTAAATACATTTATGATAGAAAATGCTTATTACAATACCAAATCATAAACCATAATTTAGAAATCATTAAACAAGTATTATGTTCGAGGCACCCGTCTCTGCCATAGCGCATTAACTTCACATATTCCTGAGGTTTGCTTGACTTTGTACCTCGGAATTTCCTGCATAATAAACTATTTGCCCCCACCAGGACAGGTTCAAAGAACAAGATCAGCTTACGCTGGTACACAATTCATTCCCGAAAATAGTATGGTGGCTGAAAATAAAGGAGATCTACTCCGCATTTTACTCAAATATTACTAATCATTAATTGATAGAGATTTATAAGATAAGGTTGCGAAATTTTGAGAAGGGAAAGCAAATCACTCAAACGGTTATTAATACATACATACTTTCATAAAACGAATCCCTTCGATAATTAACTAGAAATACATTTTCTTATCCGCACAAAAATCTTAAAACTATTTTGCACAAGTTTTCACATACACAAATAACTTTGACAACACCTTTTCTCAATTTCATAGATTCATCTTCTTGAAATGGAGTTTGCTTCGAAAAGAGAACACACAACGAGGCATACACTAGGTACTGACCTCCACACATTTCGGGGTTTGCACCCCTGATTTTTAGCGCTTGCAAGCTAGGACATGTTCCCACACAGTTCACACATAGTCTCTTTCCCTTGAAAACAAATTCAAATACATATTTCTAAATCATAGCTCTGCTAAATCAAACTTTATGGTAATCCAACCTTTTCCAATACGAACACATTTCTAAATCACACACTTTGCTAATTCAAATCATTGAAATCTAGTTTCTCTTAACAAATCGCTTGAGAACTAGAGTAATAGCTCAATGGCTTGAGGTCGGTGGTAATATGGTATGAGGTGCTAAGGAAAGTTTATTGAAATTCTTACACAAAAGATTTTTATAAAAGTCGAAACCGTGAACCAAATGCAAGGCAAGTGGCTGCATTTGTCGAATATTCACATAATATGTTGAAGAAGTTCAAAATACATCTTAGTCGCTGCCAATTTAACATTTAAATTGAATAAAATGCCCTCAATGGCTAGAAGGTTTATAAAATCGGAGACGATGCTCAAAAACGTTGTATTTCAGCTTTATTGAATATTTTTCGGAAAGGACTAACATATTAATATTTCAACTCTCATTAGCACACGCTATATTTATAGTTGAACTACTATAAAATATCATTTTATCTCAAAAATAATTGGTCTTAAATTTATCTTGAAGACTAAAGTAAGTCGTATACCAAGTCAGTGGGTTTTAAGCGGTTTTCGAAGAAAATACATTATAAATTCTTAAACCCTCAATATAATTAAATTATTTTGATAAGTACCACATACTTACTAACATATTTCAAATCATAACTTCCAAGAATTGGAATGCATAATTTATTTGTGATTTATAACATAATTTTTATGAAAAAACAAGGTGTCCTTAATCACATTTTTCGATAAAATCACTTAGTAAGTCTTATACGGATCTTTGGCTACTCAAACCTCACATGCAACCTCATAAAAAAAATATACCTACTGCCTATTCAAGCCAAATCACAAACTCACAACAACAAAACATAATCTCACAAAAATTTCTTCACAAAATCGATTATTTTGACACAAAACTCATATAAATGCTAAAAATCACATCTATACTCAATTCCTTAAACATGCATATACTTAATTATATTAAACAGCAAAATACACAAGAAAACATAATCCCAATTAGCTAAATTCGTGCTCATCATTCATCTCCAAAAGTTCCATAATAATCGAAAATTCTTAATTCCAAAATGGAGTGAATTTGTGTACCTGAAACTCCAAAGCTTATAACTTGATTAAATCCTTCTCTTCAACCTGATTTCTTTGTATCCTTAGCATCCTCAAATATGCATTAACATTTACATAAAATTTCATAAGAATCCCTCTAAGATAAGTGACTTAATTAACCCAAAAATTGACAAAACTTACTGTTTTCCTTAGTGAAGAAGATGACCCTATTTCTCCTATTTCCTTTGCCCTTATGCGCGAATTAATGCTTGCCCATTATACTCTTGGATGTGTAAAAAATTAATCAAGACTTGCATGCAAGATATCTCATGGAAAAATGGAAGAAAATGAAGAGGAGCTTAGCTCCTGTTTGCCGTGAGAAGTGGCGAGAGAGGAGAGAAATGTGGGTTTGGTTTTGGGCAACAAGTTTTTATGAGAATTGGGGCATAAATTTCAGTACCATATATGTTTATATGTGAGGGAAGATGGGTCATAATATCTCTTGACTTCCACCTCTTAAATGATGGTATTTTGGTCTTTTTATCCCAAGTGGTCAGTTAGCATAATCCTGATCTTCTCCTCTTGTTTTAATCTATCTTAATTATATAATGGTCATACTTATTGGTTGTTTTCGGACCCCACATGGTCCACCACTTTCCTTAAATGATGTTGCATCCTCTTATATACTCAAACTTAAGCCCAAGTATTTTGTGAAATTCCTACAGTACTAATCTTTTACCATCAGTACATGAGCGCTTTTGCCTCAACTATTTTCCACTCATATATCTATAATTCTCCAAATATAGCTTATAACAAATAACACATAACTGATGAACGAAGGTGCTTAGCACTCCATCACACATATTTCGATAACTAATAAATCACACACTTATAATCACATACAAATACGCAAATGTAACACAATAGAATACTAGTTTCCTAAAGAGCTTTTATATAAGAAACCTTTATCAAATTTTTGAAAGTATCCTCAATCAACACACTAATCACATACATTACACTTAATCGTTTAAATTTTTACTTTTTAATCATTCCTAATTGAATCGGGCTGTTACACGTTTCCCCCCTTAAGAAGTTTCGTCCCGAAACTTCCAGTAATAACTCATATAAGATTGGGTAGCGATCGTATGTCTTTTATAACTGAAGCCGGGAGAAATATAGTGAACTCATATTATCACTACTAATAACGAAATCGCATAAGTTACCTCATCACACTTTCTTATAATTCACACGGTTCATGATTGTTTGGACTCGCTCGTAATCCGAGTCGTTTCATACTATGTAGGGGAGTATACCTTATAATTACTTTTTATTCTTTTCACAATGCTCGAATCTCTCCTTTGGATATTCACACATATCTTTTTTTATCGGTTTGAGCAACCTATAGTCTCATGTATTGCCCGATCCTCGTCTAAAGTTCCTTTGTTTAGGTTAGGTTCCACCAACCCCCCCTTTTTTTTATCTCAAATTAGATTATTCCAACTATTCGGAATACGATACTTTCGACATATAAAAACTTCATTTAGTGACATTCTGGTGGTGCTCGAATCGATGCTAGAATGTTGTGATCATGGCTAACCGATCTTCTATCGATCCTTGAAGTCTAATGCACACACTAGAATTGGCCCTCGTCCGAAAATAATTTCTAATTTAACGTTTTCCCCATGCTTCTGGTAAACTTTTCCCGAGCGAGACTTGAAGCGAAGATCTTAATATGAGATGGTGGTTGTGGATATCATGCGAGTTCAAAATTTGATTTTCCCCACACAATGATAAAGCTTGCGGTATCCGCAAGACGGTTCACAATTAATCGCATTAACTTATTTTCATTCCATATTGGAAGAGCGGTAATCATTTTGGCTTTCTTTGCCTATCACATCTACTCTGTAACTAGGGGTGAAAGTTCGGTGTACGGTTTGGATTAGGGCCTAATCCAATCCGATCCGAATAAAATTTGGATTTTAATTTTCCAATCCGAATCCAAACCAATTAGAGTTTGAATCCGATCCAATCCAATCCGAATTTTCATACTCTAGATTGGATCTGATCCGAAAATCCAATTGGTTTGGATTAGGGCCTAATCCAATCCGATCCGAATAAAATTTGGATTTTAATTTTCCAATCCGAATCCAAACCAATTAGAGTTTGAATCCGATCCAATCCAATCCGAATTTTCATACTCTAGATTGGATCCGATCCGAAAATCCAATTTTTTAAAACTTAGTTTTTCGATGAAATAAATTAAGCACAACAAGAACCTAGTAGATTTAGGAAATGAGGAATTAAGTCTTTGTTAGGGTTTTAGGGGAACGGTTGAAGTGCTACGCCCTCTTGGGGTATGGACTAGGCTTATTTTTATATAAAAAATTCGGTTAAGCACCTAAGCCCAATCCGGGCACATAATACAAGACATATTACTATTTGGTTATATTGGATTTTTGGATCCAATTACCCTCAATCCAATCCGATCCGAAAATCCAATTTTCCAAAAAATTTCAATCCGAATCCAATCCGAACACAGTTCGAATCCGATCCGAATTACTAATTCGGATTGGATTGGATTGGATTTTGGATTTTATCCGAATAACTTGCACCCCTATCTCGTAACTTACTTGAGCATTGACATGATATTTTAACACTTCACCTTTGAGGTCTTTTTATCGAGAAAATATCTCAAAACCTTAAATTGTCTATTGCTTCCTTGGTGGCTGAATATGGACATTTTTAGTGTCCTTAGTATTCCTTCCTTTAAATTCTCATAAGTGGGTATTTACCATCGTTGCTTATTTCTAATGATTCATCCCAAATTTTGAAAATTTTGAGCTTTTAACTCTATCTCAACGAGTCCTAACAAATCCATTTATGTCTCGACTCCTTCCCGAGTTGTTCTCATAAGTATCGAGTTTATGGTTGTAGCGCGTTAATTATCGGCTAGTGTTCTTCCACCCTGACTGGGGTGTCTTATAGACCATCGACTCTTAACTTAACTTCCTTCAGTAATCGTTGCACATATACCATACACATAATCCTATACGGTAGCATCAATATAACTTAATGTTCATACCATGATTGCTAGCTTAAGGTTGTACACCGGTAAAATATTCTCATGTGGTTTCAGTTGATGGAACACGTATGTACCCACCATACGGTGCTGCATAAGTATGCACCCTAGTTCCTCCTAGGAGATATAACTCAAATTTCCAAACCCCTCTACTCCAAGGTAGCGGTAAAGGTCGAAGCACTTGTTATTCTTCGCTTAAATCCTCACAATACTGTCTCATATTTTCCATTCTACTGAACTCTGGTTTTTACCTTAATTAGGCTCGAACTAGCAAAGCTATATAGATGAATTCTCTCATCAAATCCTTGGTAAAGTCCAGCTAATCCTGGGGAGTTCCTCATCCCTAAGCTGTTTGCCAGTGTTGACCATTCTTCTACTGCTCATATAACTTAATATTACACACCTTCGAGATTTATCTCCTTTAATCCATATGTCGTACTTGATACATTGGCGTGCATTTCCTACTCTAGAATCACTTCTGACTTTGTTCTCAAGTAACACTCACAACCTTTAGAATGCGATTGGTGGATGTCACTACAAGTTGATCCAAACATGGCTTAAACATTGCAACATTAGATCCATAGAAGTTGTAGGTGCACTGGTTAACTACCAAACACTCTCAGTGCTCATATTGATCGGAAACGCAGTCTTAAGAATACCTTCACTATCGGAAGCAGTTGGTACAATCTTGACTAAGGTGAATCTCCGAGTATCTTCTAGCTAGCTCTTCCTAGCGACTTACCAAATCACTTATTTGAGTTGATATCTATTCCAGATGGTGACCTTATTGATTCCATATTACTCGATGAACACTTCAATGACTCGTGTTTCTTGTCAAGGAAGAAAAGAGGGCTTCCCAAACTATACTTCGCTTTAGTATATCCTTCAGCAGTAACCGCTTAATTTGCTTCTTAATTCCACCATTCTTACCCCGCCAATTTATATGACCCTTTCTTCAGATTGAAGTGGCACCCGAGATTGGGTCAATACGATAATTCATCACCCTTAGCGAGGGTAATCCCGGCAGTTCTTCTGGAGCACATCATCGAAACATTGGTGGACTAGAGATGTCCTTTTATTCCAAGTTTATTTCCACTGATTCCAATTACTTGACACATAAATCTTCTTGTGGCTCTTCCTTTCTATCCTCTTCATAAGTTATAGCTTACTTACAAAACTGCTTAGATTTCATAATTTTCACAGTTCAATTTAATTAACCACTTCATTTCTAAAATCCCATCATACCTTGTTATATTAAATAGAATCAATCCGCCATAAAATAGATCTACCATCCTAATACCACACTTTTCCAGAATATAATCACATCGGGCCGAAATTCCTATTCTATATACCAACATTCAAATCATATGGCGTCATACACAATTTTATTTTCTATCCTTGATGCAAACATATTCGAAACGACGGAGCGGAATTCCCCGAGACGAATGACTCACATACGCGATAGTTCACACATAACATAAGTTATGATTTACCACGTTACATCTACTCAATACTTACAACTCTTCGAACTCCCCAATTTTTGTGGCAATACTTTGTCTTTGGGTCTTGGATTATCCTCTTTTGTTATTTCACTCGTAGTTCGGTCTCACTGCTTACCTAAGTTGTAATACTTCCTTGGTTTTGGCATAAAAGATTCCTTGATTAGATGCCCCATCTTCTTATAATTGAATCGGATGTTCCTTCCTTTGAAATTATTTCCATAATGTTCCTTTTTTTTTAGGTGAGTGCCACAAAGGTTTCAACGGACTCAATATTAGGCTTTTTACTCTCGTTTCCTCGAAGTTCTCTTCACTTTTCTTCTTTTTCAGAGTGTTGTTATCGTTTTGCTCGAAGCATTCATATTCTAAAGCCCGACCATGCAGGTCGGTAAAGCTTTATATACCCAAATTTTTCCTTTGGTATTTAAATTTAATCCTTCAAGGAATCTTATTTCAATTATCCTTTCCATTACTCGTATAGTCAGGAGTCTATCAGAATGTACTACATAAACTTAACAGTGTAGGTAGCCACCAACATCCGATCTTGCCTCAAGGTAGAGAATTATTTCCCTTATTTGCTCCTTCTTTCCAAACATTATCCATCCTTGTATACTTGTTTTCCAAATCTAGCAAATCTTTTATCCTTAAATATATCTTATTCGCCCTTTTGATTTAGGAATCCTCATTTTGATTATTTTACTGGTCATCTTTATGCTAATCATTTCCTAAAAGCTAACACATTGGACTTTTGTTACAAAGAGCAGTGCATTCATTTGGTGTTCATTCTTATCACAAAGGAATTTCTTAATACGCACTACTTCGTATCTATTTATTCCCTTGCTCATTAAGTTCGTATACTTATTACCAAAGCATAATCACAATACTCAGGCATAATCACACACATTCTTCCTAATACTTCTCATTTCCCCTAGTTTTTGCTACACACAACCTCATACATGGGACCTTAATCACATAATAAGTTAAGTATGTATACGATAATTCTGAGAACGTAAGACTAACACATTCAAACATGACGCCTATAGATTTGTCAGCTCCTCTTGCTTCTTCAGCATAGGTCGCACGAGTCATAATAGTTACTGCCATTGCTGCTATTTGGAAACGACACTTCTGGTACTAGATTAGGGTCTCGAATACTAGATATGTTCTTTGGTATACGACTTCTTCTCACAGTTAGTATTACTTAGCCATTTCTCTTGGCGTTGTAATTCATCAAGTGTTCCCCTCGCCACCTAATAGGTCACATTTTTTTTCATGGTGTCATCACCTTGTTGACCTCCTGGTAACCACATACCAATTATCAACCCGCAATGAGTACGTAAAAGTGTCGCCCACGCTTCCACGGAGATAGGATCTTAGTAATCGTATATTCCCAAATTCCTGGACCCATATAAGGGTTATGCTCTCCTACTCCATGCTCTGCGTCCCATATTAGCCTTTACTTAAAGCACATAATCTATGGCTTCTTACCACAGGCTCGCTTTCAGTTATCCGAATCTCCTTGACGACAGTAAGAATCTTAGCTAAGATCGTTTCGACGATTTCCGTCGGAAGATGCTTATCACGTCCTAACTTGGATAGCACATAATCAAAGGTAATTCACATAATACACAATGGTGCACAGATACACAACTAATCACTCACTCACTATTCACATTAATCGTAAACCCACACTATTATCACACAACTCATCACACGGCAATCTTCAGGCTTTCGAACATAATCAGTTGCAAATCTTTTATGTTTAAAAACAGTTTACAAATACTTATATGAAGATAAGTAATTAAGATCCTTTATTTTTTTTAAAGAAAACCTTGACTCTGATACCACCTGTAACAGCCCGCCACTAACCAAAGCTAAACCAAACATTAAACCTAATCAGCGGAAGCACATGAACTAATTGTAGCGGAAGCTGTCACCTGCTGGGGTCGGAGCAATCAGAATATATACTTAAATACATTTATGATAGAAAATGCTTATTACAATACCAAATCATAAACCATAATTTAGAAATCATCAAACAAGTATTATGTTCGAGGCACCCGTCTCTGCCATAACGCATTAACTTCACATATTCCTGAGGTTTGCTTGACTTCGTACCTCGGAATTTCCTGCATAATAAACTATCTGCCCCCACCAGGACAGGTTCAAAGAACAAGATCAGCTTACGCTGGTACACAATTCATTCCCGAAAATAGTATGGTGGCTGAAAATAAAGGAGATCTACTCCGCATTTTACTCAAATATTACTAATCATTAATTGATAGAGATTTATAAGATAAGGTTGCGAAATTTTGAGAAGGGAAAGCAAATCACTCAAACGGTTATTAATACATACATACTTTCATAAACGAGTCCGTTCGATAATTAACTAGAAATACATTTTCTTATTCGCACAAAAATCTTAATACTATTTTGCACAAGTTTTCACAAACACAAATAACTTTGACAACACATTTTCTCAATTTCATAGATTCATCTTCTTGAAATGGAGTTTGCTTCGGAAAGAGAACACACAACGAAGCATACACTAGGTACTGACCTCCACACATTTCGGGGTTTGCACCCCTGATTTTTAGCGCTTGTAAGCTAGGACATGTCCCTACACAGTTCACACATAGTCTCTTTCCCTTGAAAATAAATTCAAATACATATTTCTAAATCATAGCTCTGCTAAATCAAACTTTATGGAAATCCAACCTTTTCCCATACGAATACATTTCTAAATCACACACTTTGCTAATTCAAATCTTTGAAATCTAGTTTCTCTTAACAAATCGCTTGAGAACTAGAGTAATAGCTCAATGGCTTGAGGTCGGTGGTAATATGGTATGAGGTGCTAAGGAAAGTTTATTGAAATTCTTACACAAAAGATTTTTATTAAAGTCGAAACCGTGAACCAAATGCAAGGTAAGTGGTCGCATTTGTCGAATATTCACATAATATGTTGAAGAAGTTCAAAATACATCTTAGTCGCTGCCAATTCAACATTTAAATTGAATAAAATGCCCTCAATGGCTAGAAGGTTTATAAAATCGGAGACGATGCTCAAAAAAGTTGTATTTCAGCTTTATTGAATATTTTTCGGAAAGGACTAACATATTAATATTTCAACTCTCGTTAGCACACGCTATATTTATAGTTGAACTACTATAAAATATCATTTTATCTCAAAAATAATTGGTCTTAAATTTATCTTGAAGACTAAAGTAAGTCGTATACCAAGTCAGTGGGTTTTAAGCGGTTTTCGAAGAAAATACATTATAAATTATTAAACCCTCAATATAATTAAATTATTTTGATAAGTACCACATACTTACTAACATATTTCAAATCATAACTTCCAAGAATTGGAATGCATAATTTATTTGTGATTTATAACATAATTTTTATGGAAAAACAAGGTGTCCTTAATCACATTTTTCTGATAAAATCACTTAGTAATTCTTATACAAATCTTTGGCTACTCAAACCTCACATGCAACCTCATAAAAAAAATATACCTACTGCCTATTCAAGCCAAATCACAAACTCACAACAACAAAACATAATCTCACAAAAATTTCTTCACAAAATCGATTATTCTGACACAAAACTCATATAAATGCTAAAAATCACATCTATACTCAATTCTTTAAACATGCATAAACTTAATTAGATTAAAAAGCAAAATACACAAGAAAACATAATCCCAATTAGCTAAATTCGTGCTCATCATTCATCTCCAAAAGTTCCATAATAATCGAAAATTCTTAATTCCAAAATGGAGTGAATTTGTGTACCTGAAACTCCAAAGCTTATAACTTGATTAAATCCTTCTCTTCAACCTGATTTCTTTGTATCCTTAGCATCCTCAAATATGCATTAACATTTACATAAAATTTCATAAGAATCCCTCTAAGATAAGTGACTTAATTAACCCAAAAATTGACAAAACTTACTGTTTTCCTTAGTGAAGAAGATGACCCTATTTCTCCTATTTCCTTTGCCCTTATGCGCGAATTAATGCTTGCCCATTATACTCTTGGATGTGTACAACATTAATCAAGACTTGCATGCAAGATATCTCATGGAAAAATGGAAGAAAAATGAAGAGGAGCTTAGCTCCTGTTTGCCGTGAGAAGTGGCGAGAGAGGAGAGAAATGTGGGATTGGTTTTGGGCGACAAGTTTTTATGAGAATTGGGGCTTAAATTTCAGTACCATATATGTTTATATGTGAGGGAAGATGGGTCATAATATCTCTTGACTTCCACCTCTTAAATGAGGGTATTTTGGTCTTTTTATCCCAAGTGGTCAATTAGCATAATCCTAATCTTCTCCTCTTGTTTTAATCTATCTTAATTATATAATGGTCATACTTATTGGTTGTTTTAGGACCCCACATGGTCCACCACTTTCCTTAAATGATGTTGCATCCTCTTATATACTCAAACTTAAGCCCAAGTATTTTGTGAAATTCCTACAGAACTAATCTTTTACCATGAGCATATGAGCGCTTATACCTCAACTATTTTCCACTCATATATCTAGTAATTCTCCATATATAGCTTATAACAAATAACACATAACTAATGAACGAAGGTGCTTAGCACTCCATCACACATATTTCGATAACTAATAAATCACACGCTTATAATCACATACAAATATGCAAATGTAACACAATAGAATACTAGTTTCCTAAAGAGCTTTTATATAAGAAACCTTTATCAAATTTTTGAAAGTATCCTCAATCAACACACTAATCACATACATTACACTTAATCGTTCAAATTTTTACTTTTTAATCATTCCTAATTAAATCGGGCTGTTACAGAAACAATCAAAATAGTAAGCAAGCCAAATACAACTAATAATTCCTAAGTAACAAGGATCTATCCTCATCTTTATATCTAGCTGCAACTCCAAACATTATATCTTTCACTATAAGTTCAGCTGGGACAACTTTCTTGTTAAAGAGCAAATTGTTTCTTTGCAACCAAGTAGCATACACTGCTTCAGTGAACATCATCACATATAATCTGGCTTTGTTGGTGCTATCATGGGCTTTCTTGCAAGCCATTCTCAGCTCCAGATTGAACCCATTCATTGGCATTCTAACATTTAGAACCTCCTTTAGAGTCCGCCAAATTCCAGCTGAATAGTTACAATGAAAGAATAGATGTTCAATAGTTTCATTTGCAACTCCACATAAACAACAAGTTAAGCTACACTGAGAATTCCAGACATGAATTCTGTCTGTAGTTGCCAGTCTTTTCTGAACTGCCATCCAAAGTATAAATATACTCTTTGGTGAAGCTTTATTATTGCTGATAAGTCTTCTCCAAATAACTCTGCTATGATTATCCATCAATAGGTTATAACCTTTCTTGATGCTATATTTCCCATTCACTAATGTTGCTTGCCAACCACCAATTGAGAGAAGAAGTATTATAGTTTCCATAATTTTCCTCAGGTACCAAGAGATGTTGTTAGAAATAGCAACATTGTCAATGTTTCTGCCTTTGATGTAGTAGGCATGAACCCACTGAACCCAGAGTTTATCACTTTTGAAAGTGATGGCCCATAAAAGTTATAAGATTGCAGCTTTGTTCCAAATCTTCATATCAATAACATTCCACCCACCAGCGACTTTGGGCATATGGAAGTTATCCCAAGCAATAGGGGCTTTCTTGGAGGGATCAATAGACCTAGTCCAAAGAAATTTCCTACAGATGCTTTCAACAGCCTTGATGACTTTCTTAGAAAGAGGGCAAATATGCCCCCAAAAGTTCTGCATACTTGCCAAAATACTTCTGATGATTTGAAGTCTTACAGCATAGGAAAGTAGATGAGCCATCCAGCTTTGAGCCCTAGCAGTGATTTTCTCAATAAGTGGTTTACTTTGAGAAAAATTTAGCTTCTTTGAAGACAAAGGAACCCCAAGATATCTGAAAGGAAGGATCCCGGTAGGAATATTAATGCTATCAGACAAATGAGCTTTCATATCTTCTGTAACACCATAAATGTAGATAGCACTTTTTTCAATACTGTCTTTAAGACCACTGGCAACAGAAAATTTAGTAAAAGCATCCATAAGTTTGGTAACTGAACTATGATCTGCTCTTGAGAAGAGAAGCAGATCATCTGCAAACATCAAGTGTGTCAATTTGATTCTCTCACACTTGGGATGAAAGTTGTAATCAGGATTCAACTGTAAATCACCCAAACATCTGCTCTGAGAGCAAAAGAAAGGGAGACAAGGGATCTCCCTGTCTTAACCTTCTCTTTGCTTCAAAAGGAACAACAGGGGTGCATTTAACAGAATTGAATAAGATAAACTGGTAACACAAGCCATAATCCATCTTCTAACCATATTAGGAAAGCCTAGTTCCTGAAGCATGTTGTTTAAAAAGACCCATTCCACTGAATCATAAGCCTTCTTAATATCAAGTTTGACCAGGCATCTTGGAGACATATGTTTTCTAGTATAACCTCTGATGAGCTCAGTAGCCAAGAGTATGTTATCAACAATATGTCTGTCTGGGATAAAGCCATACTGAGAAGGGCTAACCACTTCATTAATTACTTGGCTTAGCCTATGAGTAATCACTTTTGAAATGATTTTATACAGGATTGTACAACAAGCAATTGGCCTGAAGTCCTTTGCAAACATGGCATTATCTTTCTTTGGGATCAGAGAAACAATCGTAGTGTTGATTGGTTTATGCATAAAGGCATTATGAAAAAATTCATGATCAACAGCATACATGTCCACCTTTATAAAGTTCCAACACTTCTTAAAGAAGGAGTTAAAACCATCCACTCCTAGAGCCTTACTATCATCAATTGCCCAAAGAGCTTGGTCTATTTCTTGATCTGTAATTGCTTTACTTAATAGATCACAAGCATGTAAGCTTAGTCTAGGACCTCTTCTGATAGTTTCCAGATTAATAGAAGGCAGCTCTGTAGCACAAGACCCCAACAAATTCTTATAAAAACTTACCACTTCAGAATGAATAGCATCTACATTTGTGATAGGTTCATTATCATTGTTGTAGAGCATAACAATTTTATTCCTAGCTTTCCTTACCTTAATTGCAGTAAAGAAAAACTTGGAATTAGCATCACCATGAGCAAGCCAGTTCAATCTTGATTTTTGTCTAAAAATGCTTTCATCAATATTAGACCAATACCTGAGGCTATCATAACATTCTTTCTCATCTTGCTGCATACTAGCTGAATTGTTCAAGTCTGGGAGTGCTTGAATTTCTGCTAGTCTTCTTCTAAGCTCCTCAACTTTCATATGAGCTTTAGAATAGTGCTTAGAGTGAATGGCTTTAAGAGCATGTTTAACACGCTGAAATTTAAGCCAGACATTCTTCATTTTATGCCAATCATTGACACTCTCCCAAACATTTTTCACAATTTCATCAAAGTTTGAGTGCTCACAAAGAAAGTTCATGAATTTGAAAGGTCGTCTACCTTCTCTAGTTTCAGGATTTAAGTTAACAATCAAAGGCGTATGGTCAGAAACTCCATTTGCATAGTAATTAACCACCACATCAGTAAATCTGTCAATCCAAGCATTATTGACAAAAGCCTTGTCAATTCTGCTAGCTATTCTTTCACCACCAGTACCTTTGTTGTTCCATGAGTAGAACAAACCAGAACTAGGAGCTTCTAAAACATTTGCATCCATAATAAACCGAGTCATATCCTGAGTTTCAGCTTCAGATTTAGATTCCCATTAACTCTATCAGAAGAATGGCACACTGCATTGTAATCACCAATTAGGATGTATGGCTCAGAAATCCCAGTTGTCAAATCAAGCAGGTCATTCCACGGTTTGTCTTGAATTGTGTGTAAACCATAAATAGCAAAAAGAACAAATTTAATAGTTCATGCTCTATTACTCACAACAACTTTCATTACTTGTTCTGTTTGACTCTCCAAAGCAATCATCACCTCACTTTGTTGCCAACCAATCCAAATTCTCCCCCTGGGTGAACAAGAATAATTACAAAGCCAGCTCCAATTTGTGCCAAATTTTCTTTGAACCTTGGCAACATTATGTAATCTGACTCTAGTTTCAAACAAAGCACAAATAGTTATCTTCTCATGTTGTAAGAAATGTTTGATTTATTTTATTTTAAAAGGGTAATTCAAACCCCTTACATTCCAAGTTGTGAGGATCATTAGGATAAATAAGGGTTTTGTCCCTTAGCACCCCCAGGTCTACCTGAGTCTTGCCCAACTTTAACAGATCTTGCATTCTGGTAAGCAATCATCTTACCTTTGTCCTTAGTTTTTCTAGTGACCAGTTTCCAAGGCTTCTCTTCCTCTTGAGATTTTTCCTGCTGGGCTGGTGTTTGAACTGGAGTAACTATTGGTGTGGTCACTGTTTTGAGATCTAACACTACATCAGGAACACTAGTAACACTAGGTTCTACTGGTATAATGGGATCACCAGGAGTAGGACCACTAGATTTACTCACAGTAACAGTTCCAACAATAATATCATTAGTAGGCTTTTTCATGACCCAAACCTTTGCATGCTTGTTTTGTGGTTTAGAAACTGGTCTCCTAAGCTCACAATTATGACCTATAACCTGACATTTCTTACAGAAAGCAGGGAGCCAGTCATAATCAACAACTTGTGAGAATGTTCTTCCAGTAGGGTCTGCAACCTTCACTTCTTTCACAATATCTTTTGTGACATCCATTTCAACAAGGATCCTGGCAAAAGAGACTCTTAAAGCTTTTGTTGTGCATTCATCTGCATACAAAGGTACTCCCAAAATACTACCAATACTACTTAGTGAGTTTTCACTCCAACAGTTCAGGGGTAGGTTGGGAAGTTTAACCCAAATGGGAACCACTTTGAGCACCTCTTTGTGAAAATCAAACGTTGATGACCATTGTTTCACAATAAGAGGTTTACCATAGAATAGGCGAGGACCTGAATACAGAATGGAATCCCTGATAGATTTCTCTGTTCCCCAGCTTAATCACAAAATAACCTTCATCGTGTTTGAACATGGAGGGTTCATCAACAAAATTCCAGTAAGCCATTGCATAATTTTTGATTGAATTTAGGGTAGGATTTTGTCCAACAACATAGACAATAATCGCATTTGCCCATATTGCAGTCATCTTATCAATTTCATTTTTTTCCAATCTAGCAGTAGGAGTACCCTCAGGCCTCAACTAAGGTAGGAGCTACAAATTTTAAACACATACCTTTGTCTGAGATCTTGCTTTGAGCAGTAAAAGCTTTCCATTTCAATGCTGCGTCTCCTACAGCATCGCCTGAATCCTTTGATTTTTCTGGGTTCCCCAATGTTATTGTTCCATTGGGATTCTCCATCTCTGTTGCGTTTCTTGATTCACTATTTTCCTTAGAAGATTCACAAGACTGTTCCGGTGCCAGTGAGCCGGAGGGCTGGCCGGAAGTCTTCTTCTTCCTCCCCATTAAGCACCAGGGTGTACGATATGAAGAACCTTAACGTGCACCGCCAGAGCTTTTCTTAGAGAGGAAGATTTTTTTTTTTGTTATTATTGTTTAGGCGTACTAGATTAAATACATAAATTATACTACATATTAAGTACAAATATACATTAAAAAAAACAGTTTCTTAACTGAATGTGCGTCTCTTCTTCCTCATAGCCTTGCCAGATTAGGCCCTATTAGTATGCAATTATTCTCATCTTCCTCATAGCCTTGCCAGGAAGAATAAGTTCTATAAAATACGTATAATCTAATATCTTAGTGTTAAAAAAATTATTTACTACTACCTCCGTCCCAGAAAGATCTGAACACTTCTTGGGACACGTAGTTTAAGATGATAAGTTGTAGTGTGGTTATCAAATGTTATTTTATTTAAAAAGTAGATGTGATAGGAGTTGGTGGGGTATTTTTTATTAGAGGAGAGAGAAAGTTGTGTAACTTTTTATTGATAAAAGGTAGAGTGTGGGTCAAAGTAGTATAAAAAAAATAATATATTAATAGTGGGACCATGCCAAAAATGGAAGTGTTCAAACTAATTTGGGACAAACATAAAAGGAAAGTGTTCAGACTATTCTGGGACGGAGGGAGTAATAAGAACATGGCTAACTATCATAATAAGTGTGTAATCTCACATTTGAGTAAAGTTGTGGGAGTTAATCACCACAAGTGAAACTTAAAAGGGTCTAATCTCACTTTTGAGTAAACTTAGGGCCTGTTCTCTTCGGCATAAAACAACTGAACTGAACTGAACTGAACTGAACTGAACTGAACTGAATTGAATTGAACTGAACTGAACTGAATTGAACTGAACTAAATTTAATTATAACTAATTAATAGTAATGATAATAATTTAGGAACTGAACTAAATTGAACTGAACTGAACTGAATTGAACTGAACTGAATTGAACTGAACTGAACATAAGTTGGGGAGAACATGCCCTTAAAGGGCTTAATCACCACTTTTGCACACTAAGATTCTTTGAATATGTTTTATGTGGAAAAGGGTGATATTGTATAGTCCCTTTCCCTTAAAAATCAAGATATTAGAAAGGAACAACTACTTTTTAGATATCTTTTAAGGCGTCTCTAAGATAGTTAGCGAAATACCTTTTTTCACCAACCTTTACAATAATCAAACTAATCTAGGGAAGGACTAGATCAAGTACTTCCTCAAGGATGATTGGGATTTGGGATGAAAAAATCCTAACTTGATTTGACTTTAGGAGGGGGGTAGCTAGGTATATACGGGAGAATTTGTTTGGGAATATTTTAGGATTGTTGATGGGGTTTATCTTAGAATAAAGGTAAGCACTAGTGGAAAAAAGGTGAACAACTCTGGTCAAACAGACCTTACAGATGCGGTTTTGGACCGGATCGGGTGGGGGCGAATCAGCTAGGAAATGTCAACTCATCCGGTCCAAAACTAGATCAGTTTACACTTAACTGATCCGGTTTAGATGCAAAACCGGATCAGTTACTTATGTTAACTGGTCGGGTTTTGCATATGAACAGGATCAGTTATCCTAGTGTAAATTTTTTTAAAAAAAGTCTCGCCCAAGGAGGGAAAGAAAAAGAGGCAAAGTTTTTAGAATTCACAGCAAAAATTACAATTTACATATAAAGCAAACGAGAATCACAACAAATAGTGTATTGATTTCAGTTTTGTTTACAAATAGTGTACATTTCAGTTTCGTTTACAAATAGTTTACAAATAGTGTATTCAGCCAAGTCAAACGGATTACAATTTACAGCCTCTCTTTACAAATACGAAACTGAAATAAATAAAAGAACATATGGCAAAATTAAAAAATAGAAAACAGACTACCAATTTACTAATACAAAACTGAAAAATCGGAAAAAAATCGAGCAAAAAACAAAGCTAAACCCTAAATTACGAAATTAAATCGAAAAAAATTACAAAGCTAAACCCTGAAATAATCGAAAAAAGATAAAACTAAAATTTACACAAAAAAAGCCGATGAATAAGGATCTCCAAGGACAACCACCTTATGATGAATTCGTCTTCGTTTCTCCAAATATTTTAGAATTTGTCTCTTCGTCTTCTTCGTCTCTTCGTTTCTTCCTTCTTCGTCTCGTCTCTACGTCTTTTTCGCACCTCTGTTACTCGGTGATCTCCAAGGACAGTCACGATGAATTTCAGCCATGATGATCGTCTCTTTCGAAGAGATCGAAGAGAGGGGATGAGAGCTACGGTGTTGGATGAGAGATCGAAGAAGGGGGAAGGCGGTTGTGTTGGGTGGTAGTGTTTAGGGTTTTGTGGGTGAGAGGAGGAGATATGGAAGATAGAGGAGGAGATTGGGAAGATAGAGGAGCAGATACGGCGGATGAGAGGGAAGAGGATCGGATGGAAGACCGCGTGAGAGAGGGGAGGATGAGAGGGAAGAGTTGTATTTTTAGGGTTTTGTGTTTGGGGGTGTGAAAGAGGGGAGTAAAGAAGGCCGAGTGATTTAATAACAATTGGGCTTGGGTCATGGGCTATCGCTAGACACACAACAACTATTACCTGATCCGGGCTATTAAACCGGATAAGTTGACATAAAGGACCAGATCCATTTTGTTAACTGATCTGGTTCAACAACCAACCGGATCAGTTAATTCACCTATTTTTTTACGCGTAAAATCAATGACAAAAATCATCTGGTTTAGGATCCGACTGGATTAGTTTTGTTGTGTCATTTACGCTTTTGTTCCACTGGTGAAGGGCACCCTTATTCATGAGCAAAATGAAAGATTGTGAATGAACACATTCTTAAGGTTTTGTAGCTTAATCATAATTGAAACAAAGATTGTGTGGTGATTGGAAGAAAAAAGGGATGGGACGAGCGAATGCACGATCAAGCGTGGGTGACCCCCCCCCCCCCCCCCACGGCTGATATGTCAAAGCAAAAAAAATTGGAACTCCCCTAGCTAAAACGACGGGTTTTAGAAAAAGTAATGAAGAGTTTCTTCCAAAACACAGTGTTTTAAGCTGTGGAAGTCAAAAAATAATAAAAGTGCGGTACACTGATGTGTGCGTCAGAACAAATTCCACGCTGCCACTTGCGGCATCTGACAGGAGAGAGAAAAAACACAATTACAAATATTAAAACTGCAATATCTTTAAAAAATACAAAGCCAAAAAAATAAAAAAAAATTAACAATGGCTCTAATTTTCCAAGCACTACAAATAAAGACCCATTTTGCAATATTTCGGACAATTTTTTTTTCTAGCTATTTACTAATTTCCTACAATTTTGCTTATTTTATATGAAACATCTTTCATTTTTACACTCCAAAAAAATTAATAAACAGTCTCTTTGTGCATTTAATTTAGTTAATGATAAAAAATACCAATTATGTATTTAATTTAATTAATTAATATTTTTTTATCAATTATCAATGGATATTTCATATTATTAAGAAGTAAATAATAAAAATATTGTATAATATTGGTGGTTGGGTGATGAGAGAGAAAAAGTAGTTGGGTGGGGCCAAAAAGTAAGAGAGAGAGAAAAAAGTAGTTGGGATGATTTTTTTTGTTTTGTTCATCGTTAAGAGGATAGTTGGGAAAAGATTGTGCCGTGATATTTTTTAGAGAGAGAAAGTTAGAGATGGAGTAGGATGATTTTTTTTAAGATTATGAAAGGTGATGCTCTAAGTGATTCAAAGAAGGTTGAGTTGCTTCTAAAATAGTAGGGGATTTTATTTTTTGAAGGGTTGGGGTTCTTCTAAGATAGCTATAAGCTGCCTAGCTTCCTCTAACATAGTTCTTCATATGGTTGTGGTCCTGTGTAGGCGTGAAAGTTCGGTGTACGGTTTGGATTTAGGCCTAATCCAATGTGATCCAAATAAAATTTGGATTTTAATTTTCTAATCCAAACCAATTAAAATTAGAATCCAAACCAACCCAATCCAATCCAAATTTTCAGACACTAGATTGGATCCGATCCGAATTATCCAATTTGTTTAAACTTTGTTTTTCGATGAGATAAATTTGGCGCGAGCATCAATATAAAGTGTTCGATAATAGAAGTACTTCATACAATCCCATAAAATTCATTAACAATTCATTACAACCAAAGGTTCAACAACAGCGTAAAAGCATGTTCAACTACATAGCAGGTGCAACTTTACAACAACAAGTTAGGGTTTTAAATTTTAGGGAAAAGGAAGGGCTGCCAGACCATTTGGGTTTTTATTTTTTATAAAAAAACAGTAAAGTTCAATCATAAATATACTATAAGGACTATTTACTATTTGGTTATTATAGATTTCTTGATCCAATCACCCTCAATCCAACCTAATCCAATCCGAAAATCCCATTTATCAGAAAAGCTCAATTCGAACACACAATTCGAGTCCAAATCGAATTACTAATTCGGTTTGGATTGGATTGAATTTCGGTTGTAATCTGAATAACTTTCACCTCTAGTCTTGTGGACTTGTGGTTCCATCAAGGAGTTTGGGGGTGGTAAGCTCATTCTCACCAGGGGACTTGCACGCACACTTTCTCTCATGAGTTTAATTATTTTGCTTAGAGAAAGTTAAATATTTTTACAAAATAAACTCTTAGACACAGTTAAAACATAGGTTTCTTCTCCTCTAAATTTCTAATTAAACTGTCTCACCTCCGGGATCGTACCATACCAATATCTTATTCTTTTTTACGAATGATAACCAACTTCAAATGCAACGACAAATAAACTGAATGTGATAATGATCCCTTATTAATTTAAAAATATCAACACCCTACCGAACTCACACCTCACCATCTATTTTCCTTTTAAAATTACCAACTTTAATAATACTCACATCTACAAAAGCCCAACCATAATCATTAAGGACTAGAAAAATATAATCGAAAGTCTCTCTCTTAAATATATGTTAAGTTTACTTTTTTTTTAAAATGAAATAGGGAGGGATATCTAAATAAAAGCATAGAGAAAATAAAAACAAAGAGAAGGTAGACATTAGAGCTGAATTCCTTGAGGATTGTATGGAAATGAAAATTGGGAAAACAAAGGGGATGATAGGTGGGGAAGTCATGACAATAGAATATAATATCTTTTTTTTTAGAGGCAAAAAGAGAAATATATTGCATCAAACAAGCCACTTTACAACTCAAGCAAACTAAGCCTGGAACTTAGCAGCAGACCAACAGAGGCCAGACTTCAAAAGCTATTTATAACCTATCAAACCACCTATGTTCACTAGAGCTCATTTTCCTATATACTTGAATTACTCTATTTTTTACAATGTATTGAATCTGATTGACAGTACTTTTGATAGAAGGAACATTGTCATTCCACAAAGCATCATTCCTGGCCCTCCACACCTGATACACAATAGCAGTAATAGCAGTCAACATCACTTTCTTTCTAAAACCTCTAACTCTACAGCTTCTCAGCAACCAGGTCATCAGCTGATATCGCCTAATGCCTAACCAGCACTTAATCTGTTCAAGGCATCTCAGACTGAAGGAACACTCAAAAAATAAGTGGGAATGAGTTTCAACTGCAGATCCACAAATACAACATTAATTCTATGCAATCTACTACTCCAATATGAGCCAGTCTATCTCTTATGCGGAGCCTTTGCTTCAAAGCAAGCCATAGAATAAATCTATGTTTAGGGACATAAAGTCTATTCGAAATCCCTTTGATATATATCCACGGTTCGGCAGGGAGAAGGGTTTTATACAGTTTAACAATGCTAAACTTATGGGGATCAGTTTGAGAAATTTGTGACCAAAGCTGATCTTTCACCTTGCACATGCATTTCCAGATCCAACTGGCACTACTAGGAGGCTTATATAAACCTCCCAATTTGCATCCTTAATGTACACTAAATGTACCCATTTCACCCCAGAGATTGTCTTTTTTTTGTGAGAGATAGCCCAGATGCACTGCAGCCTAATTCCACAAAAGAGTGTTTCTAATGTCAAGCCCTCCACTAGATTTAGAGCTGCAAACAGAATCCCAAGCAACATATCCAGGCCTATTGCTATCATAGGAGCCATGCCAAAGATAGTTTCTACAGATAACATTTATATTGTGCAGCACAGATTTAGGAAGTATGAAAATCTGTGTCCAGTAAACACAGACATACATAAGAACTGAATTGACTAGTTGTAACCTACCACTGTAATGCTGCTCCAAATCTTCACCCTCATACACATTCTATCAATAAGAGCATCACAATCAACAGCACTCAGTTTCCTAGTGCTCATGGGAACACCAAGATACCTAAAAGGGAGAGATCCAATCTTGAAACCTGACATTTGCTGGATCCTACTTATTTCAGAACTTGTCAAACCAGTTAGAAACATTTATGACTTCTCAGGACTCACATGTAAACCAGTGGTTTTAGAAAATAACTTAAGAGCACTAATCAACATGCATATAGAGTTGTAGTCACCTTTAGAGAAAAAAAGCAAATCATCTGCAAAGCATAGATGATTAAGCTTAAGACGATGTTTGCATTTTGATTGAAATTTGAATCCAGGAATATTGTTGACTTTGGTGAAGATCCAAGAGCCATACTTCATACAAAGAGTGAATAGCAAAGGAGAGAGGGGATCCCTCTGCCTCAACCCTCTTTTTGGCTGAATAATATCACTGGGACTTCCATTGATCATCAGTGTAAAAGGAGTAGTCACACAAAGTCATAATCAGTCTCACAAAAGAAGTAGGAAATTGTAGAGCAACAAGCATTTCTTCAATAAATTGTCATTCAACAGTATCATAAGCCTTCTTTATACCAAGCTTCATGAGACAGCAGGCTTGCTTCTGAGTTGGTCTATACATCTTGATAAGATCTTGACAGAGTAGGACATTGTGCATAATGTTCCTTCCAGCAACAAAAGCTCCTTGAGTTGTACTAATCACCTCAGGCAAGACAATATTTAACTTGGCACATATAAACTTTGTCAAGCATTTATAGATGATGGAACAGCAAGCAATTGGTCGGAATTCACTTACTGAATTTGGAAATTTCACCTTAGGAACTAAGGTGATAGTGGTGATGTTCATTTCCTTCACCATAAGACCAGTCCTCAGCACATTCAGTATAGCATAAGCAACTTCAGCACCAACTATATCCCAAACAGCTTTGAAAAAAGCACTATTATAACCATCAAGGCCAGGGGGCTTTTGTTGTTGGGAATAGAGAACATCACCTTCTTTACATCATCAGTGTTGAAGTAAAAAACAAGGATATCACATTGAGCAACAGATAGTGAAGGACCAAGCTGGATAATATCAGGTAGTATAGAGGATCTCCTGGGTATACATTCATCAAGCAGCTTCTGATAAAACTCCATAAAAGCAGTAGCAATTTCAGCTGGAGTGTCCTCCCATCTACCATTCAGATTCTGAACAGCTTTAATAGTATTCTTCTTCCTTCTTGCTTTGATGCTGTTAAAGAATACTTGAGAGTTTTCATCACCTTCCTTGAGGCAATGAAGTTTTACTTTTTGTTGCAGAGCAGTGTGATAATCTCTCCAGGCAATCTGATAAGCTTCTTGAGCTTCCTTCTCTAATTGAGAGAAGCTAGAATCATCAGGATTGGAATGCAGTTCCTGTTGCACAGCAATCAATCTGGTCTTTGCTTCCTTCTCAGTCATCTGAAGTTCATCTTTCCCTCTAACATCAAGAGCTTTCAAGTCTTGTTTAAGAAGCTTCAACTTTTTTATTATCCAAAAAGTAGGGACACAATAAACAGATCTCCCCCATCATTCTCTCACAACCTCTTTGAAGTTATCATTGAGGCACCATTGATATAGGATTCCTCCCATGATCCATAAAACAAGTTTTAATGAGCATAGGTGTAACACCCGACCCATACGGAGTCGAGTATATCGTCACCAATGCGCATCCAGGGCCAACAACTGTCCTCAATAACCAACACAAGTTCTTCTTGCGCATTTTGTCCTCACTCATGTACCCCGATAAACTTCCCAGGAGGTCACCCATCCCTGGACTACTTCTAGCCAAGCACGCTTAACTGTGGAGTAACTAAGCAAATGAGCTCCCTAAAATAAAGATGCATCTTGTTGGAATGAGTCGCCTGCTAAATCCCTTTAAAGCAATCATGAAGGCAGGGGCGGATCTAGGGGGTGGCCTACCCAGGCCACGGTCCATCCCATGATCCAGATTAAATTTAGGTAAATATCTGAGATACTATTACAAGAAATGTCTGGTGGAGCAGATGGGTAGAGCGGTGGTGTATTGGGTGGGAGGTTATGCGGTTCAATCTTATAACTAATATGTTGTTTGATTTTTTTTGGCTTCCCTGTCTTGGGTATTCCTTCCCTTGCGGCAATATGTCATTTACTGTTTTTCCTTTTGCCTTTAGAATTAGGGTGATCCATAGTAATTCAGGAACATAAGTCCTTAACGTTGATCTTGGGTCAAAATCTTTCTTATATATACTTTTTCGTTGTCTCCCCTTCTACTAAAGCACTTTTCTTTAATTTGTAAAAAATATTCAAGCACTTGTATTTTTAAAGTTATATATTGTTGAACACTGTTGAATAAAAAAAATTAATGAAAATATACAAAACTGTTTTTATACCTATATTACTAAAAAGTGTAAACTTTTTTCTTAAAAATAAAAAAGTGTTAAGTTATTATTCTTTTTGAAAGGTAAGTTATTATTCTTGACTTGCTACAAATGTCACCACATTTTCATTTATGTATTTTGTCTATGATTTTGCATATTACATACACCCCCACTTGAGGACAGCAACGCCCTCGTTGCGCCTGAGGACTCCACATATTCGGCCACAACGACCTGTGGGTCGCCCCAGCCTGGAAACTTAACCACACACTAGTGGAAAAAAGCCCATCCAATCCGGTCAAAACCGAGCTTACCGCTCCGATTTTGGTTCGGATGGGGTGGGCTAGCAGCGGTTAAGAATGATTAACTAATCCGGTCCTAAACCGAATCAGTTAATCATTTACCACTCCGTTTTTGGGTCAAAACCGGAGCTGTCAACAAAAGTTAACTGCTGCGGTTTTGACCCAAAACCGCAGCGGTTGACCACCCCAAAAACAAAAATTTTTTTTTTTTTGCATTTTTTCATTATTAATCGATAAAAAATCAATAGTATATATCAAAACTCATTTTATTAAGCATATTATGCTTAATTGAAGCATAAATATAAATAATTAGATACATAAAAATATTAACTATAATCTAGCTAAGTCTGCATTGATTGATCCTTTAAGCTTGAGATAAACAGAGAGCCTTTCATCTACATCATCTACTGAACATCCAGCAGGAGCACGAGCAGCATAATTTTCATTCCTACTTATGTAGGGCTACTAGAAATCATGTGCCGCTAGACAGAAGTATCATTTCCTAATGTCTCTGTTTTGGTTGTTGTGACAGCATGATTTGGTGCTATATACTATATATACTTGATTCTAACATTCTAATTCCTTGTGTTCAGATATCTTATTTACTGTGTGCTCTTGGAGATGGCCATCTTCTGAACTTCATATTGGACATGGGTACTGGTGAACTGACCGACAGGAAGAAGGTATCGCTGGGTACACAGCCTATTACACTTAGGACATTCTCCTCCAAGAATGCTACTCATGTATTTGCAGCCTCTGATCGAACAACTGTTATATACAGCAGCAACAAAAAGTTACTTTATAGTAATGTCAACCTTAAGGAAGTGAGTCATATGTGCCCTTTTAATTCAGCGGCTTTCCCTGACAGGTATAGCTGATACTCATACGTTTGTGGTAAATTTATGATTCCTGATCCTGTGATAGAAAGGAGATCGATATTTTGTGAAGAATTGCCTGTCCATTCGTTGTGCGGGTTGATATATTGAAGTAAACATGTGATGCTTCATAGTTTTGTTAGTGATAATGTCATTTTCAAAATTTTCTGGGCAGGATATCTCTGCCAACTTTGTTGTCAGTAAGGGAATGTAATGCCACTGTAAGCACCATGCTGAATTGCTGATTCAGTGATTCTATCTTTGCGGTCGTGTTGACAACTTAGATATAATTGTTGTCTTTGTGATCTGATTTTTCGCTGCTTACAACTTATTAGCTAATTTACGTTCTGCATTTGAAAGTGATTTTAATTGACCTTCTCTGTTGTTTTCAAAATTGAATTAATGGTGCCATATCACGTATCTAGTCTATGGTGGTTGCGCAAGAGCTATATTGTCTAGCATGAGCTGCGTTTACCTTTTTTCAGTCAAAACAGAGACATTAGGAAATGATACTTCTGTCTAGCGGCACATGATTTCTAGTATCATACCATATTGTTTTTATAAAAGGGCTTAAATGATACTCGGAACCTCTTATATTTTTTCACAAAATAGCACGAAGCAGTATATATTCTAAGTATAACAAATATTCTATAGAAAAGAAAGTCCCAAAACTCTTTAATTATGACTTAATCTTTTCCAATTTGCCCATTCACGCTTTTTGATGGCCATCAACCATGCCATTAACACCTGCAAGATGCTGCTTTCCTACTTCTGAATTGTTACCACAATCATGACCATACCACGCTACTATTTGCCATCACAACACTACTCTTGGTCAATTGCTTACAAGAGAAAAAAATTGATGTTATATGCCACAACTTCTCAGATTTAAAACATCTCGAATTGAATACTTCTTTAAAAATATACAGTTTTGTATACTTTTCAATATCTGCCCATGTCCAGTCCAATTGTTAGACCAAACTGTTGTCCTCATACTAGCATCTTCAGAGAGTTGATGCAACTATATGAAAGTTAAACATCTAGATATTATTACAAAGTATCATCTCCATCAGCAATGGATTGGCCCTGTGAATCATCCCCTGCACTGCCGCATCAAATATGAGATTACAATTAAAGTTTATGAAATTTTAGTTACCTAAGAAGAGGCGGAGGAGGAATGTAGGTGTTTAGGGAGGGTGGAGGTGCGGCAGTGGTGGTGCAGAACTGGTGGGTACAGCTGCGGTGGAGCTGCTAGGGCACGCTGCAGCAGCAGAAGACGCACTGGATGTTCAGGAACTGAAGAATAAGAGTTTTACGAGAAACCCACTGGATGTTCAAATTGTAGAAGGAATTCCAGCAACCGAGTTAGAAGTTTCTCGGTTCTTAATCATCAAAGTCAAATTACAGCAATCAGCCAATCACACTCTTCTATGAAGCTTAGATAACCAAACTCCTATATCAACTTCAAACCAAACACATACATTTGCATAGACACAATGATCTGAGCATGCAATTTAAGTCTAAATTTCGCCAATTTCTCCCAAAACATGTTTATTCTTGATCATATCACACCAATCATAACCTCAAAACCTCATTTTACTACTCCATTCTAATCCATTAAACCATACAACTTAACTAAAACCACAAATAACCAAACCCATCAAATAAGAGACATTCTAATATATAACAAAACCTCTTATCTCTCAAAAAATTAACAATGAACAAAACCCTTAACAATTAAAAATCAAAAAATTAGGACAAAAATCAAAAGAAGAACAAATACCCGAATACGAGCAGTAGCATCTTGACCCGATTGAAGAAGCAACGCAACACCTCTTCTCATCTGCCGCACAACCGTCTCTCTCTTGTTTCGCAACAACTTTATTCGAGTTATAGTCATACGCGCCCATGTCTTGCTATAATTATTCACAAACAAAAAAAACCAACAAAATTAAAACGAAAAACAGCTAAATTGCAGCGAAATTGAGAAGAAAAGAGAGAGAAAGTGAAACCATTTGGAAGAGTTGAAGTCTCGTCTGAAAATGGAGCTTAACTTGATAAGTTTCATGTAATGGCTTCTGACTGCATATGCAACTGACATTTTCTCTCTCCTCTGACTTACAGAAGGTGGAGTGATCGAGGGAGAAGAAGATGAAGATTTGAGGAGAGAGAATGAGTTGTGGAATTTTAACGGTTATTTTTTGTTGTGGAGTGAGTGAATGAATTGAGATGTTGTAGCTGGTGGGGTTTGTTGGCGGTAGCAGGTGGCCGTCGGGGGAAGGTGGAACCCTAGCACGCAAGTCGAGTGTTAGCGGTGTTCGAATTGTAGAAGGAAGCTAAGGAGGGAGAATGGAATAAGAGCGGGCTGTTCGACCAAAAAAAAATGAATATTAACCGCTGCGGTTAAGAGAACCGAAACGGTTAACAGAAAACCGGATCCGGTTCTCTTAGAACCGCAACAGTTTGTGTTGCCCAAAATTACACCCAAAATTTTGAGGATTTACCAATTCGGTTCTCCTAAGGACCGCATCGGTTGTATTGTGACATATATCGTTTTTTCCACTAGTGACATATTCGACCGCAGCCGGTGCCCGGTGATATAGCCCCAGAATCCTTCCCCACTAGGCGACTAACCTTAGATTAATTATCCACATGATCAGCACGCGGCCGCAGGGTTGCTTTGATACCATTTGTAAAACTCTGTCCATTCACAAGAAATGAATAAACAAAAATAGAAAGATTTAATAAATAGCAGACAATATTGGAAAGTAATATCGTTAAGACGGATAGTGTCACTCTAAAGTTCAAGTAAAACCAAAACAACATAAAAATAAATCCCAAAGAACATTAATCCAAAAGTATCTATAACGAGATAACATGACCTCAAAATCCTATAAATAAAGCAAAGAAAGGAAATAAGTAATCCTCCTAATTAAGCTCATCGGTATCTCTCAAAACCCATGACACAAAACCATACTGCAACATATTAACCTGTAAAATATATCAACAAGCATCCACAATCAATGGGGAGTAACTAAAAGGCAAAAGCTCTCCCAGTCCAATTAGGATCCACATAGGAGTTATCAAGCATTAATAAATAAGTCTCAATCAACATAAAATATCAAACTGAACCAACCAACGATCAAACAACAGCTAATAGGAACATGCTTAAATAAAGTAAATCATCAATAAGTAAACTTAATATGAGCAATACAAGATCCATAATATAAGCCCCCAAAATAAAAGAACAAAATAATATAATAGGTCTTGAGAAAGAATAGAAAGCCAGTGGATCGCAATCCACTTCCTAAGGTTTGTCAAATCGAAATCTCTAGACAGCCTATGGGCTTGCGTTCCCTACTGCCTGTGTCTAAGAATGGCCAAACTCCCGATGCAGGATAGTACCCAGCTCAGTACTTCCCAACCTCTCGGACAACAACAATTGACCCAGGTAATACCCCTAAATCGCAACCTAGGTGGCTGACATGTCCTTCACCGGGGACCAGTGGCAGATCCGGGAATCTGGGAATAGTTGGTCACACTCTGGGTAGCACGGAAACGGATATTGGGACGGCCGGACGGGTACAGGGATGGAAAACGTCAAAATTAAAATTTTAAAATACGACATGAATTCAGCTAAAAGGAAAAAAAAAACAACTTAACTTGCAATTGCAGAACCAAGGCTAGCACCATATGCTAGTTACAATTGCTCTAAACTTGCAATGTACACGATTCCGAGTGAAATCAGTTTATCTCCACAAATAATCACATCAAACTATTGATGTATCAACAAAAATCACAAAATACTCCCAATATCAGAGCATAGCCACAACATGACATGGCCAAAAATCATCAGAAAAGGATAGCAAACAACAAAGTATAGAATTATAAGCAAGAGACGGATCAAAAATACGACGAAAACTAACCAGAGGTTGATCCTCATGACCAACATTCTGAATCAAGGGTTGACGATAAGCCAAATGATGCCATAACATTTGATACTCCCTATGACTAGTAATCCCCGTTTTTGTCTTCTTCACTAACAACTGCCAATCAATCTTCACTTCTGGAAATTGCGCAATTTCTCTCAGCAACGCTAACACTGTTGTTGCTGAATACCTAATTTTCACCATAATCAACAACCACAAAAAGGAACAAAATAATGAAAAGAAAAATAACATTCAAAATAGAATTACATGTAAAGAGATAGGATAAACAAAATACCTCTGCAAGAGAGTGCAAACGTCTTCTTCAGTGACTGCAACTTTCTTCAGCTTCTTATCAATGGCGTCAACCATGGCTGCCGAATTGAGGAAATCGAAGCTCAGTATAACCTCATGTGTGGAGTAGAAATCAGATTGAAGCTAAAACCCTAGAGTTAGGGTTTATGAATTGAAGTGAAAAGAGATGAATTTTTCGATAGAATAATTGTGAAATTTCGAAGATTTTTCTTTTGAATAACCAAACCAAACTTCAAATACAACAAATCGAAGCATTAATTGAGCAAAAAATCAACGAAAATCTAATGCAAAAGCAGAACCCTAAATCCATGAAACTGAAATTTTGACAAGGCCTCCAATTCATTCACTAAAATCAACAACGAAATCAATTAATTTAACAACAAATCCAAGAATTCTCGAATCAAAATCATCTAATTTCAAAAAAAATCCCGTAAAACGAAAAGCCTAACCTGCGAAAAATAGGAGATTCAAGAGGACGATTCGAAGAAGAAGAATTTCGCCGAGTTTCACCAATCACCATAGTTACGACACCAACACCGGCAACACACGAGTTTTTCCCCAAATTCTAGGGTTTTGAATGATAATTTTTTTCTCTGAAAAATGTAAAACGGGTATCAATCGGTAGATCAAGGCGAGATGATAATTTTAGTTGAAAATTTGAAAGAAAAAGGAGATTCATGTAAACAAAATTCAAGAATTTTAGTTAATAACTTGAGGTTGAAGGAGAGAGGAAGAGGAAGAGACGTGAGAGAGAGAAAGGAGCAGTGTTTGTTTTTTTTTGGTCAGTGAAAGAGAGAGAGAGTTTTAATTTTTTTTTCCAAAATAATAGTTGGTTACGTGACCAACTGTGACCCTACATAGTTCCGCCACTGCCGGGGACTACATCTATCCCACCGGATATCTTAATCTCAATAAAATAGTTCTACAAATAAACTAAATACAATAATTTATTGATCAATTAATCCTCAAATATAAATAATAAGGTTGCCCTTAAGGCCTTACACCTTAAATCAACAGAAACTAGGATCGTAATCCAAGAGTCTCAATTCAACAATATTTATTCTTCTCAAAGTAATAGTAATAATAATACTAACAAAAGTCATTTCTCCCAACTAAAAATAATAAACCTTCCATAAAACATAATTATACACCAACACAATATAATCAAATACTCCAACTACTACACTTTCGTTGTCTGAGTTTGGGTACAAGGTTAATTACAACGTTAGTTATAATACGCCTGGTACATAACTCTTGGCGAAACGGTACTAAAGACAATATTATTCTCCCTCGAGTACTGTAACGCCGACAACTTAGATATTGATTAAAAAAAAGTACAACATTATTATACTCTCAATTTAATTACAAACAACACTACCATCATAAAATAAATAAGACACTCAAAATATAACTATATGTAGATATATCATTCAAACTCATGTAAACATATAACAATAGTAATATATAAATATACTAATTAACAAAGGTGGAAGTAATTCCCTCAAACAAACCATCTGACCATCATACTAGAGTTCAACTACTATAGGACAAGGGTGTAATATATCTATTATAATTAAATAAAGTAGAAGTAATTCTCACCACAAACAATCTGCCTAATTCAAGAAAGTTCAATGACTACAGAGTACAGACCAAGGAATTCATCACGAAAAAAGTATTAAGGACATCTAACATTGCGTAAGATAGAAGCTTGCGTGCAGCGCAAACACATGCGATTGCCGCAAAACCAATGCGCTCGACGCAAATACATGCGCTTGGCGCACGCACCCACAATCTACTGGGCAGACAACAATTCAGACAGAAAAATGTGACGAACATAAATAAATCTTTCTTCAAGCGACTAAACCAGCAGGCATCACATTTTCATGCTCACAAACTTTCAACAACATGATCATATGTTCAAGCTAACCACAACAGCATAATGATATGATTTACTAAATTTACTATCTAAAACATGAATTTCACGGAATGGATACAAGAATTCCAACAACCTATACATGACTTCCATTAAAACAACATCATCCAAGAATCAGTAGCTTTCTCTTAAAAAACAAGCCGTAAGATTTCACACAAGCTAAATATAACATCAAAGGCATAAAGTTTAACCCGCCTACTAATCTTAGCATAAATTACCCCAACTTATATAATAAAACTAAATAGTTCATGAACGGACACTAGTCGTGCTAGGTTCGCCATTAGTTACCTGGGCCAACAGGAGGAGTGAAGCAAAGTCGTCTACATTCGATCCTCGTGCGTGGGTTTGTCCTCCAAGTGATCACCTCCTAGCCACGAACAAACACTTAGTAACTAGAGGCTTTTAGTAACAAAAGATGGGATTTTTAGTGTGGAACAGTAGAGCAAAAAGAGGTGATTTTTGGTGAGATGAAGAATGAGAAACTTTCAGCTTTCTTTCCCCTTGATCTCACGGCAGCAAGCATGGAAGAACTTGTGTTAGTTATTGAGGATAGTTTTTGTCCCTGGATGCGCATTGGTGACAATATACTCGACTCCGTATGGATCGGGTGTTACAAATGGTATCAGAGCAACCCTGCGACCGCGTGCTGATCGTGTGGATAATTAATCCAAGGTTAGTCGCCTAGTGGGGGAGGATTCTGGGGCTATATCACCGGCTGCGTGTCGAATATGTGATTAGTTTCCAGACTGGGGAGACCCACAGGTCGTTGTGGCCAAATATGTAGAGTCCTCAGGCGCAACGAGGGCGTTGCTGTTTTCAAGTGGGGGTGTATGTAATACCCTCATGATTGCTTTAAAGGGATTTAGCAGGCTACTCATTCCAACAAGATGCATCTTTCTTTTAGGAAGCTTATTTCCTTAGTTACTCCATAGTTATGCGTGCTTGGCTGGGAGTAGTCTTAGGATGGGTGACCTCCTGGGAAGTTTCTCAGGGTGCGCATGAGTGAAGACAAAATGCGCCTGAAAAACTTGTGTTGGCTATTGAGGACAGTTGTTGGCCATGGATGCGCATTGGTGACAATATACTCGACTCCTTATGGGTCGGGTGTTACAATAGGGCTATGATCAAACTCCCCTTCTAGCATAAAGAATACCTCAGCATCAGGAAATTCAGCATTCCAGTCAGGATTAGTCATAACTCTATCTATTTTAAACAGAACCCTCTGATCTCCTGCTTGTTTATTGGTCCAAGTATAGAATATGCCTGTGGCTTTAACATCTTCTAGCTGATAGTGAGAAACAAACCTCCTTATAGGAGTTGTTTCCACTTCCCTAATAAGAGAGCCTATTCTTCATCTCTATTAAGCACAGAATTAAAGTCTCCTCCAATAAACTAAGGTTGAGTAGCTTAATTAGCAATGGATTTCAAATCAACAATTTGTCCCTTCCATTTATGTCATTAAAGCCATAAATGAAGGAGCATAAGAATGTTTTTTCCCATTACAAGTAGTAATTCTACAGTGGATCATTTGAGCAGAAGCATATTTGATATCAACGGTAAAAGACCGAGGTTCCCAGGCTAAGACAATTCTTCCACTATCATTATAATGATGATTAGCGAAGAAACACCAATTAGGACACATACTAAGGTAGAATCTACCTAAGTTAGCATATTTTACCTTAGTTTCCAAGAGGCTAAATAGCTGAATATTATGAAGATTGATAAGATGTCTTACTTTGACTTGCTTTGCAGGGCTATTTAGGCCTCTTACATTCCATATAAGAATGTTATCCATTTCTAGCAGGGGACTCCCTCCCCTCACTAGCATCTCCATTTTTTCTGTATCACCTTGGTCACCCTCAGTATCCCACTCCAATACATCTTCATTCTCATTATGTAACTGAATGAAAGAGTTACCAATATTATCAAGCTGGGCAACAAATTTCTCTCTAGTGGGGCTAGCCTTCTTCTTTGTAGCAAGCTGGAACCCATCAGCATCTAGATAAGTGGTAGGCTTCCCATCACCATTCTGTGCTATACTAGCCACAGTCTTTTCTTGAGTCTTAGGAATCCACTTCTTACTTTGTGCTTTTTTGTAGGAGTCTACAGTGTGACCATAATTCTTACATTTTGTGCAAAACAATAGCAGAACACCAATATCGTATTTCATCCTCAATATCATCTAATTCAATCTTAGCATGAGAACGAGAATTACCTCCAGTAGACGAATCAGGAACACATGCAACATTGCTCTGTTTTTCCGCACCGTTTTCCTTTCCTGGTTCACCATTCTTTAGCAGATTCAGCCACAAATTGATTGGATTCTGTTCATCACAAACCTTCTTAGCATTGCTAGAGATTACAAGATCATGTTTATCATCAATGGCAGATTCATCATCTATCGGATCATCCTTCAGTTCAGCTGAAAAATGGGTCTCCTTATTTTGAGCTTTTTGTTCGTTAATGGAATTGATTACCTCTTTTCTCTTAGCATGAATACGAGAAGCCGATTGTTGGCGGGTTCTGTAATACCCAAAAAATTTCGAAATTTATTTTATTATTTATTAAGGTTTAATATTATTTCCACTTAAAATTTATTTTATGATAATGCGATTTTATTTGATAACTATGTTTATTAAAATAATGATCTCATTTAGTTTTGATTTATTTAACAAGTTTTATTTAAATGATTATTTCTAAATAATTTAATTATGGTAAATTAAACTCTATACTTTTGGTTATGGGTATCCTTGTACAAGTTGTCCATCCATTTTAGTAATCCAAAGCCCAAATACAAGTCCATAGCCATATGTCTTTTAGCCAAAAAGAAAAAGGAAAATAAAACAAAAAAAAAGGAAAAAAAGAAGCGTGATCTGATGATCACCATCTTCATCCCTCCTCACGTATGATGAACAGAGCCAAAGGAGCCATTTTTTTCAACAAAATCAGCAACTCTTGTCAGTAGAAGTTTGAAACTTAACCCACAAATCCCGTATTTTGGGAGTAAAATCACCCCATAGTCAAAAGTAAATCTCACACCATACTTCCACCATTAATGGAGCTTGACCAAAGCTCAAAATTTCTAACCAAACTTCTCTATAAATACTGAACTTTACTCACCAAATTACTCAAGCAAACAATCTCAAAAGGTTTGCTTCAATTCATTTCTCTTCTTCCTTAATTTCTGATTTTGGTTTTGGAAATTAAAAATGAAAATTCAATCCACCATTAACACCACCCTCTGCCACGATTGAACCACCTCCGACCACCTGAATCGCGGCCAACCACCGCGACAAACACCGCACCCAACACCGCCAGCTTCTGTTCTCCCTTCGCACACCTCACGACTTCCCTTCGCGACCTCCTTCGCAGCACCCTGTTGCCTCCCTCAGCCGCGCCCAGCCACCACCTCGAACCACCTGCGCCACCGTCTTCCGCCTGAGCCTCGCCTGAGCTTCGCCGTCCACCCGCCTCCCTTCCTCCTTCCTCTTCTTCTCCCCTGACTCGTGCCTCCCCTGTTCTTCCTTCCTCCCTTTTCCTTCCTTCTTGCGTTTTCTTTCAACTGATTCTTTGAATCAGTAAAACCTCCCCTTTCCACTTTATTTTAGCTTTATTTGTTTATTTTATTTTTTTTAACTAAAACCCATGACTTTCCTAAACTAGCCTACTTTAATTAAGTTAGTATATTTTAGTTTAAGTTAATCTTTTATAACTTGAAAATGTTTCTTAAATAAAATGAGTATAAGAAAGTTAGTTTTCTATGTTAAAAATAGTTGTTTAAGTTAATAAAAATAAAGTTGAAGTAATCTTTGAGTACTTAAAATGATTTCATAAATAATTTGAAAACTTTAAACTTTAATCATTAAGAATTCTTTAAGTTATTTGAATTATTTAAGTTGTTTATTTTATATATAAAAAGGGGGTTATTTAGGTAACTAACTTAGATCTCGTTAATGTCTATTGTAGACTCCGATTTCGTAGACGAGGAATATCAAGAGTGATAATCGGTTCGTGAATCTAACTTTTGGGCACGCATCACGAGGTAATCTCCGATGTCCATCTAAACATAGATCCCGTTAGTGTAAAACGAATTGATTATGTGATTATTATGTGTGCTTATAAAATATATATAAGTATGGACTATAATTATGGATTATCGATTTAATGCGGATTATGAAAACGAATGACAAAATGGACGACGACTATCGATATCGATTATGAATCATGACTATGGACAATATACGATATGACACATATGTTTATTATAACGTTATTAAAATCGGTTAATGTCATTTAATAATGTTATTATTATTATTATTATATTATTGTTATTAATATTATTATTATTATGACTATTATTGTTATTATTATAACTATATATCATTATGATTATTATGAATATTATTATTGTTATTAATATTGAGACTTTATGAAAGTTGAAATTGGTAAGAACTTGTGATAATGAAATGATTATGAATCTGAAGTGATAAATGAACTCAAGTCACGGTTGTGTTTATGTAATGAGTTATTGAAACCACTATGAATGGATTGAGATTATGAATGGATTGAGATAATGATGGATTGAATATGTTCACATTAGATTGAACAAGATGACATAAATGTGTATGTGATTTATGTGATGACTTGAAATTTAAAAGATGTTAATCACGTAAAGTGAAATATCGGAGGGAAATGATGAACAGGTTGCCCTGTATGAGAGATTCAACGGCCCCTACAGGTTTTCTGGTTACTATGCTGATTATTCTATTACTGTCTTCCTTCTATCTTGTTGTGATCCAAGTAGAAGGGGTGTGCACACTAGGGACTCTGTTATTATGGCCATTATGTTATTCGTAGGTGGTTACAGGGCATTGACCCCGGCCTACAATGTTGAAGTAAGTGGTTACAGGGGATTGACCCCGGCTTACTGGCGTTCTCTTTCCTCTCCTTAAATAATTGGATTAATTGAAATTAATTATGTGATTATCCATTGTATATATATACATGTGTGTATGTGTGCTATGCTTTATAACCCTATTAATAACCTACTATTTTACAAAGTATTTTCAACTTAAGTATTTTACGGGATGGAGTTGGAATTACTCAGTTTTTCTGATTTTTGGGAGCTTGTCTCTCTTGTTTCTTTTCAATGCATTTGTGCAGGTGGGTGATCGACGGGGGAACAAAAGGGAGATCACTTAGAGTTGTCATCCACTTAGCTTATGATTTAGCTTCCGCTGGAACTCTGAAATACTTTAGTAATTAATAATATTTAATGAACATTGTTACTTGGTTGTAAGGACTAATTTATTTGAATTTAGTATGCTTTATGCTTTAACCTAGCCTTGCATTTATTTCCAAGGAGATAAGTGCGGCGGTAGCACGCCCGTTGAGTCGCACCCTCGTGGATTTTCCCCCATCTCGAGTTTTATTAAATGAAAAAGGGTTCGGGTTGGCGGGGGTGTTACAAAATGGTATCAGAGCGGAGTTTAGATTAACTAGGGAGAGATTAAAATTATTAATTAGGAAAATGAATCAAATTAGGGTTAACTTATAATTGGTTTAGGAGGTCAAAATAATAAATTATTTAGGAAAAATGAATTAGGATTAAAATGTGAACTAAGGGTTTAGTATGGGTACGAATGGGTTATGTGTACATGTATGAAAGTACTCGCTAAAGGTACTTATTAATTGTTTATGATATTTGATTAGATGGCCAAGACACGTTTGACCGCCAGGAAATGCACCAAAATCCCTCGTCAAGGACCCTACCTTCTAAGGATGAGGGTAGGTAAGTCTGTTTCAACTTATATTTACAGGTTACGTTTAACAATGAAGTGTTACCACCTCAATGAAGGCCACGAACATTCTGATTACCTCGCGCCACCTAGACAGGCCGATGTTTTGATTCACACTCTCCCCAACGATGGTCCTTATGCTGAAATCAAGAACGAATACTCTGATGTTCTGATAAATGGAAGGCCAAACTATGAACGATACACATTCAAAGGGAAGTGGTATCTCACGTTGAGTTACCTGGAGAAAAGAATGCTCGATGCTAGGGCCAAGTGGCTTAATGACTATTTACCCACTGATGACGAGGAACCCAACCATAGTGACGATGAAGAAGTAGGAAGCAACCTCGCCTCACTCGTTGTAAATCTCAAAGGAGATGGAGACGGAGATGAAGGTGAAGACGAGGATCCGTCCGAGTACGCTGATTAAAAACCCAAATCTCTAGCCTTGACCCTTAGATTTCTAATTAAGGTCGTAAAAGACCAATTAACTTGTTAACTTAGTCAAGGATGGTGCGACTAATGCTTATTTGACTATTTGAAAAACTCTTATGCTACTATGAGCGAATTATTATGGTACTTTTGGGGTAATGAATGATGACCTTTTTGACTTGTGAATTGAGTTTGAAATGAATGATGAACTTTTGATATGAGAATTGAGTATGAAATGAATAAATGGTGTGAACCATGATTATGTGAATTAACTTTTATATAAGAATCAATGTGAATGGTGGAAACACCAATGTGAATAACGCAGGTAGCTTATGCAATACGTTATACGCGATCTAGAGTAAGGCGACAAGAAAACCAAATGGCCGAAACACCGGAACAAGTTGCAGCACGACTTAGGACTCTTGAGCAACTAGCTCAAAGCTTTGGCTTAGTCCTTCAAAACCAGATCAACAACAACCACCATGGAGACGATCCGCAAGCTGCAATGGCGAAAAAGATTTCCGCTTTGAAACCACCAACCTTTGTTGGGAGAGAAGACCCACTACTTCTCGAAAACTGGATAAGAGACTTCGAAAAGATTTTCACGGCCACGGGTACGCCTGAGGCCCAGAAGGTCGACCAAGCAACCTTTTATCTGCATGAAGATGCTGATACTTGGTGGGAAAGTGTAGGACCTACTGTTAAAGCTCAAGAGAACTTTAACTGGGAAGCGTTTAAGGTAGCGATTAAGGCTCGATTCTTCCCCGAGCACATTCGTAGACAAAAGTACAATGAGTTTAGTAGGTTTAACCGGGAGTTATAACATGAGTGTGCAAGAGTACGCTCGAAATTCAATGAGTATGCCCGATTCTCGCCCGACCGTAGTGCCGGATGAAGGAACTAAGGCTCGAAGTTTGAAGACCGGACTTAAGTTTGATCTTCGGACTCGAATGGGAGGTAGCACCTCTACCACTTTCGCGGAAGCGTATGCTAAAGCCTCAAACCTCGGAGAGAATCTTACAGCGTGAGAGAGAGGTGCTAGGGAGACACAAAAGAAAGGAACCTGCCGGCAACAAAGACTGACCAAGGGTACGACAAAAGGCCCAACAATGGTGGAAACAACAATAACAATGGTGGACGCTACAACAACCGCAACAATCGAATTCGGGACAAGCACCAAAGAAGGAAATAGGAATCAAAAGAACTTTGTCTGCAAGAAGTGTGCCAAGAGCCATCCAGGGTTCACTTGTCAGGGTGAAAGGATCAAGTGTTTCGAGTGTGGAGAAGTAGGTCACAAATCGTTCAACTGTCCTAAGAAGCAAGCTCAAAATGCACCAAATGGGAACAATGGTAACAATGGAGGTGGAAACAGAATTCAAAACTTCAATAACAACCGCCCCAGTGGAGGAAATGTTGCACAGAACGGGAACCAGAACAACCGCTCTTTTGGAGGTGGAAATGGAAACTATGGAAAGAATGGCAATGGAGGCTACACCAATGGAAGAATCAACGTCATGAGCCGAATTGAAGCTGACACCGATGCCAATGTTGTGACGGGTACATTTCTCGTAAACTCAAACCCTGCTTATGTACTCTTTGATTCCGGATGTCTCATTCTTTTATTTCTAACACTTTTGTTAATATGTATCCCCTCAAGTCTACCCAGTCTTGTCGAGCCAATATAGCCATGCCCACCAGTGAATCTGTTTCTTGTAAATCTCTTTTCCAAAGTATCCCTGTAGTCATAGCTGGTACTGAATTACCAGCCGATCTTATCCTTTTTGACCTAAAAGACTTTGACGTTATCTTGGGAATGGATTGGTTAGCCAAGTATAAAGCCAAAATCGAGTGTCATAACCAGAAAATATCTCTTAGAGGACCAAAAGGAAATAGGATATCTTATAAAGGCATAACCTTCCAGCCTGATGTCAAGATAATCTCAGCCCTGAACCTTCAAACCTATCTTAGAAAAGGCTACCCAGTCTACCTGTGCCAAGTAAGGGATGTAAGCGTGGAAAACGAGGAGTTGACTCAAATTCCGGTAGTAAAGGAGTTTCCGGATGTATTTCCCGAAGAACTTCCAGGAATGCCACCAGAGAGAGAAGTGAGCTTTAAGAATGATTTATTCCCTGGAACCGGACCTATCTCTAAGGCTCCGTATCGAATGGCACCTGCAGAAATGCAAGAGTTGAAGGTGCAAATAGAAGAGTTGTTGGATAAAGGGTATATTCGACCTAGTGTCTCACCTTGGGGAGCCCCGGTGTTGTTTGTCAGGAAGAAAGACGGATCTTTGAGGTTGTGTATCGATTATAGGAGTTGAATAATGCCACGGTGAAGAATAAGTATCCACTCCCGAGGATCGAGGATTTGTTCGATCAGCTTCAGGGAGCAACGGTGTTTTCCAGGATCGATTTGAGGTCGGGTTATCACCAATTACGAATTGCTGAAGAGGACATCCCTAAGACAGCCTTTCGTACGAGATATGGCCATTATGAGTTCACAATCATGCCTTTTGGATTCACTAATGCGCCAGCAGCTTTCATGGACCTCATGAACAGAACTTTCCAGCCATACCTGAACAAGTTCGTGATTGTGTTCATCGACGATATATTGGTATACTCGAAGGATAGAGAAGAGCATGAGGATCAGTTGAGGAAAGTTTTGGAGATTCTTCGAGAAAAGCAATTGTACGCGAAGTTCTCGAAGTGTTAATTTTGGTTGGAAAAAGTTTCATTTTTGGGTCATGTGATATCAAAAGAAGGCGTTTCCGTAGACCCATCGAAGATTCAAGCAGTGACCGATTGGCCTCAACCTAAGAACGTCACCGAAGTAAGGAGTTTCTTGGGTTTAGCTGGATATTACCGGAGATTTGTGAAAGATTTTTCGAGAACGGCCCAACCTCTCACTAACCTGATGAAGAAAACAACAAAGTTTCATTGGGATGATAAGTGTGAGGAAGCATTTCAAGAGCTGAAGAAGAGACTTACAACATCCCCGGTATTGACATTGCCCTCTGGAGTAGAAGGATTTGAAGTCTACAGTGATGCCTCAAAGAAAGGTTTTGGGTGCGTCTTGATGCAACATGGTAAAGTAGTGGCCTATGCGTCGAGACAACTCAAACCACATGAGCAAAATCACCCTACTCATGACTTGGAGTTAGGAGCAATCGTGTTTGCGCTCAAGATCTGGAGACATTATTTGTATGGAGTGCAGTGTAAAGTCTATACAGATCACAAGAGTTTGAAGTATCTGTATACGCAAAAGGAGTTGAATATGAGACAGAGACGTTGGCTCGAACTTATAAACGATTATGATTTGAAGATAGTGTATCAAGAGGGAAAAGCGAACAAAGTAGCTGATGCGTTGAGTAGGAAGAGTGCTCATTCTCTAAACGTGTTGATTTTGGCAGATGAACTGTGTGAAGAGATTAAGAGATTGAGTTTGGAAATAGTTGAGCCCGGTTATGTGAAAGCTCGGTTGAATGCTCTTACTGTTGAACCGGACATATTTGAGGAGATTCGGGTGAAACAAGCTACAGATAAGTGGTTAAGCAAGTTAAGAGAGATGAAAGAAAGTGGTCAAGCACCGGAGTTCGAGATCGACGGAAATGGCGTTGTAAAGTATAAACGGAGATTGTGTGTGCCACAGGACGAGGAACTCAAGACTAGAATTCTAAGGGAAGCCCATAGTTCGCCGTATTCCATACATCCAGGAGGAGATAAGCTTTATAAGGATTTGAAAAAGCATTTTTGGTGGCCTAGGATGAAGCAAGAAGTAGCCGACTTCGTGGCAAAATGTTTAACATGCCAGAAGGTGAAAATACAGCATATGAAGCCTGGAGGAAAATTGCAACCTTTGGAAGTGCTAGGATGGAAATGGGAATCTATCTCTATGGATTTCATCATGGGGTTACCGAACACGAGGTCGGGAAAGAATGCAATATGGGTAATAGTGGACCGTTTGACTAAGACGGCAAGATTCGTGGCAATGAAGGATACTTGGTCGTTGAAACAGTTGGCCGATGCTTACTTTAATGAGGTCGTTAGGCTACACGGTGTTCCGAAGGACATCGTTTCGGATAGGGACTCGAGATTCTTATCTAAGTTCTGGAAACAACTTCAGACAGCCGTGGGTACACTATTGAAATTCAGCACAGCCTTCCACCCAGCAACAGATGGTCAAACGGAGAGAACCATTCAAACCTTGGAGGATATGTTGAGAGCATGTGTGATGGATTTCGGAGGATATTGGGATGATCATTTGATGTACATTGAGTTCTCGTACAACAACAGCTATCACTCGAGCATAGGAATGGCACCTCATGATGCATTATATGGACGGAAATGTAGAAGTCCTATATGTTGGAGCGATGTGAATGAGTCGTTGAATTTGGGACCAGAAATGATAGAAGAGACTACCAACAAGGTGAAGTTGATTCAAGAGCGTATGAAAGCAGCTCAGGATCGACAGAAATCGTATGCCGATCAAAGGAGACGAGATTTAGAATTTGCAGTTGGAGAGAAAGTGTTGCTGAAAGTTTCACCAACCAAGGGAGTAATGAGGTTCGGTAGAAAAGGAAAGTTGAGTCCTCGTTATATCGGACCTTATGAAATACTCGAAAGAATTGGGGAAGTGGCGTATAGATTAGCCTTGCCCACAGAGTTAGCCAATGTTCATAATGTCTTTCATGTGTCTCAACTTCGTAAATATGTCCCCGATCCCTCACATATCATCCAACCTGAAACCATTGAACTAGATGAGACCCTCACCTTTGAAGAACGTCCTGTTAGAATCCTTGATTCCAAAACGAGAAACACTCGGAACAAGGCAGTAAAGTTGGTTAAAGTTTTGTGGTCTAATCATCAAACCGAGGAAGCAACTTGGGAAGCGGAAGATGACATGAAAAAGCGTTATCCTGAACTCTTTTCTAAGGTACGATTATCGAGTTTCGGGGACGAAACTCCTTAAGGGGGACCGAATGTAATACTAACAAAGCGTAAAACTACTATTTCGTTAATATTAAATATCTAACTTTAAAGTTCGAGGACGAACTTTGTTTTTAAGGAGGAGTAGATGTAATACCCCGAAATTTCGAAATTTATTTTATTATTTATTAAGGTTTAATATTATTTCCACTTAAAATTTATTTTATGATAATGCGATTTTATTTGATAACTATGTTTATTAAAATAATGATTTCATTTAGTTTTGATTTATTTAACAAGTTTTATTTAAATGATTATTTCTAAATAATTTAATTATGGTAAATTAAACTCTTTACTTTTGGTTATGGGTATCCTTGTACAAGTTGTCCATCCATTTTAGTAATCCAAAGCCCAAATACAAGTCCATAGCCATATGTCTTTTAGCCAAAAAGAAAAAGAAAAATAAAACAAAAAAAAAAGGAAAGAAAGAAGCGTGATCTGATGATCACCATCTTTATCCCTCCTCACGTATGATGAACAGAGCCAAAGGAGCCATTTTTTTCAACAAAATCAGCAACTCTTGTCAGTAGAAGTTTGAAACTCAACCCACAAATCCCGTATTTTGGGAGTAAAATCACCCCATAGTCAAAAGTAAATCTCACACCATACTTCCACCATTAATGGAGCTTGACCAAAGCTCAAAATTTCTGACCAAACTTCTCTATAAATACTGAACTTTACTCACCAAATTACTCAAGCAAACAATCTCAAAAGGTTTGCTTCAATTCATTTCTCTTCTTCCTTAATTTCTGATTTTGGTTTTGGAAATTAAAAATGAAAATTCAATCCACCATTAACACCACCCCTCGCCACGATTGAACCACCTCCGACCACCCGAATCGCGGCCAACCACCGCGACAAACACCGCACCCAACACCGCCGGCCTTCGTTCTCCCTTCGCACACCTCACGACTTCCCTTCGCGACCTCCTTCGCAAGCACCCTGCCGCCTCCCTCGCCCGCGCCCGGCCACCACCTCGAACCACCCGCGCCACCGTCTTCCGCCCGAGCCTCGCCCCGAGCCCGCCGTCCACCCGCCTCCCTTCCTCCTTCCTCTTCTTCTCCCCGACTCGTGCCTCCCCTGTTCTTCCTTCCTTCCTTTTCCTTCCTTCTTGCGTTTTCTTTCAACTGATTCTTTGAATCAGTAAAACCTCCCCTTTCCACTTTATTTTAGCTTTATTTGTTTATTTTATTTTTTTTAACTAAAACCCATGACTTTCCTAAACTAGCCTACTTTAATTAAGTTAGTATATTTTAGTTTAAGTTAATCTTTTATAACTTGAAAATGTTTCTTAAATAAAATGAGTATAAGAAAGTTAGTTTTCTATGTTAAAATAGTTGTTTAAGTTAATAAAAATAAAGTTGACGTAATCTTTGAGTACTTAAAATGATTTCATAAATAATTTGAAAACTTTAAACTTTAATCATTAAGAATTCTTTAAGTTATTTGAATTATTTAAGTTGTTTATTTTATATATAAAATGGGGGTTATTTAGGTAACTAACTTAGATCTCGTTAATGTCTATTGTAGACTCCGATTTCGTAGACGAGGAATATCAAGAGTGATAATCGGTTCGTGAATCTAACTTTTGGGCACGCATCACGAGGTAATCTCCGATGTCCATCTAAACATAGATCCCGTTAGTGTAAAATGAATTGATTATGTGATTATTATGTGTGCTTATAAAATATATATAAGTATGGACTATAATTATGGATTATCGATTTAATGCGGATTATGAAAACGAATGACAAAATGGACGACGACTATCGATATCGATTATGAATCATGACTATGGACGATATACGATATGACACATATGTTTATTATAACGTTATTAAAATCGGTTAATGTCATTTAATAATGTTATTATTATAATTATTATTATTATTATATTATTGTTATTAATATTATTATTATTATGACTATTATTGTTATTATTATTACTATATATCATTATGATTATTATGAATATTATTATTGTTATTAATATTGAGACTTTATGAAAGTTGAAATTGGTAAGAACTTGTGATAATGAAATGATTATGAATCTGAAGTGATAAATGAACTCAAGTCACGGTTGTGTTTATGTAATGAGTTATTGAAACCACTATGAATGGTTTGAGATTATGAATGGATTGAGATAATGATGGATTGAATATGTTCACATTAGATTGAACAAGATGACATAAATGTGTATGTGATTTATGTGATGACTTGAAATTTAAAAGATGTTAATCACGTAAAGTGAAATATCGGAGGGAAATGATGAACGAGGTTGCCCCGTATGAGAGGTTCAATGCCCCTACGGGTTTTTCGGTTACTATGCCGATTATTCATTCTTGTCTTCCTTCTATCTTGTTGTGATCCAAGTAGAAGGGGTGTGCACACTAGGGACTCTGTTATTATGGCCATTATGTTATTCGTAGGTGGTTACAGGGGATTGACCTCGACCTACAATGTTGAAGTAAGTGGTTACAGGGGATTGACCCCGGCTTACTGGCGTTCTCTTTCCTCTCCTTAAATAATTGGATTAATTGAAATTAATTATGTGATTATCCATTGTATATATATACATGTGTGTATGTGTGCTATGCTTTATAACCCTATTAACCTACTATTTTACAAAGTATTTTCAACTTAAGTATTTTACGGGATGGAGTTGGAATTACTCAGTTTTTCTGATTTTTGGGAGCTTGTCTCTCTTGTTTCTTTTCAATGCATTTGTGCAGGTGGGTGATCGACGGGGGAACAAAAGGGAGATCACTTAGAGTTGTCATCCACTTAGCTTATGATTTAGCTTCCGCTGGAACTCTGAAATACTTTAGTAATTAATAATATTTAATGAACATTGTTACTTGGTTGTAAGGATTAATTTATTTGAATTTAGTATGCTTTATGCTTTAACCTAGCCTTGCATTTATTTCCAAGGAGATAAGTGCGGCGGTAGCACTCCCGTTGAGTCGAACCCTCGTGGATTTTCCCCCATCTCGAGTTTTATTAAATGAAAAAGGATTCGGGTTGGCGGGGGTGTTACAGGTTCGAGCCATAGCTCAAGTGCAAGCACCGCGAACTTCCAGCAATGGCGGGAAAATGGGACCTAAAGAGAAATTCTAGAGAGAGAAAAGAGGAGTAGATTTGCGTAATTGGTTGTTTTGGGGAGGGGGTAGTTATACACTATTATTTATTGTGTCAAAAAAGGTTATGTATATGCTTAGAAACTCGATGAAACATTTCAAGTGGCCATTATATTTCATAATAGAAAACAATATCCTTCCCCCGTTCTAAAATAAATGAAACACTTCTTTCAAAAAGCTCTCACATAAAAGAGAGAAGAGTTTCGAGCTATATTTACAACTTGTGTTAATATTATAAGCACAAATTCTTATATGTGGTCAGTCACACCTATATTTATAGGTGTGGGCATGTGGCCGACCCATATATAAAGCCCATCCTCTTCTTCCTCTCTGTTTCTCGTAATTTTATTATCTCTCTCTTAGTCTCATGGTTGTCCATTTTCTTCATTGCTCGAATACTCGACAGCTCTGCCAAAGATCCAAGGGAAACGCTCTTTATTTGCTGCCCAGATTCGCATAGAATTAAGGTGCATATTGAAACCTTCGTTCTCCTAGTATACTTCGACTTTTTTGGATTTTCTTGAGCCTAAACTGTACTAGTCCTTGTTTTGTTTAACATGTCAAAATTTCATAAAGTTTCGAGTTGATTTGATACGGTTTTGAAGCGAAAGTTTGAAATTGGTATGAAATAGCTTAAAGCTGGACCATTTGGAGTAAAATGATAATTGCGATCTGCTGGGATGAAATTTTGCGTGAAATCTTAACTGAGTTCTTATAACCTATGGATCTAGTTCTTGTTAAAATTTCACAGGATTCAGATTTATTTTCGTCGAGTTATAGGAATCCTAACCTTCAAAATATTATATGAGTAACCTCGTTTAAATCATACGAGTAACCTCATTTAGTCATACAAGTAATGTCGTTTAATCTATGAGTAACCTCGTTTAATCTTATAAGTAACCCTATTTATTCATAATGGTAACCTCATTTATTTATATGAATAACCTCATTTACTTATACGAGTAACCCCAATTGTTCACAAGAGAACCGCATTTATTCAAATGAGTAACCCCATTCACTCATAAGTGTAAATTGATTATTTTCTCATTTTCTCGTTCAGTCCTACAAGTAATGTCGTTTAATCTATGAGAAACCTTGTTTAATTTTATGAGTAAACCTCATTTATTCATATTCTAACCTCATTTATTTATTTATACGAGTGACCTTATTTAATCATACGAGTAACCCCAATTTTTCACAAAAGTAACTGCATTCATTCAAAACGAGTAACCCCTTTCATTCGTAAGAGTAAATTGATTACTTTATCATTTTCTCGTTTAGTCTTACAAGTAATGTCGTTTAATCTATGAGTAACATCGTTTAATCTTATGAGTAACCTCATTTAATCTTATGAATAACCCCATTTATTCGTACTATTAACCTCATTTATATATACGAGTAACCTCATTTAATCATACAAGTGATCCCCAATTGTTCATAAAAGTAATTGCATTTATTCGAATGAGTAACCCCTTTTACTCATAAGAGTAAATTGATTAGTTTTTCATTTTCTCGTTTAGTCATATAAGTAATGTCATTTAATCTATGAGTAATCTCGTTTAATCTTATGAGTAACCCCATTTATTTATACTAGTAACCTCATTTATTTATACGAGTAACCTCAATTAATCATACGAGTAACCCCAATTGTTCACAAAAGTAATTACATTTAATTTAATAACCCCATTCATTCATAAGAGTGAAGTGATTGGTTTCTCATTCATAAGAGTAAACCGATTAGTAACCCCATTTATTCAAATGAGTAAACTCATTCATTCAAAAAAGTAACCCCATTATTTATTCATACGAGTAACCTCTTTCGTTCATAAGAGTGAACTGATTAGTATTCCCTTTTGTTATAAAGGTAACCATATATTTACAAGAGTAAAAAGTAACCACATATTCATACAAGTAACTCCATTTGTTCATAAGAGTAACTCCATTTATTCATAAGGGTTTGTGCACAAGGGTCAACTTCAAAAGGCCATATCTCAAAACACACTCAATATCTTTTGAAGAATCAAGTTGGAGACGAAAATTTGGCTCGGTAGCTTTCCAACACATGGTTAAAAGCTCGACTCTGATGAGAAACAAGTGAGATATGACCTTTTGAAAATGAACTAATAGACTGATACACACACGCGATCACACCTATATTTATAGGTGTGGCTGGCCGTATGCAAAATGAGATGTATCATAAATATGAGTTCTTATAAAACTTGACTTGCTCAATCATAAGTCAGCTGTACAAAACAATGATAAAACAATAACAAATTTTTAATTACGAAATATAGTTTTTGTTTCTTCATTTATAATCAACCTTATACATATTATTATTGAATCAACAGACATTTATTTAAGAATATTAGCGAATAGCGATTAGTTTATTTGTCACGAAACATGACAATTTTTTAAATATCTTTTTCGATGCAAAGCTAACAAGTCATGAGGAGAGGACCTGTCTTTAAAAAGTTAATTCAAATTCTAAGTTTCATGCAAATCATCGAAGTATAAGATTCATGCACATTGAATCTTGTGAAATGCTGCTTTGGTACTTCCAACGAGTTAGTGATGATGATGATTGATGATATTGCTCCATCCTTGAGAAATTGCTAATCATAGACCAATTTTAATAGTAATAACAAGGATCTTTTTTATGTCAAATTTCATCATCATATCATTTATCGACAAACTTAAACAAGTTTTATCATAGTTAACATTATTTTTATATTTCAACATCAAGTTAATATTGTATTATAAATACGTCAGTCCGTTGTCCCTTGTCCGTTGTCCCTTGTTTGACATGCTTATGAGCTTAAATATGTACAATTTGTAAGAATCATGATGTCTCGAATTTGGATTAGCGCTAGAGTTAACTATCTAAGATAAATAAATTAGCGCTGGAGTTAATTAAATAAGATCAATAAGCATCCACGGCAAAACAAACAAAAAAGCCAAGATTCTTATACACCCTTGACTGGAATAATTTAAAGAAACCAATTACTTTAATTTAAACGCAGGTCATAAGGAATTAGATAAAACCAAGGAGGGAAACTTTAATTTAGTAGAACTATATACAAATACAATATATACAAAGACACAAGTGTAGTTCGAATTATATTGTGCAAGAATATACATAGATGACTTGAAATTCCCTTTGTTTACAAGGGATTATTTGAAGATTGAAAGCTACTCCATTATTTATTGTTCAATGATGCAAGCATAAATAAGTACTTCCTAGATACCAGATTTTGGTCCCTATTTGGAATTATGGCCCTGTTTGGCACTAGCTTTTGAGGTAGCGGTTAGCGGTTGGACAAGATTAAAACGCTACTTAAGAAAATTATGAGTGTTTAGTAAGGTAGTGGTTGAAGTAGCGGGTAGCAGTTGAAGTAGATTATGAGTAGCGGTTGTGGAACGTTACTACAAGTAACGTTTGAGATTTAGAGGTAGCGGTCTAGCAAATAAACACTATATAATAGCATAAGGTAGAATTATTAACCAATGTTTTTTTTATTTCTTTTTCCTTTTATTGTTTATTTATTGTTTTATTTTATGGCAATTCAATGTTTATTTTATAATAGTTGAGATGTAATTTAAATATTTATTTTAAAGATAAGATATTTTACAAGTATTTTAGTTAAAATTGGTAATATAAATTTTTCGAGGGTTAAATATTTTCTTAGATTTATACATTTCTTTAAGCACCTAAAAAGTCATATACTCCTTTTTGTGTAACTTCTTTGAAAAAATAAATCTTGAATTTAACTATTGAACGAACATATGAAATTATTGTAGTTCATTTCATATTAGAATAAATGTCATTTATTGTCTTTTATAATTTCAACAGCTACATTTGCCAAACACTTCTAATTAAACAATTAATTTAATCGCTGATCGCTGACAGCTACTAGTAGACAGCTAGCCGCTACCTCCAACAGCTACAGCTACTGCAACCGCTAACCGCTACTAGAACCGCTAGTTTTGCCAAACATACCCTATGGCTTTTCAAGGAGCTATGCGATGATTTAGGAATAACCATCAATAAAATTTGGAATTAAAAAAAAATTAATATATATATCTAATACAAACGAAGCAATCAGATGTTTATCTCTTTTCTTTTTCAAAAAAAAAAATAGAATACTATTACATGCAAGAGCAATTAAATGTTTATCGGGAAGATTTTAGTATCTATCTATCTATACTAATATATTAAAAGACATTCCTAAACAAGGTACTATGCCACGTGGTGCTGTCCCTTAGAGTGCTACTTCATGTAAAACACATACAATATAATAAAAAAATTTAAAAATGCATGGTATAAAATTTGATCCCATGACTTCAAACTTATATACTAAAATTTTAACCACTAAACCAAGTAATGTTTTGTGCTATAATTCTAAAGTAAAATATTAATAAATGAAAATTATAATTACCCGAGGCATAACCCTGACCTAAAAACTAGTTGGTACTTAATAATTCGACGCAAACCAAAAATTGCATATGTGACTAATATTGCTCAAGTTATCATGATACTTCCTTCATTTCTTCGAGATCTTCCTATTTACATCTATCATGATCTCCAATGTGTAACATCTCTTAATCAAGTCAATATTAGATATTGAAACAACAGTAATAAGATCTCAAATAATTGTGTTTTTTTTGTTAAAATTTAAGTTATCAAATATGTTTTGAATTTTAACCTTTGACCTCATGAAAATAAATGAAAAAAATCTTTAAGGAACATAGAAACCCAAGCGAAATCGAAAAAAATCTTTAAGGAACATAGAAACCCAAGCGAAATCGACCGATAGACTAATAATTTACCATGAGTATGACAACAGTTAACAACGATGCATTCTCTTTACTTTCCTTTCCATATATTGAACGTATTTATTATATTTAGGGCCGTTTGATTTGGTACGAAAGAAAAAAATTAAAGGGAGAGGGTTTATGCATCACGATTCCCTAACTAGGCGTTTAGTAGCAATATACTCCATCTTTCTAAAAATAGCTTGAACACTTTCCTTTTTTGTTTGTTCCAAATTAATTTGAACACTTTCAATTTTGGCATGGTCCTACAGGTATTATATTCGTTTTATTACACCCCACCAACTCCTATCACATCTATTTTTTTAATAAAATTACATTTGATAAGTACACTATAACTTATCACCTTAAATTACGTGTCGCAACAAGTGTTTATATCTTTCTGAGACGGGGGGAGTATATGACTCATTATCCCTTTTTTCTTTTTCAGTTTCCCGAAATAATTTTACCCAAATTCCCTACCTTTGATAAAGGCACGTAAACAGTAGTCGCCCATTGTTGTCCAGACACTTCTCGACGCCTAATGGCGACCACATAAAACGGGGAAAATATTTCCACCAGCGCCTATTACTAAGCGTCGAGCTCCCAACGTCCAGAAACTTGGTATACGTGATAATTTAATTCCCATGGGAAGTTCCATTTCCTAGGAAGTTATTTCCCTTATGTAATTCCTAGGAAATTGACTAATGTGTTTGGTTGACATCAAGGAACTTGTAATTCCCATGAATTGATGTGGGAATTTTGAATTCCCCCATTTTTCCCACATCATGTTAACCAAACAACTACCCAATTCAGAAAATCACGAGAATTTCTATTGCCTACATAAATTCCTGTATACCAAACAACCACTAAGCATTTTGTAGTAGTGATCTATCGGGTTTTATTATTTCCCCTATATCCCTCTACAACATAACCATTGACCAACCTTGACTAGCACCAGCACTAGGGGTGTTTATGGGTGGTTAACAGTCCCGAAACAACATTTCGTATTGGTAACTGAAAGTTTCAGTTCTATGGTTTTAATTTGCGAAATGTAAGTGTAACCGTTTTGACCGGTTACCGCCTAAGCGGTTAACTTTTTTTTCTATACGGTTTTTCGTTAACCATTAACCGTTATGCAGGTTACACTATTATATTTTACTTAATGTACATATATATTTGCTATTATTTTGTGCATATAATTTAATATTATATATACTCTAATATAAAAGATATTTTAAAGTGTACTTCTGTAGTTCCAAAATAAGTAGTAAACACTTCTCTCATTTATGTGAGAGCTTTTTGAGACAAGTGTTTCACTTATTTTGGAACGGAGGAAGTATAATAAATCCATTGGAAAACATAACTAACATCAAGAATTCACTCCATTCCCTAATTATAGTGTTTATATTAGTACTGAAATTTCCAAACAATCACATAATTCATTTAATTGTTGTTACTTAGTAACAAATATTAAAATTAATGTAATTGTTGGAAATGTTTCAGAATAATTAAATAAAGAAAAAAGTATTTTGGTTTTTCGTTTAACCGTGTTTACTTAAAAATACCGTAACCATACCGCTTAACCATTACTTTTATCAGTTCGGTAACCGTACCTTTAATTTTTTTTTTATCGACACGATTACCAGTTTACCACCCATTTAGACCGATATTTGGTTTTTCGATATGGTCTTCCGGTTTTAGTTTGTTTATGAACACCCCTAACCACCACCATCAATAGGGTGACCCCAACCACCTCCCAACCACGCAAACCACCACAACTAATGAGCCCTACCCACCTATCTAACCACCGATCCAGAAAGAAAATGAGATCTAAGAGAGAGAAATAAAACCAGCTCGGTAACCACCATGTCGATGAGAGAGAAGTGCAACAACGAGAGAGTCACTGGTGAGAGAAAGAGCAAGTCACTGTTGAGTTTTTGTTGGGTATGTTCCCGGCCGGTGAGAGAGAGAGTGCATAAAGAGGGAGGGAGGGAGGGAGGGAGGGGGAGGGTCTGTAAGATTGTAACCCTTTCTCTCCATAACCAAATATGCACATAGGGGAATTGATTGGAGGGTTTAAAGTTTCTTTTCTTACCTAGCCCTTTCTTGTTTCCTTTCTCTTTCTTCTCTCCCAACCAAACTTCCCCTTGTTCAATTATATTATTTTCATAACTTATTGACTTTAATTTGAACTTCTTTTTACTGATTTTTTTTTTCAATAAAGAAAACACACACTAAACCTATTGTGAACTCCTTTTAATTTATCCCTCACTACTCTAGTACAAATTACATTCAATTCAATACATACAATATACTCTCTGATTTTTATGAGTTTACCCAATTCTTTGGATACAAAGTTGTAGGGGAAATAGGTATGGGGTTATAAAAGAGAAGAGAAAGTATGAATTTATTATTGCATATTGTATTGAAGTTAATGTTATGGGTCTAGAGAAGTAGAGTGAAAATGATACTTTATTGTAATGATAATTTTATAAAATTGGTAGGACCATTCCAGAAACAGAAAAAAAGAAGTGGGTAAACTAATAGATGATAACCCAAAAAAAAAGTGGGTAAATTATTAATAAGCTAGAAGGAGTAGTTTTTAATAATGAAAATACTAGAGTGGGATTAGCTTCACAACAAAGCCTAGTTTTCTTTACCTAATTTTTATTACATTCAAGAAAACTGAACATGAACAAAAAAACATATTAGGATTAAAGATTCGATGCTATAAATTGTAGTCATTCTTTTCTCTTATCTTTTCGAAAAACCCTAGTTTTCTATTTTTGATCTAGCGGATATTACCACCGTACCCTTTTGCCTGGTGGTAAACCCCATTTATTCTATCCATTGTTTGTTTTTCAGTTCTTGTTTACAATAATCTCCAATCTCTCTTTAATGAAGAGTTGTTCTGCCCATATATTGGGTTAAATCTACCCATATGATGGGTTTGTCTCTCTCTTTGTGAGAGTTTGGGAACTTTGCTTTTAGAGTTTGGTTTTCTTTTACTGATGATAATTTGTACAGCTACTCGGGAGATGTCAATTCTTCGTCTACAATCAGTTGAATCAGATCAAAATTTACGTCAAAAATACAATAGATCAACAGATCGACCCTTCGTAGAAGATTGTATCAAACACCAATGTGAAAGAGGATTTGCACAATTATATCATATTGATGATCGTGTTTTTGGCATAATAGAATTTTGTTTAATCCAATTTGATACGCATTTGTTGGTTTTAATTTATTTTATAGATGTCATATGACTTTAAATGAATGAATTAATTGTTATTTAACAGAATAAAAGTTTGATTACATTCAATTGTTTATAGCTTAGTAAAACTAAATTGTGAGGATAATATCTATCTTCACAATTTATAAGTGATATTATTATTTATAAATAAAACTAATTTTTACTAATCAAGATTAATTTGTTTTGTATTAGTAATGAGTTTTCATATGTGGATGCTCGATTCTACTGATTAGTATATTTCAAAACCGAGTTTTACTGATAAAAACTACTTCATATAAATTAAAGGATTTTTCTAACCTATGCCACAAGGCATAGGTTAAGAGCATAAAAAAATCATATAAGATATCATTATGCAAAAAATTTCCATTTCAAAATCCAACCAAACTAAAAAAATCTTACATGATTATCTCTATCTTAAGTATTTATCCTTATATATCATTTCCAAATAGAATTTTGTTGTATTATATTTTTGTAATAAAATGCTGAAGTTCTTAGCCTATGCTCTTGTGGCATAGGTAAGAAAAATCCTAAATTAAATTAAATATAATTAATTGAAACTGATTGGTATTTAGCAAAAACATTTCCGAAAAAGACAATGATGATAGATTATTCAAATCCAACCCTTCCACTCAAAAAATATCCCCTATAACGTTGTAAATCTTACGTGGTACAATCAAATTCTTATTAACCAATCAATCCTAAAGCAAGAAGGTAATTTTGTCTTTTTAATGATTAAATGTCGTATGTGGTAAATGAAAAAAAAGATTTTGACATTGAAAATTTTCCGTTTCCCATTTTCTTCCTTTGTCGAACTGTGTAAGTACAACATATTCTTACTAGATACTTTTGTATATTTAAAAAATGGCTTGCAATTATTGGATAATGGAGGCAGTAGTTGCTAGCTAGAAATGTTAGGTGAACAACGCTTTTAAGTCAACTTCGAGGGAGGAAGAAAAGAAATGGATTACGCTTCTAATATTAAGTAGATAACATATGAATCATTCGAACCTTAAATTATTTTGAGGAGAAATAAAATTGATTAATCTGATTTGTGTGGATCCGGTTCACGGTAACATTAGTGTGCTCCAGGCCAAAAGCACGTATCATTCTGAACAACCCACTAGATCATGCAGAAACCCACTATATCATGCATAAATCCACTATATATATCATGCGGAAACTCTCTATATTATTCAGAAACATACTATATCATGCAAAAACTACATCATTTCTAAACAAGAAATTATATCATTCAGAAACCCACTATATCATGAAGAAACTCACTATATCATTAAGATCATCATTTCTGAACAATCCAATATATCATTCAGACACTCATTATATCATGCATAAACTATATATTTCTATCCGTTAAAGCACATGTCATGATATATACTATACAACCTACATATTCTTGCATGTTAAAACATTAAAATTAAATCATCTACTATATTGCATATAGTTTCACTATATGTTTTTCGTTAATAAAATCTACTATATTGTATATAATTTCATTATATCTCTATAAAAATCGATATGAAGTTAATATCAATTACCAACCCGGTACATTCTGAGTTAGTGTGCACCGGGTCCATTTAATTTTTTTTTTTTAAAAAAAGTTGATATCCTTACTTTCTTTTCTTGGAAACTTTTAAAACTTTATCTTTTACATAAATTAGCTTTTGGTGGAAAATTTTCATTATTAGGCGAGAAGGTTGCAATGAAAATTTTTAGGTGGTACAATAATAAACTAGTGATTTTGAACATTTTTTAGACTAAAATATCACCCATAAAATCATTCTGAATAAAGATTTACATACTCCCTCCATCTCTTACTTTCAATCCTTACTTCGAAGGTGGGAAGACAAGGAAAAACCACTTTTCCAAACTTTTCTCTTTCTTTTTGTTACTTATGTGATCTTGTATTTTTTATTTTCCAAATAAGATAATATTTCCAATAGGAAGAACTTTCTAAAACACATTAATGCGAAATCTAAAAATAACATAACCAAACGGAGGTACGTACTAATTATTCAAGCTATTACGACCATAAAATCATCTAGCGTGCAAACATACTACTAGTAGTATGAATTGTTAACCTGATTTAATTCTCATGAAGCATAAAAATAATTTTTTAGTGGGTGGCTTACATGTGGAGGGAAGAAGTGAAGTTTGAAGTCTTCATACTGTTGAATTCTAACATATTGTTGAAATCTAAGAAGATAATGATGGAAGGTTGTCGAGTTTTTTGCAGAGAAAAACAATAATAACCAACTGATCAAACTGAGACTTGCACAGAAAAAATTTCATACATCATTTCCCCAAAAAGAAATGCAAATCAGAGAGAAGTGAAGTTGATAGATAGAAAATTAGAATCAGAAGCAATCCCACCTTTTTCTTTATTTTACCAGTATACCACGTACTGTCAAAATATATACTAGTATATTCCCATCAAATTCAGAGTTGTACTAACAAAAAAAAATGATCTTTTCACTGATTTTTTACTCAATTTTGTTTCTACACTGAAATCTTCATAAAATGACAGTAAAAATCAGAAAGTCAAAAACCATAATTTGCAGGAGTGACCTTACCTTACCTTACCATAATATTTTTCATACTTCTCATATAATATAATTATCAATAATAGTAGTACATCACCTTGGTATCTTTTTCTTCAGCTTTGTTTTCACCAAAGCAATTGAAGCTGTTGTCAACATTAATGTTAGTGCTAATTAGCTGCTTAATCTCTTCTAAACCATAGTCTAACAACAATGAAGTGTTTTGACTATTTTGCCCCCATAATCCAGCAGTAGTAGTAACACAGGAAGGCTTCTGATCCACCAACATCTGATCAGTATTATGATCTCCATGATTAACATCACTTAATCTCTTCCCTTGATGATGATTAACACTAACTTGCCCACCATAATTTTGCTGATGCTGAATATTATTATCATGATGATCTTCTTGCTTGACTTGATTAGTAATCATTTGAGTGATACTGCAACTCCCATCAGAACTACAACTACTAGGTTGATGTTGATGATTTTGATGATGATGATCACCACCAAATACAAGAAGGGTACTATTGTCTTTTAACATCTGATGTGGGTAATCTTGCTTGAGAATTAAGGTATTATTATTATTATTTGAGGTAGAAGAAATATTATTGTAGCAACCTTGAGTAAAAGACATAGTCATAGAATTTGAGGGTGAATCATTATAGTATGTGCTAGTGCACTGGTAGGATGATGAAGATGAAGGTGAGATAGCATGTGATAACAAAGATGATGGTGATGAAAGAGATGAAGGGTAGTGATTTTGAAACATAGGATAATATTGATAAAGATGATGATTTTGATTTTGATTTTGATGTGGTTTTTTTGATGTGTTGTTGTTGTTGTTGTTGATGGTGCTAATAAGTTTCTTCTTAAGCTTAGTATTCCAGTAGTTTTTGATATCATTGTCTGTCCTTCCTGGTAATTGTGCTGCTATTATTGACCACCTAAAACATTAATAATAATCAAACCAAGAAATTAATAATAAGGGTAATTAAATCAAAGCATTTGATGCTCATTTAATTTTTTTGACTTGCTTTTTTAACTTCATTGCTACATGTTATGATTAATTGTAAACAAGAAAAAAGGGGAAGAAATTAATGGAGGGTTATTTTTGTTTTATTTTAATAAAAATTTGCTCCATTACTACATGTTATTAGGATTGTAAACAAGAAAAAGAAAAGGGAAAATGATGATTTAAGGATTTTTTTATTTTGTTTCTAGAAAAAAGAGTTAACTTGAAAGCTAACCCATAAAAAGATTTAGCTAGTCCTACTTAAATAATTATTTGACATGCATGAAATCCACTACATCAAGGTTGTATCTTTGTGTTCCATGATCTGCTCTTTTTATCTCCTTTTTAGCTGATTTTTTAATTAAATAATATCTCATTGTGATATGGAGAAGTCTTTACATTTTCTGGAGTTTTTTTTTTAAAAGCTGAAGCACGAGATTAAGGAAAAAAAAAAAAAAAAAGGGTTCTTTGCACTAGATTTTTCTCTAAAAATAACAGCATTTTAGAATCAAACTATAAAAACTTTTATTAACAAGAAAAAATATTTAGAAGATGTCCTAATTAAAGTAATTATATGCACAAATGAATGAAATATAAAGGTGTGATGCGTTGGATGGTTACCTGCTTCCAATACTAGCATACAAACTGCAAATAATTCTGTCTTCTTCATCAGAGAACTCCCCATGTTTTATATTGGGTCTTAAGTAATTAAGCCATCTTAATCTGCAACTTTTGCCACACCTCTTTAAACCTAAAAAAAAAAAAAAAGATCAGACACCAATCAAATAAAAAACAATAATAACAACTTATTGACTACAATTAACACTCTTATATACAAATATAGAGACAATAAATAAAATTAAGATCATGAAATAATAAATAAATAGATAAATAACAATATTTATTCAGTTTGTGGGGGAGAATAAATATAATCAATTAATCATAGATAGAAGAAAAAAAACTAACCAGCTTTTTGAGGTAGGGAAATCCAATTACCACCAGTGCCAAATTTTTCTATGTATTCTTTGAGTTTTGCATCTTCTTCAGGAGACCATGGACCTTTCTTCACATTTGCTTTGTCACAACATGGTGCTCTTCCCATTTCTTCTCTTTCTCTCTCTTCTTATTCTTGTTGTTATGTTGTTGTTGTTTGTTTGTGATGAATTTGAGTTTAGAGAGAGAAATATATTATGTGGAAAGTCCAGTGGCTTTGTATAGTTGTATTATAGAAGACTTTGGGGCCAGCAGGATTGAAGACAAAGTGGATATATGTTTATATTAATATAAGAAGAAGAAAATATGGAGAGAGAAGTCAGAGGAAGGCACACAAGGTCTCCAAAAACTTTTCGAGTGATTAGTTGCTAAATGACTAGTGTCACTGATTAACAAAGAGAAGAGAACTTTCTATATGTACTGTAAACATATTTGTGTTAATTATTTTAGTGCCACTGATCCATGCTATCTAATACTGTACTAATTGTATAAACTAAGTACACAACAGTGAACTTCTCTTAGATTTCAACTTTGGCCTATTTCTCTTCTGCAAAGAATCCAAAGCTTTTCCAAGGAGTTGACAATTTGTGATCCGGATTAGTTCATATTTGAGTAATGACTGTCCAATTATTTTAGTTAAGTTGGGGTATGTTTAAGTTGGGTAGAAATATATATTCATGTAGAACGTCACTTTTCTTATTATGATAAGTAAACCAATTTTGGGATGCATGGTGTCTCTTTACCATATTTTTCTTTGAACTTATCTAAATGTCAACCAAACGCCCCCTTATTATAGAAAGTTATTGAAAGTTGAAACTTACTAGAAATTATGGATTTTGTTGAAGATTATTTTATAAGGTGTTGGAATTTGTGGAAGCTGATGTGAAGTCATTGAAACTTATTAGAACTTGTTGGAACTTATATGAAGTCATTAACCTCTTCTCTAAAAGTGAAGAGAACGCATCCTTAGTTACCAGAGTTGCGTCATATAACAATGATGTTAAACATGTATAAACCAATATTTGTTATCAAAATATAAATTGATATGATAGATTTTTCGGTTTTTTCACCAAATACTCCCGAGTTTTCACGAAATTCACCGGGTACCCTCGCACTTTTGAAAATACACGGGGTACCCCTCAGTTTTACGATAATACACCCAAATGCTCTTAATAACCGCCGTTAGTCATTAACCCTTATTTTATTATTTTCAACCCTAATTAACCACTAACCCTAACCCTAATCCTAATCCCTAACCCTAATCCTAACCCTACCCATAACCCTAACAGTCGATTTTTGTAAATTATACAATACTACAAAATTCCAATTCAACAATTTATAATTTTCAATTATATACAATTATACAATCTAATATTATCACCAATGATACATAAATAACAATTCAAAAAACTGGACGAAAGACAGATAATTATACATATTACATAAATAAAGATTATCACCAATTTTACATAAATAACAAAATTTATTAAAAAAATAACCAAGCTTAACAAAAAAAAAACGAAAGAGAGGGAAGAGAAATTAACTAATACATAACTTATAAAATAATATAACCAAACTTACCAAAAAAAACTAATACATAATATCTAAAAACGAAAAAAATCAAGTGAAAATGGAAATTAAATAACTAAACTATACATAAAATTCAAAACGAATAACAAAGCTATGTTAAAAAAAACTCAAGTCCTAGATCTAAAAAAAAAACTTAAAAAATGAAATCAAAATAAACGAAGATGAAGGGACGGCGAGCGTTGGTGGTAGCTGGTGTTCGTTGATGGCGAGGGACGGCGGTGGCGTGGTTGTGCATTGAGAGGAGTAGCAAAGATGAAGGGACAGCGGTAGCGAAGGCACCAGTAGAAGCGACGACGGAGGAGGAGGGAGAACGGTGATTTGCGCGAAAAACGAAGAGAGAGAAGATGAAGAAAGCACCTCAAAACGAGAACAACCTCCATTTTTGCGCTGAGTTGGTGAGAAATTGTAGATCTAAATGTTGAAGAATTGTAGATCTAAACGTGAAACAACCACCGGATTTGCAGTGTTGTATTGATGTATTTTTTCTGAGTGAAGAAAAAAAGTGGAGGAGGGAGAAGAAGAAATGTCAGGTGTTAGGGTTTCAATGGTGAATGGTTGGGTTGAGGAGGGAGGAGCGAGGACAAAGGGTGAGAGAGAGAGAGTTAGGGGATTAGGGTTTGAATAACAAAGAGCACTGGGGAGTTTTAACGTGAGAGAGAGGGGGGTTTTGGGCTGATTTCTTCCGTTTAATTTGGGCCATGCGGGAATGGTAACTGGGCCTAAAACATTTTAGGTCAGTTAGCTGATCCGGTGGGTGGGAGAACCGAATCAGTTAATATAACTGATCCAGTTCTCCTACCCACCGGATTAGCTAACTGGCCTAAAATTTTGCACGCAAAAAAATTTAGACAAACCGATCCGGTTTTGGGAGAATCAAATCAGTTTATATGTGTCATTTAAGGTTTAGTCCACTAGTGCAAAGCTCTTTTATTTCCTAGAATGTGCTTGTGTAGGCTTTGAACAATTAAGAGTCAATTTAGATAGGATTATTTGCTCACAATAATGCAACCTTTTGGCGATTCGCAGATAACAGAGCAACCTTTTGATTATTTCAGAATAAAGCAACCTTTATACCCCATCAACTTTGAGTAAGCCAAAACCGGTTATAACCTGAAGAATAGGTAAAATAGGACACGTGTCGCATAATAATTGATTCCATAACAAATTTTATAAAAAAAATTAAAAACAAAAGATAAAAAAAAAAAAAAAAAAAACCCCCACCCCTCACCCTCACCCCACTGCCACACCTCTCTCTCCTCCCCCCACCCACCGCCAAATCTCTCTCTCTCCTCCCCCCACCCTGACCACCCTCTTCCTTCACCGGCGGGTCCACCGCCACCCTCACCCCCTCCCACTGCCAAACCCCTCTCTCCTCCCCCCACCCGGCCCACCCTCTTCCCTCACCGGCGGGTCCACCGCCACCCTCACCCCACCCCCATCTTTTGCCCCCTCCCTTCTTCTATTTGACCCACCAACCCAACCCCAGAGAGTCCCCCTCCCCGCGCGGTGCTGCAACCACTTCTTTCAAGGCTTCGTGATGGTTAGTCGTCGTTGTCGTGGTCGGGGATGGCGAGGAGGTTTTTTTTAAGTTTATTTAATATTATTAATTAGAATTAAGGGTTTTAATTACAAAATTATCATTTGTTCAGGTCACCGGTCAACTTGACCTACCCAAAGTTAATGGGGTATAAATGTTGCTTTATTGTGGAATAATCAAAAGGTTGCTCTATTATGTGCGAATCGCCAAAAGGTTGCATTATTGTGAGCAAATAATCCATTTAGATATTAGGGGTTTAGAAGGACCTATGTCAAAAAGTGCTTTGCGGATTTCCTCGTCATCATTTGCTTGACTAAGGGGATTATTATCACACAAGCGGCAAGCCACAAAGCCTTGCTATATATGGTGCCAACATGTTAAGATTTTCATTAAAATATTGTGCCAAAGCACAACTAATATATATATGAACAACTGCAATAATCTTCCAGCTTATTAGCTGATTACCTGCTTTAACTCTTCCAAAAATCTTTTTATCCTTAAGATCCTTAACCATTTGATCGAGCTTCATCTTAAACACTCGACAAACAATATTTGGTCTATCTTCAGGTCTTAGGCCCCTCTTTGATACAAACCGTGTTATTTCGGGCCACTTGGGATTACGTGTGAATGTTATAAACAAATCTAGGCAGCCATACCATCTACAAATAGCCATTGCATCTTGATAATTCTCTTTCATGTAGCTGTGTCCTCCAGTAAATGATGCTGGTATAATTACTCGACTACCTGTAGATGCTCCTTCTGTATCTCCTCTACTTGTTGCACCTCTTATGTTCTTAACATTGCCAGCCCTAAAACTCTGTTGATTATTCCTTACGAATGACAATCTTTCAGCCCTCCATCATTGTATAACCATCGACGCAAACTCTTGGCATAAACGTCCAGGCAAACAAAATGGGGTCCGCCTCTTCTTCACGGTCTTGCATTCAATATGCAAACCACTCTCTTATACTCAGTCTATCTCGTTTTTTTGAATCGTCGGTAGGTAGACTTTTATCTCTATGGCAAACATCAACTCTGTATCCGTCCTCACCAAATGGAAATAGCAGAGGATATTGCAAAGGCAAATAGGAAGGATGGAGCTTAGAGATCTGCTTCAGCTTTCCACTTCGTGTCTCAACAACTACATCTCGTTTATCCGCAGTATCGATGTCTCAAACTATCAAGGCAGCTACCTCAGATGTTGTAGGTAGATTGTATGTCCTACCATCAGTGTCTCTCATCCCAATTAATTTCAACCGAACTTCATTACACGGATGATCTTTAAAGCGATCTCTTGCCATCCTAAAGTTTTTAGCATGAGGATTGTGCTGATCAATCATATCTTGTAATTCGGCAATTAGAGAATCTTCAAATTTATCAGGATTTTTAGAACTGTGATGACCATTTAAAAATTTATTAGAAGATACATTCATAAATTTTTAATTAGCACACAACAATAGTATATGTCACAAAAATGTAATGTTTAGTTTACCCCGTAAGTGACCTTCCTATTACCAATCTCATGCTCTGTGTCATATATGTATAGTTGAGAAAACTTCGGACGCGATCCTTCATTAGGCAGCAAGCAACCAATTAGGTGATGATTCTGACCACCTATTTTGAAATTATAGGGTCCGCGTCCTTGAGTGGATGGTGCTTGTATCTTTCCTCCCATCGATGTAAACGAATGCATCATATTATATGGTCGGATATTCTCGATGAAGTGCTTGCTTCTAGGATGTTTTCCTTTCAGCAAGTCTGTCAATAGTTGTGGAGGCCGACGCAACAAAGGAATAACAACTTTGCCTTGCATACATCATAGTGAGAATTTTGGCTTGTCCCTTTTTTTATAATTCCTTTTTGCTCTTTCTTCATACCACATCATTGCGCCACAATACTCACATTTCCATATTGGATCACCAATATCCCAGTATTCTAAATATATAGCATTATGTCTATATTAATATTTTCAGTAATATATATGTCATTTATATGCAATTTAAATTGTAAAGTTATTATCTTTGAATACCTGAAACTTTATTTTGAACTTCAACATTGTCTGGGTGCATTTTCATGACTATGAACCTCCCCATCAACGGTCCGGTCTCTTAAATTTATCGCAAATTCATCGGTTGAGTCTCCTATACATATGCAAATCATTTAATAAAAATGAGCAAAGATATATAATCAAAATAATCTGAGATAAGGGTTCTTATACTATAAATAGTTAAATACCTAAATCAATATGTCTTCTCACTTGTTTCACGACCTTTTTGCTTTGGACGACATATTTTTTGTATCTGAATGAATAACGACCTTCTCCTAATCGACTTAAGTGGCTGTCTGCAGCTAGGTAAATTAAAAATCATTGAGTATTTGTCAAGAAAATTTCTTTTATATATATATGCATATATTATGACTTTGACATAAGAATAACAAAATCAAATAACAAATACCTAAATTTCGATTCTCATGCAATAAAAGTCTTCTACTATGTCGTGCTAACTTCGAATCAGCTTGTGCTTCTTGAGTACAAACAAACAAATACTAAAACAGGTTAGTAAATTGGTAGTTTTATATAATTATCATTCTTAATGGAAGCAATGCATAGTGTATTGTAATAATACTCACGGTCCGTTGTAGTACTATTAAGAGAAGTATAGTGCTCAATTGCAATACTTGAAGACGTAGGTGTCATTTGATTATCAGTCTGAACAACTACAAAAAGATGTTGATAGTCTTTGAAACATAAAAACATCCATATAAAGCCAATTCAAAGTATTAATCTTTTGGCAATGACAATCTACCTTTTTGAGCGCTTTTGTTTCAATATTGACATACGTTTATATCAATTAAATTTTCCTGAATTGCGCTCGTCTTCATTGATATTGGTATCTACAAAAACTTAATTACATCAATGAATTGCAATTGAAATTTATTATAATAAGATCACATAGCAATTTGATGAAGATTACTAACCATTTGTAATGTTACTAAGCGGTGTTATATTGGCTTCATCATAGTTCAATGATGAGTCAGAATAGTTTAATGGAGTTAACTTGTCATTTGGACCTGATATTATTGATAATTAGAATTCTATTGGTTACTATGGATTTAGTAAAAGCATAAATTTTAAAAAGTAGCTTGTAATTGATGTATTACATGTTAGTATTTGTCTTTTCTTACTCCTTGAATTGATATGAGGTTGTAATGTTGTCGGTGTGCAAACTTGAAAATCAACATATAAAAGATTAGAATCAATAATCTTAATCAATAAAGTGCAACTTATGAATATGAATAATGAACTTGTAAGCGTATTACATTGGCTATTATTTATAACACAACTTAATGGAGTATCATTTGCTTAAAACATCGAATCTGAGGGAGAACATAAACGACCGTCACGCTTCTCTTTAAGTATAAGCCTTCTTTTTTCTCGAGCAATACGGGCAGATTCATTATGAACTGTATTGACTATCATAGGCCCAGTTTTAAAAAGTAAGTCGAATTTTTAATAGGATAACAATGAATAGTATATTTTGTATGATTCACTAATGATATATAAATTTATAATAAAGAATCTTATATTATGAAATCAAACTTATGAATTTGAATAATAAACTTGTAACTGTATACAATGGCTATTACTTGTAGCACAACTTAACGGAGTGTGATTTTCTTTCATATCTCCTCGAGAAAAAAACGACCGTCACGCTTTTCTTTCAGTATAAGCCTTCTTTTTTCTCGAGCAACACGTGCAAATTCATTATGCAATGTATTGACTATCATAGGCCCTGTTTTAAAAAGCAATTCGATTTTTAATAAGATATCAATGAATTGTATATTTTGTATGATTCACTAATGATATATAAAAAATTTAATCGAGAATCTTATATTATGAAATCAGACTTATAAATTTGAATAATAAAAACTTGTAAGTGTATTACAATGGATATTACTTAATGGAGTCGATTTTCTTTCATATCTCCCGGAGAACAAAAGCGACTTTCACGTTTATCTTTCAATATACACCTTCTTTTTCCCGAGCAATACGTGCGGATTGATTACAAACTGTATTGAGTATCATAGGACCTGTTTTAAAAATTAATTTTGATTTCATTAATTAAATAACAATGAATTGTAACTTTTTTATGATTCACTAATTATGTATACATATAAGACTAAAAAAATATGGTTTTACTGTTGGATACAACGAGCAAGGGTGTCCTATGATTTAATGGCAAACCAGTTTTCTCTGGTGAAACTGATGTATTAAATTTGATGTTTTCTCCGCCTATAATACAAATAAATAATAAATTATATATTCAACTTGTATAACAATAAAAAAATATTATATATTCATGCATTATTAGTAAGTAGAATACATTTGGCATAAGTATTTGGCAACCAAATTATATATTCATCTCTTATTCTCTCCATGTAAAAGCAAAACATTATAAGATTATGCAATGTATTATAAAAAAACATATGTAAAAAATATAACAAACTATATTAAAGCACACACTTAGTATGATAAATATATTTTAATTTTAAAATCTATTATAAAAAATGCTTTGATAAAAAAAATTTGTATTAGTTAAAAGCACATGGTTAGCAAACTTTTAATAACATATTATATCAACTTATAGGACAATGTGATATATAAACATCCTATAATTTTTCTTACATTCAGTTTGTATAAACTTTTATAACATGTATATCAACTCAAATTTATATGAGCTAAAATTTGTATAAAATTTATATCAACTCAAATTTATAAATATCAACTCAAATTTATATCAACACCTAATATCTTCTTTTACAAATATCTTTTATACACTCAAAGTTATAACCTATTGTAAAAATCTCTTCTATTTTTCTTCCAAGAGATTTATACATCTAATTTTTCCTAAAATAGTCGGCCCACATTCAATCAAATCTATTGTTATTAAAAAGGTATTGGAAGAGGTTATAAAAATCAAAACAAAACCAAATTCTCTCAACAAAATCTTTCCACATCCTCTCAATATTAGGGGTTTAGAAGGACCTATGTCAAAAAGCGCTTTGCGGAGTCTTCATTTGCTTGACTAAGGGGATTATTATCACACAAGCGGCAAGCCACAAAGCCTTGCTATATATGGTGCCAAAAGCAAACTCACCATATGCTTTTACAATGAACCCTTTTATTCTCATCCAACTTGGATATATCGACTTGAATTTTTACACACATGGTAATACACCCATATTCACCTGTTATTGGCCATAGGCCACTTATATATGAGAGACCTACTTAACTATTACAGTTTCCTTTCCTAGGCTTAATATGCACAAAAATTCAGAATACAAGCACCTCATGAAGTATATCCTTGACCCCTTCCGATGCTGTATCCTGTAGTGTGATGAAGCACATTGGCTTTTCAGTGTATGACAATAAACTAAATGATTCATTTGAACCAGATAAAACAAGTAACAAAGGATAATATAGGGACATTCTATTGTTTACGATCCTTAATTGGTTAAAAGTATGTTGTACGAAAACGGAAAACGGGAGATGGATAAGGAAACAAGACACGCACATTCATAACGATATTTTAATGGAGTTTACTTGAGGTTTTAAAAAAAATGCGAAAACATTTTGTGTCCGAAACGGACACAAGACTTCCGTAAAGTGTCCATGCAACATGTTAAGATCAAAATAACAATCTAGTTTATGTCGATTCCTTTCTAATTGCAACATTCTAATGTTTGCATTATTTATATACTAATTTTGGATGTACTTTTTATCTATATATAAAAACAAATATTTAGTACTTCGTATATAAAATGTTGGATTGATCTCAATGTATATTACTAAAAATATCAATTATTTATCAATTTCACTTATAGATAACTGAATATATTACCAATGTAGGGATCGAGTATAAAAATTACAAATGTTATAATTGATGAAAAAAAATAGATAATGTAGCGTTTTAATCAACTTTTAGTTGACCCTAAACTCCTATACTTTACTTTCAGTTTTTTTTATTAGTGCATACAAGTATATACTTAGACGAATCAAAGAGGCAAATAAGTGCATGCCCCTTGCTAGTAAATTTATATTGCTATAGTAACCCTCATCATACAATATTACCTTAGAAGAATCAACTTTTTGTAGAATTTTATGAATTTCTTTAATCTTCTAAAAAAATTTCCCTCCTATTGTTGAGGGTAATGTTAACAAAGTGACAAAGGCAAATCTATATCCAATTTCCCAGTCTGTTTGTTTCTTCCCCTCCTCTATTTCATCGTCATCTAGGGCTATTAGTGTACAGTGCAGTCAACAGTGTACTACAACAAACATGCTTTCTTTTTCAAACCTAAATGAATCCACGCAGTGAATATCACATCAAATTTGCCTATAGTTGGTACTTTGTTACTTGTTTTTCATTATGGCTAGCTTTTCGCTTTGACTTTTTTGACGCTCAATATGATCACGAATCATCTATATGTGCTAATAAGTACATGAAGGAAAAGATTAGGAATAATTAAATGAAGTCAAGGGACGACAATATTCACACTTTCATATGTGATCTCTCTTTTTAAAAATTGTTTTAGGCCTGTATTGTAACATCAAATATCATGAATAACAGGGTTCAAATGTGGACCGTGTGGTATTTCTACTTTTCAAAGGAGAAAACAAAAACTAATTAGGGAAAAGTGTAGAAAAAAATATCACCAATAAAAATAAAATAGTAAACTAAGGGCAGTTCGGTATCACTATGGTTTTCGGTTTTTTGGTTTTTTGTATTTAAAAGTCATATGATATATGTCCTATAATGGATAAAAAATTGGTCAAACTTATTAGAAACATGATGATTTTGAAAACTGACAACTAAAAAGTGAAAATCGCCACTTTTTGTGGTTTCCAGTTTTTATTTAGTTTTCAAAAAAACTGAAAACTGAAAACAAAAAACGATAACGAAGCGCCCGAGTTGATAGAACAAAAAATGGATGGACGTAGACAGTTGTTACGGTAGAACAAAGAAATATAGGGAACATATGTTTATAAGTTTATTTAGTGTAGTATTAATTGATAAAGAATTACGAAAATAAATGATATTCTGAAGATAATTATTGAAATAAAAAGGAGGTTTGTTAGAAAACCCTATTCATTAATATATGCACCTTACCGGATTATGACCAAAAAGTCACAGTTCTAGTGATCGATCTTCCCTATTTTGCGAGTGCGTGCAATTGATGCACATTGCATTTTTCTTAATATGCTCTTTTCTTCTGCCTGATGAGATGTTTTGACCTTTCCTCACCTTCCCGCTCCCTATCTTCCAATTCTTAATGGAGGATTCGAAGTCTACAACTCTAGCAAATTTCATTTCTAAACTTTACATGACTAAATAACTTGTTCAAACTCGAAGAATCATGAAAATATTAAATTTTTCTCAAGCACCTTTGTAAATCTTTCACAAAATATTAAACCTTTAAAAAACACAACCTATGTTGTCAACTTAATTTATGATTTACAAATGTAGACATTAACTTTTTAAGTATAGAAATGATGATAAAAAAAATCATTAGTTTAACTATTAATGGATACGAACCATAACGAAATACCCATTTCATAAGTTAACCCGGGCTCGATTATTGAATGAAGCTCAATTTTTACTCGTTTAAGCTGGAGTTCGAACTGAAAATGCAAATGAGTACATTCACGAATAAAAGCTCGAACAAGCCAAATGCTTAATAAGCAAAGCATGAACAAGAATTTGTGAAGTCTTGTTTGAGTTCAAGTTAGCTCTAACACTAACAATTTTTTATCAAGCTTTGCTCGAACAGGTTGGAACTCGAGTACTTGACTCGTTTGTAGTCCTAATTGAGAGTAAAAAGACAAAGGGATGGTTAGCATACTTTTGGTTTGATGGGGGTTTATCTTGTGAGGTTTTAAGGTTCTATAAATGTGAAGTACTTTCACATGGAGAGTAAAACAGGGATTAGTGACTAGAATTTAGAGCTTTTAGCCGAAATTCAGCAATATGCTGGGTAATTTGATAAAAAATTTGTCTTATAAGGTGTTTTCTCGCAGAAAAAAGTTTTTTTTTTCACAAAGTTTGAAACAAATAAGGTCTTTATTCACCAAATTTCAAAACAAAATCACAAGATTTAACATATTAATATTACAAGATATTACCATCATCATGATTGTGGTATTATATAGTCCCTCCATTTTAAATTAATCTACATACTTTGCTTTTCACAATCACTAAAAAGAAATTAAAAAAAAAAAACACGAGAGAGGGAGATGAAAGTATTATAGAGGAATAGAAAAAGTATGAGGGGAGAAGAATGTAACCAAAAATTACATCATATGGATAATTTCGATAACTTCAACCAAAATTTTACTTCTTTCGTCTCCTAATACCCTTCTTATTTCTTCCACACACATAATTTTAGAAGAAGTGTTTGCGTCCGAGGTGGTGAACGAGTCATTCTTTGTAATAGGCATTCTTTCTTTGTGAAACAGTCATACCATTCGCTGAAGCTTGGAAAATTTTATTATTTCAATGTGTCCAAAAACTCCAGAGAGAAATTGTGAAGTTTACAAGCCTGTTACCATGAAGACCATCCTCGCTTCTAAATAGCATAATATGGTTAATGATCCAATTAGTCTGAAGAGTTGGATATGAAATTGTTGGACTCAAAATTAAATTTTGGTTCCAGAAAAACGAAGCAATAGTACAACCTCTGAAGAGATTATTCTGAGTTTCAACACAATCATTACAACGAATATCCAGAGGCACACCACGTTTGTGAAGATTATCTTTAGTAGGGAGCCTATTCTGAACAACTTTCCATAACAGAGACTTCTAATTTGGGGAGATAGGGAGATGCCATAAAATTGAAGACATTTCTATCCTAAGAAGGATTGATAGAAGGACGGCGCCAAAAGGGAGTGTCAATAGTAGAAAGTATGGCATAAGCACTTTTTAAGAGTGAATTTACCCGAAGGATGACCGATCCAATAAAGAAAATCATCTAGATACTTCTAGCATCTTGAAGCTAAAAACACATCTAACCAAATCTTGATTCCAAGAATGAGAAGTGTGGTTAATAAGATCAAACACCTTAAGGTTTTGTGCTTGGCGCAAACTGACATTTGAGTGAGTTTCAGGAATCTTATTATCCACCCAACGATTAGAGAAGGCTTTAACACATCTTCCATTCCCAATTTTCCAAGTACAACCTTTGAACAAAATAGTCTCAGCACGCCTTAAACCCCTCATACCCCAAGACATAGGAGAAAAGGTAGACAAAATCCTTCTAATTAACATGAGGCTTGGACCACGCGCATGAAAGAATTTAGAGAGGAGTAGGTTAGGAGATCTTGTAATTCTCCAAACTTGCTTCATAAGGAGACAAGTATTCAAGATGCTTGGAGAGCGAATACCTACACCCCTCAATCCTTTAGGAAGAATAATGTTTTAAATTGTAACAACTATAAATTTAGTTATTTTTTAACAATCACTATGAAATGTTTCGATATCAATCGGACCACAATAGTTAGGCCATGTATTCACATTTATGGTCAAATTATCATTATAAGTTTATTATCATTACTAGTTTAAGGCCCGTGCAAGAATGCACGGGATGATAATTGTTTGCATTCATTTAAAGAAAAATGTTTTACGGTACGAAAGTGACATAAATAAAACAAACAAAGTTACATATAACTATAAAAAAGCATTATCGTATACTATGCAACAAAATAGAGAATAAGACAACTGTGCGTGACTATATGAACACATTGAAACAAAAACTAATTACATAAATATTTGAGTTTTCGTAATACTTATTACACATTCAGAAATATTTCCTTATACACTACATTTGTGGTAACATTTGAGTTCCCACGCTCTTGATCACAGATTAAAACTTTCAAACCCTTTTTGCTTGTAACTCTTGATACAACAACATACAATTGTCCGTGGCTGAATACTGGCCGAGGGAGAAATAATCCTACATAGGCTAGAGACTGTCCTTGGCTTTTATTTGTCATCATTGCAAAACATACAACCAATGGCAACTGCCTTCTCTGGAATTTTATCGGGAACTTTGTTGCGTCTAATGGTGTAAGTGTCATTCTGGGAATGAAAACTTTGTCCCCTACATTACTGCCGGACACAACAACAGCCTCAATAATGTGATTGTCAAGATGCTTGACGACTAATCTGGTACCATTACATAGCCCAGAAGTCTGGTCAATATTCCTTAATAGCATTAGCGGTGCCCCTACATTTAATCTAATGTTATGATTTGGCAATCCACCGCACTTGATTGTATTTAGAAATTTGGTAGAATACATCTCATGAACTCCGAAATTCCCTTCCTCAATAGAAATTGCATCTGAACTCAAATAACTTCATTCTTCACCTGGCAACCGAGACAAAACATGCTCATCAACCAAGTCGGCAATTTCATTAGTTGGAGCAAGAATAGCTATTTCTTGAAAATACTTTGCTTCCCATATGTGATTCTCTAGGTCGGGATATGTACTCTCAACTATTGCAGAAATAGGGTCATCTCCTCCATCTATCAATGTATCATGAGGAATTTCTACATCAACTTCACCATCATTCGGCTCACCAACTTTGCCATCTCCAATGTTCAAAATCCACTCTGAGAACTCCCTAATTTCATCAACATTGGAGCCACTGGAACCTGTTCTCAAGCGCATATTCTTTGTTAATCTTAGCACACGACAAAAATCCCATAAGTAAGAACTGTTGATTACTGAGAACACAATATCTTGTCTGCTTCCTTTGGGAATGACGAGGCAATATCTGTCTTAAATCACCCCACTGAACACAACTACCTTTCCACCAAATGGAATATGTTGATTTCTTTGGATTCATGCACTTGCATAACATCCTTTAAGCTTGAATCTAGAGCTTCAAAGCAATATTTATGCATCATAGGAGCCTCATCCCAAATGATCAGTTTTGTCCTTATAAGGAGAGCTGTGAGGTCTGATCCACGCCTAATTGCTGAACACGTTGAGTTCTCAGTAACATTTAAGGGAAGCCCAAATGTAGAATGTGCAGTTCTGCCTCGTGGAAGCAACAAAGAGGCTATTCCACTTGACGCAACTGGCAAGACAATTTTCCCTTGACGCCTTAGTGCGGCACACGGTAATCTCCATAGGTACGTCTTACCGGTTCCTCCATAACCATATACAAAGAAGACGCCCCCTCACCTCTTGATACGCGGACATGATTTAATTATTAATTCCACATTTGTTCAACCGTCAATCCCGAATAAAGTTCTTTAAATTCCTTGTGTAGCTGCTCTCTATCATAAGATAGCTCATCAATTATGAGCTTGTTTTGACCATCTGAGATAATCAAATCATCCGGGAATGGCATTTCGGTGAATTTACGGAGGGTGCTACCGTTACTTTGTAGTTTAGCTTCAATGTCGGCGAGAGCTAAATTTTGCAATTGTTCATAAGTTAGTCGCAATCTTTGCAAAATAAACACATTTGATGGTTACTCACAATTGAAACCATTTCGAAAAATAAATATTTATGAAAAGGTACTGATGAAAATGCTCACATACCATTGTCTTTGAGAAGTCTTCGTTGTCTGAATAGGATATCATTAGAAAAAAGGTGCCAAGTCTTATCCCAAACAACCTCAGGTTTTGTCAAACTGCAGGACAGTAGCAACATGCAAAAAAGATTACGTAGATATTGTCCCGATTCTCTAAAAGCGGCTTCTATTATGGCGTCAACGTACTCTTTGTCATCGTCTAATAAACCTACGGCATAACATGCTTCTTTGAAAGTGGAATATTGTACACCATCAACAACGCGTATGTCTTCATACGATGTTGCACCTTTAACGAAATTCAATAGTGTCCTCAAATAGAATTTTTCACCTGCTCCTGGAGTTACATGACAAATCCTCCCAATGCAAAACCCTTTCTTCCGAGGTGTCCATTCACGTTCATCTGGTTGCCATACAAATTTTGTTGGAAACTCAACATAGCTCAATTCTCTGGCCTCAGCATATTTTTTATTGCACTCCATCCATGACGAAACTTTGTTACGTCAATGTTAGGTCTTTCAAGCACCGAGCCCTAAGTCGGCATCATCGGTATAAAGGACGCTTTGCTCGTCGGGTAAATGAAAGCTTAGCCTCTCCACAGCATGAATTCTGTAATGAATAGTGAACCCAAATATCCTCCACATGGCTTCACATGGGGATATGTACCGACAATCATAATACATTTGGATTTCATCAATTTCCTTATTAGGAACATCAGAGTTTTGACGATTTTGATATGCTGCTGCCGTGACTCTATCATATCCCTTATTGATATACTTGAACAAATACTTAATAGATCTCGACTGGTTGCACCATTCAACGTTTATATGTGCACGATACTTACACAACAACTCTGGATTATGCGGGACCACAAATCTATTGTCAAGCGTGATTCCACCTTTGACAACGGTTGCACCATTATCTATTCTCCTATAAACAGGGTAGCCATCTTCATCTACTGTTGTTCTCTCATTGAATATTTTCGGAAAATGTTTGTGCACTTTTTATCAGTAGTACATGGGGCGTTATTGTTCAAAGCACCACATGGACCATGTATCATAAACTCTGAAACTACATCGTACAACTCCGGATTTTCATCTTTGTTCGGAAGCTCAGCAGAAATAATTTTGTTTATTGCTTCGGCATTAGGAAATTTGTCGTCCCAGTGTAAAAACAAAAGTATATGCGCATGTGGCAATCCACGCTTTTGAAATTCCACAGTGTAGACAACTGTAAATCATAGTAAGATAATTATTTAGCCAACATGTTAAAATTTTCATTAAAATATTGTGCCAAAGCACAACTAATATATATATGAACAACTACAATAATCTTCCAGCTTATTAGCTGATTACCTGCTTTAACTCTTCCAAAAATCTTTTTATCCTTAAGATCCTTAACCATTTGATCGAGCTTCATCTTAAACACTCGACAAACAATATTTGGTCTATCTTCAGGTCTTAGGCCCCTCTTTGATACAAACCGTGTTATTTCGGGCCACTTGGGATTACGTGTGAATGTTATAAACAAATCTAGGCAGTCATACCATCTACAAATAGCCATTGCATCTTGATAATTCTCTTTCATGTAGCTGTGTCCTCCAATAAATGATGCTGGTATAATTACTCGACTACCTGTAGATGCTCCTTCTGTATCTCCTCTACTTGTTGCACCTCTTAAGTTCTTAACATTGCCAGCCCTAAAACTTTGTTGATTATTCCTTACGAATGACAATCTTTCAGCCTCCATCATTGTATAACCATCGACGCAAAACTGCTGGCATAAACGTCCGGCAAACAAAATGGGGTCCGCCTCTTCTTCACGGTCTTGCATTCAATATGCAAACCACTCTCTCATACTCAGTCTATCTCGTTTTTTTGAATCGTCGGTAGGTAGACTTTTATCTCTATGGCAAACATCAACTCTGTATCCGTCCTCACCAAATGGAAATAGCGAGAGGATATTGCAAAGGCAAATAAGAAGGATGGAGCTTAGAGATGCGCTTCGACTTTCCACTTCGTGTCTCGACAAGCGCATCTCGTTTATCCGCAGTATCGATGTCTCAAACTATCAAGGCATTTGCCTCGGATGTTGTAGGTAGATTGTATGTCCTACCATCAGTGTCTCTCATCCCAATTAATTTCAACCGAACTTCATTACACGGATGATCTTTAAAGCGATCTCTTGCCATCCTAAAGTTTTTAGCATGAGGATTGTGCTGATCAATCATATCTTGTAATTCGGCAATTAGAGAATCTTCAAATTTATCAGGATTTTTAGAACTGTGATGACCATTTAAAAATTTATTAGAAGATACATTCATAAATTTTTAATTAGCACACAACAATAGTATATGTCACAAAAATGTAATGTTTAGTTTACCTGTAAGCAGCCTTCCTATTACCAATCTCATGCTCTGTGTCATATATGTATAGTTGAGAAAACTTCGGACGCGATCCTTCATTAGGCAGCAAGCAACCAATTAGGTGATGATTCTGACCACCTATTTTGAAATTATAGGGTCCGCGTCCTTGAGTGGATGGTGCTTGTATCTTTCCTCCCATCGATGTAAACGAATGCATCATATTATATGGTCGGATATTCTCGATGAAGTGCTTGCTTCTAGGATGTTTTCCTTTCGAGAAGTCTCGTCAATAGTTGTGGAGGCCGACGCAACAAAGGAATAACAACTTTGCCTTGCATACATCATAGTGAGAATTTTGGCTTGTCCCTTTTTTATAATTCCTTTTTGCTCTTTCTTCATACCACATCATTGCGCCACAATACTCACATTTCCATATTGGATCACCAATATCCCAGTACTCTAAATATATAGCATTATGTCTATATTAATATTTTCAGTAATATATATGTCATTTATATGCAATTTAAATTGTAAAGTTATTATCTTTGAATACCGAAACTTTATTTTGAACTTCAACATTGTGCGGGTGCATTTTCATGACTATGAACCTCCCCATCAACGGTCCGGTCTCTTAAATTTATCGCAAATTCATCGGTTGAGTCTCCTATACATATGCAAATCATTTAATAAAAATGAGCAAAGATATATAATCAAAATAATCTGAGATAAGGGTTCTTATACTATAAATAGTTAAATACCTAAATCAATATGTCTTCTCACTTGTTTCACGACCTTTTTGCTTTGGACGACATATTTTTTGTATCTGAATGAATAACGACCTTCTCCTAATCGACTTAAGTGGCTGTCTGCAGCTAGGTAAATTAAAAATCATTGAGTATTTGTCAAGAAAATTTCTTTTATATATATATATATGCATATATTATGACTTTGACATAAGAATAACAAAATCAAATAACAAATACCTAAATTTCGATTCTCATGCAATAAAAGTCTTCTACTATGCCGTGCTAACTTCGAATCAGCTTGTGCTTCTTGAGTACAAACAAACAAATACTAAAACAGGTTAGTAAATTGGTAGTTTTATATAATTATCATTCTTAATGGAAGCAATGCATAGTGTATTGTAATAATACTCACGGTTCGTTGTCGTACTATTAAGAGAAGTATAGTGCTCAATTGCAATACTTGAAGACGTAGGTGTCATTTGATTATCAGTCTGAACAACTACAAAAAGATGTTGATAGTCTTTGAAACATAAAAACATCCACATAAAGCCAATTCAAAGTATTAATCTTTTGGCAATGACAATCTACCTTTTTGAGCGCTTTTGTTTCAATATTGACATACGTTTATATCAATTAAATTTTCCTGAATTGCGCTCGTCTTCATTGATATTGGTATCTACAAAAACTTAATTACATCAATGAATTGCAATTGAAATTTATTATAATAAGATCACATAGCAATTTGATGAAGATTACTAACAATTTGTAATGTTACTAAGCGGTGTTATATTGGCTTCATCATAGTTCAATGATGAGTCAGAATAGATTAATGGAGTTAACTTGTCATTTGGACCTGATATTATTGATAATTAGAATTCTATTGGTTACTATGGATTTAGTAAAAGCATAAATTTTAAAAAGTAGCTTGTAATTGATGTATTACATGTTAGTATTTGTCTTTTCTTACTCCTTGAATTGATATGAAGTTGTAATGTTGTCGGTGTGCAAACTTGAAAATCAACATATAAAAGATTAGAATCAATAATCTTAATCAATAAAGTGCAACTTATGAATATGAATAATAAACTTGTAAGCGTATTACATTGGCTATTATTTATAACACAACTTAATGGAGTATCATTTGCTTAAAACATCGAATCTGAGGGAGAACATAAACGACCGTCACGCTTCTCTTTAAGTATAAGCCTTCTTTTCTCTCGAGCAATACGGGCAGATTCATTATGAACTGTATTGACTATCATAGGCCCAGTTTTAAAAAGTAAGTCGAATTTTTAATAGGATAACAATGAATAGTATATTTTGTATGATTCACTTATGATATATAAATTTATAATAAAGAATCTTATATTATGAAATCAAACTTATGAATTTGAATAATAAACTTGTAACTGTATACAATGGCTATTACTTGTAGCACAACTAAACGGAGTATGATTTTCTTTCATATCTCCTCGAGAAAAAAACGACCGTCACGCTTTTCTTTCAGTATAAGCCTTCTTTTTTCTCGAGCAACACGTGCAAATTCATTATGCAATGTATTGACTATCATAGGCCCTGTTTTAAAAAGCAATTCGATTTTTAATAAGATATCAATGAATTGTATATTTTGTATGATTCACTAATGATATATAAAAAATTTAATCGAGAATCTTATATTATGAAATCAGACTTATAAATTTGAATAATAAAAACTTGTAAGTGTATTACAATGGATATTACTTAATGGAGTCTGATTTTCTTTCATATCTCCTGGAGAACAAAAGCGACTTTCACGTTTATCTTTCAATATACACCTTCTTTTTTCCTGAGCAATACGTGCAGATTGATTACAAACTGTATTGAGTATCATAGGACCTGTTTTAAAAATTAATTTTGATTTCATTAATTAAATAACAATGAATTGTAACTTTTTTTATGATTCACTAATTATGTATACATATAAGACTAAAAAAATATGGTTTTACTGTTGGATACAACGAGCAAGGGTGTCCTATGATTTAATGGCAAATCAGTTTTCTCTGGTGAAACTGATGTATTAAATTTGATGTTTTCTCCGCCTATAATACAAATAAATAACAAATTATATATTCAACTTGTATAACAATAAAAAAATATTATATATTCATGCATTATTAGTAAGTAGAATACATTTGGCATAAGTATTTGGCAACCAAATTATATATTCATCTCTTATTCTCTCCATGTAAAAGCAAAACATTATAAGATTATGCAATGTATTAAAAAAACATATGTAAAAAATATAACAAACTATATTAAAGCACACACTTAGTATGATAAATATATTTTAATTTTAAAATCTATTATAAAAAATGCTTTAATAAAAAAAATTTGTATTAGTTAAAAGCATATGGTTAGCAAATTTTTAATAACATATTATATCAACTTATAGGACAATGTGATATATAAACATCTTATAATTTTTCTTACATTCAGTTTGTATAAACTTTTATAACATGTATATCAACTCAAATTTATATGAGCTAAAATTTGTATAAAATTTATATCAACTCAAATTTATAAATATCAACTCAAATTTATATCAACACCTAATATCTTCTTTTACAAATATCTTTTATACACTCAAATTTATAACCTATTGTAAAAATCTCTTCTATTTTTCTTCCAAGAGATTTATACATCTAATTTTTCCTAAAATAGTCGGCCCACATTCAATCAAATCTATTGTTATTAAAAAGTTATTGGAAGAGGTTATAAAAATCAAAACAAAACCAAATTCTCTCAACAAAATCTTTCCACATTCTCTCAATATCTTTCTCTCTCTATATTCTCTTTATCTCTCTATCTTACTTAAGCTCTCAAAATCCGAAAAAAATCAAACTCAATTCTCTAAAAAAAATCGGTTCTTCGAATCTTTACATCTCCAAAATTAACATGAAAAAATTCCCTTTTGTGCGAAAAAAAATTGATAATCACATGCAAAACTGTGATTATATAGTAGATCAATTGAAAATTTTTACATGCAACACTAATTTGGGCATTATTGAAGGTGGAAAGTTTTTTTTTTGGGAAGAAAAAATGAAGATTTCTATGGGAAATTCTAATTTGGGAAGAAAAATAAAAGATGAAGATGCGATGATGATGATGATGATGGCTGATCTTGAAGACTTGGTTTTTTTTTGTCAACCAATTCGATTTTCATCAAGTTCAGATAAGTAACCAAATTTTTATTGTAATCGATTTTAATTATTTATTTATTCACTAATATTAAAGATAATTTAATTACATACAAATATTATTATTGTTTAAGCTTTTAAGTAAATGCATGCAAGAAATTCTATTAGTTTAAGTATAATATAATATTTTAGTTAGATAATTTTAAATTAAACCTACATGCATGTAAATATAATTGGATATATTGATTTTAATTCGAGTTTTTAATGTTAATTATAAAGTCTAGGTATATGTATGTTGAAAAATAATTATATAAATTATGTTGATATCTTCGAATAAGGTATTTTGACAAAATTACTTGAACTCAAAAAAAAAAAAAAGATTTCAATTTGGCCCGGTTTACATCCAAAAAATTTATAATTTAAGTGTTGAAAACCGAATTTATACTAATATTTATGAGTTCAAGTAATTTTCAACATTTTGTTATAAATGCTAGGATTATTTTTTGCATGATTTCTAGGATTTTTTTTTTAAAAATACTATTAATTAAAAAATAGTTGTTTTGATTAATAATAATGTTAAATTTACATTATTTATGGTCGAATGAACATGCATGTGCAAAAAATCGGATATATTGATATTAATTTCACTTTTTGTTGTAAATTACAAAGTCTATGAATATACATGTTGAAAATATAATATGAAATTTGTTCGAATTAAAATATTAGACTTTTTTTAAAAAATTATTAAGTGTATGTATATCGATGGTGAAAATCAATTCGAGAAAAAATAACAAAATTTTAAAAATGTGGCTAAATTAGTGGAGATGAAAATGTGATGCTGTTTTAGGTTAACTTTTAGGTGAAAAACAAACCGAATTTTGGGAAAAAATAAATAAATCAATTTATAGTTTCTTTAATTTGAATAATAATTACAAAAGAGAATATATTTTGGGTAGTTGTAAAGTTTCAGATAATAACATGAATGTTCTTTTTAGGAAAAATGGATCAGAATACCCCCAACTTTGGCCGGTTCGCTTTTAATACCCCCAACTTTGAGTTATTTTTAATACCCCCAACTATTGGGGAGGTCCGCCAAAAATGCACCTCTGACCTAAAAGAACCGGTTTAGCAGGTTAAAATACCACGTGTCATGCTCTTATTGGTTTTACTTATTTTTTTTATTTTTCTTTTTTATCACCCAAATCTTACCATTTTGTACTCCCACCCCACGCCACCCCTCCCCTTCCTCCCCCTCCTCAACCGGTCCCCCCTCCCCTTCCTCTTTCTCCCTCCTCCCCCACCCCTTCCCACCCAGCCAGCCCCCCTCCCCTTCCCACCACCCCCCGAAACCCAAGAGCCCCACCTCCCACCAACAACCACCACCGATTTCTCCCTTCTTTCTCGTTCTCGACCACCTTCAACAACCACTTGCCACCACCAGCCGAAAACCATGGCCACCTACGATCTCCTCCATCTTCGAATCTCCTCCCTCTTCGCAAGCTCTTCACCCTCCAACACACTGTCGGAATACTAACACCACTAATACACCACCTGTAATCACATGTAATAATGAGCATTTGAAATTTGATTTTTTTTTTCAGATAATAGTGTTTCGTCTCAATACTGAAATTGGTATTCTTTTGGTAATTGTTGGTTTTGGAGGTCGGCAAACCATTGCTATCATTTGATATTGTTAATCCAAGCAAGTGATACGATCCATATCCTAATAAGCCATATGGTTTGAAAATGCCATAAAGTAAGAAAGAACCCCATCCAAGGAATTCTACGCCAAGCAAACAAATCTAATCTCAAAGCCTTATCCAAAAACATATTCTTGTGGCCTGAACTTCACCTTGCAAATGGTTGAGGTTTTGGCCGGTTCAAAAGCTATCAACTTATAGTCTAATATTTGGCTTATGGATTAAAATGATTCAATTACCAGTGTCAATCATTTATGTCTTTTTATGCAGGTGTTAATAAAAACAAAGCTATCTTGAGATGACTTGAAGAAAATGAAACGAGATATCCCCCTCTATGTAGTGTGAGATGAAAAAGAAGAAGTATCTTTGGTGGGTGGTCGCGGCGTGTGGTGGAGACCGCAGGGGGAGGTGGGGGTGGGGGATGCTTGGTGGGTGGTCTGGGGGGGGGGTCTTGGTGGGTGGGGGGTGGGGGGATTACGGTGGGAGGTCGTGGTAGTGGTGGGGTGGTGGCTAGGTGGTGGTTGTAATGGAGGAAGAAGAAGTAGAGGATGGAAAAAAAAAATTGACTTATTAACAGGTTATAAGTCATCTGGGTGCATTTTTGGCGGACCTCCCCAATAGTTAGGGGTATTTAAAAATAACTCAAAGTTGGGGGTATTAAAAGTGGACGGGCCAAAGTTGGGGGTATTCTGATCCATTTTTCCTTCTTTTTATAGCATATTCTAAAGGATTATCATAATAACATACAAAATCAGGTAAGATTTATTTTCTTGAATAATTTTACTCAATAATATTAATATAAATAGTTTTGTGTTGCTTATAAGTTAGGAGTACAATACTTTTTTGTTATATATAGAATCTGTCTTTATAAAACAATTACTTTACATTTGTTTTTTTGGTTCATGTGTTTTGCTATAAAGTATATCATTCGACCAATATTATCAAAATAACTATCCAATTTTTTTCGACATATAAGCATATAAACTATAGAATGAATGTCATAATATCAATGTTAGCTATTATTGTTAAATGTACTACTAGAACAATTCACCAACCATTTCTCTTATTGTTATTATATTATTTTAGGTGATTAAATAAATAAAATTTATCAATTGTAAGTGTATAAGTTTAACTTATTGTTCATTTGATAGTTTAACTAACTTTAAATGATATGAAAATAACATAATGAAGTTAAAAAAAATTACCTTGAACACGTTTGTTCTTTGAGTCATGATTCTCTCCAACTGATCTTCTCCTTTTGTAACGAACAATATTTGAATTCTCTTTATCCATTGTTTTTGTATTCCTTTAAGATGCTAATTAAAATGGATATATAGATGCTTTCTTTGTCCTATGAATATGTTTGATGTATGATTTGAATTTGAGAAGGTAAAATATGTCTCCCTACAAATTCATAGGTATGTTTAAATGTTTGTGCATATGTGACTATTAATAATAACACTGGCTTTATATATTGATATCATATGATGATATGATAAAGAATAAATGGTAATAAAATAACATTGTATAGGATAGTATATTAAGTAATATAGCATGTAATATATTTTTGAAATAACTTTACATAATGTGAAGATTTCGGATAATTATGACCCATAAAAAATGCTAAGTATTATATTTAGTTGATTAGGTTAATCCCTTAGTTAGTAAGATTCACAATATATCCCAAAGATATGGCTGGACAAAATTAATTATTTATCTAACTCCTAATTCTCGAATTTTATTAAATTGTGTCTTAGTGTAAATTTAACTAAATCAGTCCACTTAAAAAAGTTAATCAAAGCACGATTTTAGGCCCTTCATTATTAAATCGTGTCTAAGTATTAGATTGAGTTGATTAAGTTAATCCCATAAATTGAGCTAGTAAGATTCACTATATATATGAATATCTGGCACGATTTTATGGCCTATTTTATAGCCTTCATTATGCACACTTTTATGTCGCTTTAAAAAATGCTAAAAATGCTAAGTAATAGATTGAGTTGGTTAGGTTAATCTCTTTAATTGTGTGCTAGTAAGATTCACAATATATTCGAATGATATGGTACGATTTTATGGCCAATTTTATGGCATTCATCATAATGACCGATTTTAGTGCAATCGGTTTTTAGTGTAATCATTTAATTACATTTTATATTAATGTGTCATAAGTGTAACTCTAAAAATTATACTTTTACTTATGAAATAAATGATAAATTATTCTTTTAAAGTTTTTTTTTCTTGATTAATGTATAATCAACGTAGAAGGCCGGATATTTTAAAACCTATACTAAACCTATAAGTAATCTTTTATTATGGTTTGTATGGTATTTTAAAAGGATTTTTATTTTTTAGCAATTACAATATTTTGCATTTTTTCCTAGGACATCATCAATTGCATTTAATATCATCTATTCAAAAAATGTGAAGCTTCAGGTAGTATATCTTAACCCTCCTCCTTTATACTTTACTAATTTTTTTATGTCATTATGCTTTCGTAAGCCTATTATATCCTTATCAAAAAACGGCAATTGTTTTAGTATGTGTATGCTTAGTAATAAAAATAGCCAAAAGAAATAGGTAGAACTTTTTTTATTAAAATATTTGATATTCCACCTAATATATTAGTTATTTTAGTTGGGTTGTAATAATTATAAATTGTAATTCTTTGTTGTTATTTTAAATGTAATAATTAATTTACTTGTAGTTTTTCTTTATTAGGTGGAATAACAAATATTTAAATATTAAAGTTTACCTATTTTTCTAGAAATCTATGTATAATAATAGTCCATGTAATATAGTTAAATTAATAGGTTAAAGATTTGTAGTAAGAATTCGACATATAAAAAACAATAACTTATAAGCAATGAATTGATCATATAGTATTCAAAATTGTCTACAATTTGGTCAAAAACCAACATACGAATTATTCAAAACATAGATATAAGTAGTTCAACCACCAAATTATTAATTGTTTTCGAAATGACTACTATAAAATCCTCTAGATAGTTTTATCCATTCTTCTCGACCTTCACAATAACTTGCTTCTTAGTTGTTGATAATTGAGAGTCAATATTAGGACTATCAACATCTTCTACACCAACATCATTCATTTCATGAGCACGCTTTTGAGGTGTAATTGAAGTTGCTTCATCTTGACTCGCATTGGTGTCCTATAATAAAATAACGAATAAAATTAATGAATAATAACATTTTTAAAGCCATATTACAGATGTATAAAATATAAATCAACTTCATGACAATTAATATTACCTTTCCCAAAGAGACCTCCTTCACACTCTCTACATCATTTTGGAGATGTCTTACAATGTTGTCCTATATTATATTTTGGTTATTAGTGTAAAATAAAATAATAGCTGGAAGATAATAAATAAATAAAATTGAAAATAAAAAAGGTCAACAAATAGTTCTTATAAAATACCACAAACCTCTAATCTCATGTACATCCCCATCCATTTGTCTATAGTGATTTGATTATCCGTAGTGGTAAGAACCTTAAAGTTTTTAGTTCCAACAACATTGTTAGGATGAGGGATTTCCACTTTAAATAGTAATCTTTTTCCAAGCATTGTTGCGAATTCTTCGGGAAAACCGTCCTTATCACCTTTCTATTAAAGATTACAATAAACAATAAACATTGTATGTTAATTATTAAAAGAGATCATTGTTTATGAGTAAGACATGAAAAATTTAATATATGTACACATTAATTTGAGCTTCTAATAGGTCATAAGAGGATTTTTCAATTAACTTCAACATTTCATTCTCAAATAGAACAAATGTAGCATCATCAGTTCAGTCAGATACTATAATCTTAACTCTAAACCTGTAGAAAATACAAATACATTAGACATAAATTATTTATAACTATTTGAACAAAATTTTAACAACATTATATTATATTAAATTTATATATAGCTTACCGTGGAATGGTTGTCTTCAAAACTTTATTACACTTTTTGCATCGTATGGTATCACCATCATGTTTAACTCCAGTGCGGCATATCTTACATGACTCATAATACCAACTAAAGTTTGTGTCAATGTCTTCAATGGTACCAAGACATACACATATTCCAAGCTAAAGAACAAAACATAATACTTAGATATTTACAAAAGTAGTATATATAAAATATTAAGTAAAAACAAATCTTAAATATTAGGGAAACTTACTTTTTCACATGATAGAAGGTCATAGATGTCTTTGATTGTATCCTCTTTTAGAAATTCATTTGGTTCGGTTGATACCTCACTTGGTCGTGCTGAAACAGATTGCGACCCTCCTGCACTTTTCGTATTTAAAAATTAAAATATAAAGCATTTAAGTATTTTCATTGTCCAATACCATTTTACAAACTAAAAAAGAACTTATTTAGACAACAAAATAAAATAACCGACCCTTATTTATGAGAATGGGAGAAAATATAAAATGATAGGCCAATATAGTGGGCCGTCTAAATTGGATTGCGTCATGCAAAGCAAAATAAAGTGGGCCGAATGCAATCTTATTTCCCATTTTTTATAGCACAAATTGTATTTTTTTAACCTAACAACTTATTTTAATAAACAAATTAGCCAAGTACATTAATATTAACTTTGTTTATTTTAATTTCGATTTTAAATTTAGAAATTTAGTGAGTCAAAAGATTTTATTTTTTTTACATTTCTTTTGTGTTAGACTCCATAACATTTCAAATATAAATCTAAAGTAACAAAAAAAGGAAAATGTTCAAATGCCTCTTTTTGAACTCAATTATTTCAGGAATTTGAGAATTGATGAATATTCTTGAGGCATCACGTATTGTTGTAACACGAAGATCGCCTATTAAGATTATACAAAAGGGCATTATTTATAAAAGATTCATAAAAGAAAGGTAAATAAATGAGCATATAGAATTGATATAATTATACTTGCCTAAATAAAGAATTCGATCTGCTAGTTGTATAACAACAACTATGTTCGTTGCACCATTATTTTTGATATATTCATTGAACTCATCAAGATAGTCACCCCACAAAACGAAAGTGATGGACTTGTTCCTACATTTGATTTAAAACGATTTATAAATACTTAATGTTCAAAATGCATGACAATTTAAAATTACATTGACTTAATATATACATATAAGCATAATGTAACCTACTCTAAATCCATGAGTTCAAGTGTCATCAACTTCGAATTAGCATTTTCTTGCATAGGTCTATATGAATTGACCTCTCCAATTACATCTATAGAGTTCAAACAATATATATGATATAAATTGTCAAAATATAATTTATTAACTAAATAATTTAGTGTCGTTCATTTTTAGTACCTATCAAAAACACATCGAATCTTTCTTTGACAATATATCATCAAATGGAACAAAATTCAAACCATACTCATCAATTCCTAAGTCTTCACATTCGAAACATGAGATGCATAGTTCAAATCAATTCTATAAGAATGTTTAGTGGCTTGGTCTGTCCCATCATTTTCCCCGGCGAAAAATTAGATATCTCCAAGTATTTTGCATGAATGAGACTTGGTGAAAACGTAGCGACTAAAGACTTCTTGCAAGCAATTTGAATCTTCACTTCCTACATATTGAAATAGATGTATGTACGTTAATAATTATTGTTTATCAAAAAATGTGCGTAATTAAGAAAATCCGGCCCTAATTTAATGAAATTGACTTACATCATTATCCATCAAAACGAACTCAATCTTCTCAATCTCCTCTTTAATCTTCTCAATCACCTTATTCTTGGTGTACACCTGGTTTCCTCCACAATCTAATTGCTCTTCCTTGAATCGAGCAACGTTTGGATGATCTATTGATTTCACCTAATTGCACCTTTTCGGTAGCTACAATATTTCTGGAACTCATTTTTTAATGCAATTATATTTCTTAGGATTATATTTGTGAGAGATGATGAATGCTGAAAAATATATGCTATACACTATTATATATAGATGGTCACTTCAAGGATTCATAAAGATAATCATTTTCCTTTTTAAATAAACGTTTTTTATTGATGATCTTGTTAAAAATTTGGCATAAAATCGACAATAAAAGAGAATCTTAATTATGACAAATATAAGGTCACAAATCTCATACTATATGTACATTAAAGATATGTTAATTGATTGATTGCATATACTAAAATTAATTATAGGTTTAAATAAAATATCTAGTATAGGATCCCAATAATTATGCAATTAACTAATACATATTATTTTCAATGACTAATCTATCACTTTTGAAGACCGAAGTATATATAGAAGATTAGTATTTAGAAGATTATACGTTTTACCAAAACAGTCCATAATTATAACATTTCATTTATTTAATTGTATTGGTATATCAAGCAGATTATTATGTATCCCTATAATTAAGCAATAATCCGATACATAATCTATGTTAATTTAAGTAAAAATCTGAATTAGGGAAATAGGAAAAGCAAATCGTACTAAATGAACCAAATGGTGTACAAAAAAATCTTACTATATAAAATTAATTCCGAAAATGTTAAGAACTTAAATTATCAAAACAGTCACTTACAAATCTAGACCAAAATGAATTTGAAAGTCTCGCTATATCAAATTAAAAAGAGTAATATTATTTCACTTTTATAATGATATATCGTGTGATAATGTATACTCGAGAAAATATTTTTTTTTAATATGATATTAAACATAAATTTTTGTATCTGTACTCTCCAAACTAAAAGTCATAAAAAAAACGTAAATGAATCATAATGGTAAAAAAGTTGATCAATTAGAATAATTTCATTCTATTTAATAGAATTTATAAGAGATAAACTTTTGTCTAAATTAATGATAGTTGCATGTGAAAATGTTCATAAGATAAATAGGGTTTAAATGTAATATTAGTGAGAATATTTTAATTATATATGCATCGTAAGATACATATTTTTAACAACATCATGGTCAAGTCGATATTATAGTTTATGCTTTAATAATTAAAAAACAATACATTACTTACAAAATCGAACATGAAAGAAAAAGGATAGTTATTTTATTTCATAATAAAATTAATTGTCATAAAAGACAAATAAAATACTCAACGTAAAAAAGCAACAACATATGAGTGCCTAAAACATGTTTGCTAAAAAGAAATGAATTTCTCTATCAAACTTGCATTCTTCACATTCAACTTTGTCGCAATCATTGGGATAGGAATAGTAATCACCTATTTCCCATTGGTTCGGGGTTCTTATTATGTATTTGTTGCATTTTGCAATACTTTTGTGGCTTTTCTACTAAGTTCACTGTACTTTTTAACCCATATTATGTTCAACATCCTCTTAAATCTAATCCTACAGTTTACAATGCCATTCATACCAATTTCCCTAATTAGACAATTAAGGATTCCAACGCCCTTCTTACGTAGGTCTTCTTCTTTATTACATAGATAAATCAGGGCTAACAAATAAGTTTGCAATATGAATTCCTAAATTTGATGCCTCTTGTACTTTTGGCAATCCATAATGCCAACGACCACGTTGAAAAATCGAAACCTACAAAAATATAATGTAAAACATCATTAGAAAAAAAACGATAAAATTCGTAATAAATAGAAATGTACATGAATAATTGATATCTAATGTTACTATCTAACAATATATTTTTAGATTTTTTTATACTTGAAATATAAATATATTTACACGATATATAACATTAATATACTATATCGACGATATATAACATTATGGAAATTGTATTAGTAATAAATATAAACCTACATAACTAATTGATATCTAATGCTAATATGTAAACGTATATTTAATGCTAATATCAATTTAGGCAAAACTCGCATTTTAAAAAGTCATATATTTGATAGATGCTAATGTAAAAAAACGCATAAATTATACAATAAAAGGCAACAATATATATTCCAATATTATTAAATAAAACTTACAAAACCATAACGGAGTAAAGACTCGGTATTATTGGCTACTAAACAACGATCAAAAAAGTTCCTTGCATGTAGATCAAATTTCATTATTAGATCCATCATACCCTCTACACCGATGCGTTGAAGAACACTTTCGTCATTAGAAATGGTATTTAGCGTTTTGCCACTGCCAACAAATATATTTTAAAAATTAAAAAGAATAAAGTTTATAAAAGTAATATAAAGATTTAAAGTGAAAAAAAAAACGTACCTTAATTTGCATTTAAATATATCAAATGGAGGTTGGGACGCTATTCTTCCAAGTATATCTATTATAATCTCATTGGGTAGACGATTGAATAAATTCGGTAATGGTTTATATTGTCTCTTCATCCTTGCGTATACTTAAGTTTTTTTTTTACAAATCAAAAAATCTAAGAGAAAAAATGTTTGGTTCGTATAATTTCTAAGCCTATATATAAGGAATTCAAAAAACCTAATATAGATTTGAAGAAAAAAAAACCGTCCAACTTTTTTTTAGGGCAAAAAAAATCGGACAATATATGCATTGATTGATCATATATTTAATCCTTGCCTTTTATATAATTTATGATACACTATTATACTATTTAAAATTCCTTGCCGTTTTTTCATGAATTGCTAATCAAGTTTTCCGAAAAAATAGCTTTCATATTTGATTTATGCCAAGTAAAAACGCCGATATTAATACAGAATTGGCTAGATTATGATCTTGTTTGGTTTGGTGAATAATTAAGATTCATTAGATTAAAGAATTTCCTTAACTTTTTAGTAATTGTCGTTTTTTATAAATATGATATGTAAGTTTACCTGATGTAAATTAGAGCAACTATATAAGATAACTTGATTCATATATACTATTCGAATTTTTTTATTTATGTTAACAAAGGTTTCCAAAAAATAATTGATTCACATTATTATAAAGTATGATGTTAAATATTAAATGATTTAAGTCAAAGGGATCATTTATGTTTATTTAACTTAGAATTTAGTATAATTTTCTGGAATTACGTATAAGTAATTTCCGGTTGACTTATATAAACAAAAAAATATGTAAATGCCTAACTGACTCCTAAAATCATGTCTAACTTATGTTTAATGTATAATCAATGTAGAAGGCCGAATTTTTTAAAACCTATACTATTGAAGATTGTCGACTTATGTAAGCATTATATTTTTCAGATTCATAGTCTTATTTAGTCCTTTTGATTACGGCAATCAATTAAACGTAATATTAGTCCTAACATTTTTGTCTAATCGGATCATTTATGTTTAATTAACTTAGAATCTTAAATATGTTTCTGGAATTACGTATACCAATTTTAGATTGACTTATATAAACATTGGTTATAATGTATACTTTATAAAAACCGTGCTGATTATGCGAATCAATAAATTAAGGACTATTGTTTTATTTTTAAAAAATACACTCTAAAATACCAACAAACAACATAATCTATTACATTAATCATAACAAAAGATACAAATGAGATAATACCATGATGAAATCTACAATAGTAAACGATACATCAATACATTTATTTGCCATTATATAACTATCATAATTATGAAAAAAAAAATTGTATTAAATAAAGGGAAATAATGACATTTTGGCCATCCAACTCAATACGTAAAAAAAGACAAAAAAAATGTCTATATTCGACTTACAAACTTAAACGGAAAAATGTAGTATTATTATTTGAATGACATTTGAATGACAAATATTGCGAAGATTCAAGGTAATACAATAATAATTAAAAAAACTAATACCAATCATTAGCTAAATAACGCAACACTACTCTTTTTGTAGGTGGTATAACATCTCCCGCGTTCATGTTGATTTCTTCAAATGGAATTCGACATAATTTATGAACTCGGTTAGGAATGCAATGAAGAAAGTGTAGTGCCATACATTCTAGATCAATATAAATTCTAGAATCCTCTATTGTAGAAAAAACATACTCCAATATGTACCAATTTTCCGAATTCAACTCTTCATCCATGTTGACATCATTGCTTACTTTGTAGAACTTAATATGACCTTCACGAAACATTGTTAGTACCATACCTTGGTAATCAAAAAAATTTGAGTGTTCCACTTTAGGATGCCAAATCTTTAAATTTCTAGGTTTAAATGTTTCGTCAAATGAACCATAGTCATTTTCCATTTCAAAAAAAAATTTAGGTGCACGGATATATGGGAAGGTGTTTAGGGTTTATGAGTTGTGGGGGTTGATGTTAAATGCAAAGATGAGTGTTTTATTTATAGTGCACATAAATAACCGGTTTTTACCTAGTTTTTTTTTTTAAAAAAAAGTCAATCAATATCGGCCATATATGATTTCCCATATTTAGGAGTGATTGAATCAATCCCTTAAATCAAGTTATGCAATTTAGGAATGATTGAGATATGGGTGATCAAGTTGCACATGATTGAAGATTCTAATTGATTGCATTTCGAATCATTTAGGAGAGGCATTGAAAATTTTCGGCCAATGCATTAGATAATTGCATGACACGTGGCGATTTATCCTAGTTGGACAATGTTTTAGTGAAAAAATTCGATACGTGGCAATATTCTTCTGAGAGTGTCGATTTGAGGGTTAATTCTCGAGAGCAATTTTGAAGCTGACACGTAGGACAAAATTATCAAGGTTTATTAGTGTATATAGATAGATTATTATTATCATCATTATTATCATTATTATTTTTTTTTTATAATAATTATTACTATCATTATCATCATCATCGTCATTATTATTACTACCACCACCACCACTATTACTACTACTATTATTGTTACTAATACTACTACTTATTTTACTTCTATTACTAGCACAACCGATAAAGCAATTGACCCATAACCCGTCAAGAAGTTTAATAATAATTTAAAATGAGCAAAAAGGCTACCCGAACTGATACTGAAATTAACTGATTTTCAACCGAATATAATTGTTTCAACTGATATTGGTGAATATATAGTGAAGTGTTTGAACTGAAATCGTATGGATCAAACCAAAAGGAAACTATAATTGAACTAAACTGATCTGAAAATTGAATTAATAATTGTGACGGATTGAAACTGAAACTATAAAAGTTGGAACTGAAACAAAATTCAGGTGCGAGAAAATAACTAAAGTCAACTTAACTGTTTGGTTCAAACCAAAACTGAACTGAATACTCCCTCTGTTTCTTTCTAATTGCTACATTATTTGGACACGATTTTAAGACAATTTTTAACCCTTAAAAATTATAAAATTTTGATATTATGAATCTACACATCGAGGCGATTCTAATGATACTACACATGACTATATTTTTATTTATAAACAATCAAGATAATCGGTCAAAGTTGGTAGTTTGATTTGCCAAAATAGAAATGTAGCAATTACAAAGAAACGGAATGAGTAACTGTTTGGGGACCTCTACGCCCAAGCGTAATCAACTCAGATAAGTACCATTGGCTCCACTGCAACAAATGTAGTTTAATTTGTTGTAATTTAGAGTGCGGGATATTATCATATACGTAAATATGTTGAAGCTTAGAAAAGAAAAAAAAAACAGATCTTGTTTTTTGTGAGATAGCACGTGATCGACATCTCATTGTTGGACTCCAAAATGGACTCCAATAAGGATACCAACATAATTTCATAGGTTTCAGTAACAAAGTAAATGTAAGTTTGTACCAAATCACTGTAAAGTTGGTACAGAAATAGTCACTATGATACCAATACCAAAGTGTAACTTTGGTACCAATCTAACTGCACTTTGATACCAACTTACATTTTACTTTGATACCTCCAGTCTATAAAATTACTAAAATACCCCTGATGCGGACTCCAACAGTGAGACACCAAGAGTTTCTCGTAAGATTGTAAGGAGGAAGAGAAAGGTTTGGTAACTCATTGTTGGAGTCCAAATTAGACTTCAACAAGGTTAACAAAGTAATTTCCATAAATTAGAGGTATCAAAGTAAATGTAATTTACTATCAAATCACAGTAAGTTGGTACTAAAATAATTACTTTGGTATCAATACCAAAATGACTATTACTCGGACCCTAAGAATTAAAATGCTTAGATTTAAAAAATTCAACAAAAGAAAAATCCCTATGACAGTTGAGGGGACAGAGGTCAACCCATTTTGAAGAAAATCAGAAAATAACAGTAAAACGCACGAAAGAGATCATTTTTCTAATAACTTAGATCAAGGTTATTTTTTACTTTTTTTATATTTATTTTTATTTTCAAGTCGTAGCAATTAATATCCATGGGACCCAATATTAAACAAAGAAACATTTAATTTTTCGTCATTTTTTTGTCTTTATAACGTTGTTAAAATTTACTATTGTGGCTTGATTGAAGGCTTTGTAGTTGGACCTTTTGGACCACAAACGTTTAGAAAACTCTAACCTAAAATATATATATATATACGTTGTCATCCTATAAGAATCATTTACGTATCAATGAGAAATAAATTAACTATTTCTTTTTATTAGCTATCCTCAGCAACCACAAATTTGAGTTTTTAACAATATGAAGATGTGATTGGGAGTTGGGACCCAACAAAATCGAAACTATCTCTGTACTACTAAATTATTTAGATAAAAAATTATATTTCATTGAAAATAGATATTATGATAAACGGGCCGGGTGGGTTTGCCCGCGGTATATTTGAGGTTGTCCATATCCGCCCATTAATATTAGCGGGCCGAACTTGGCCCGCCCATTTAGAATTTTTTTTCAAAGTTTGTTGTCCAAGCCCGCAACATTAGCGGGCCGGGTTGGGCGGGCTTAACGGGTCATCCCGTCCGTGAACAGCTCTACTCTGTAGTCTCATACTCTTTGATTCACCTTCAACGATGGATTTCACTTTCTAACGTTTGCTCCTCATTTTCAAGCTAGCTTGTTGAAAGTTACACCATGTAATAGTTCATTGTATAGCGACGAATTTTTAAGCAGCACATTGACAACTTAGGTGTTGTTTGGTTGGAAGCTATTTCCCTTGGAAATACAAGTTCCTAGGAAATACAATATGGGTGTTGTGTTTGGTTGGAGGGAAATGAAAGAAGCATAGGAAATACAAATTCCAAGGAGAATAGAATTTCCCATGGAACATGGGAAATCACTCACCAAGCCCCCCCTTGGTGAGTAATTTCCTAGGAAATGCAATTTCCTATGGTGTCAACCAAACAATTTTGCCTAATTCCTAGGAAATTAACAAGGGAAAGAATTTCCCATAAAATGTAAATTCCCATGGGAAATTACTTCCCATGTGAACCAAACGAGGCCTTAGTTTCTGCTCTCTTCTTTTTATTGAGGTACAATGATAAACTTAGGTGGTTGGTTTCTATGTGTAAGGCCTCCCAAATAAACTTTTAGATTGAAACATTTTCTTTCAAAAAGGAGGATATAATCCTTAGAACCAAATATAGAAAATATAAAATTATTAAGTACTTCTTTCATCCCATAATACAGTGAAGGAATATGTCCTTAGACATCCCGTCAATTACTAAATATAAATAGGAATAAATTATGAAGATAATAAAGTTAAGAGCTTTTTGTCAGAAACAACCTTTTAAAAGTGACATTTTGTGAGAAACAATCTTATAACTTTTTTTTTTGTGAGAAACAACCTTTAAACTCTATTTTCTTGTCAGATCAAACCTGTCAACTATTTTCCGGCATTGACTGGATTTATCCGACATTGACTTTTTTTACCCCTTAATCTCCTCATTTTAATTTTCCTCCAATTTCTGTCTTATATACCCACCCTCTTTCAAACCTAAATAAACTATCCTCTCTCTCCTCTCTTGCATTTCCTTAGCATTGAAGAACAGCATTGAAGTCTCTCCTCCAACAGTAATCAATTACTGTCTACAACAACAAGTAAGAAACATTAAATCTCACATCCCCTTTCAGTAATTCATTTCTCTCTCTTCTCCAACTGTTTAATTAAGTTGAATAAAGTGGGTTTGCGCTAAAATTGAACCCAAATTATTCAAAGGTTTGATGATTTTGATTGTTGATTTGTGACTGCAACAAAGAAAACCACAAATAAAGTTTGCAAGAATGCCCTAATTCAATTGAAAAGAGATGCCCTAATTGTTTTGAGAGAAATTTTATGAATTAAGATGAAGAACCCTAAACATAGCAGCAAAGAAGATTTAGGAATCAAGCTAAGAACCCTAAACTTACCAATTGAAGATCCTAATTGAGGGGATTTCTTTGGAAACATTTGGATTTGGGTGTAGGAAAGAGTGGTTAAGTGTGGAAGATTAGGAAAAAAGGTTATATATGGGGAAACATGGAGGGAAATGAAACTCCAAAACAAATAAAAGAGAGGGAAGAGGGGGTAAAAAAAAGTCAATGCCGGAAAAATCCAGTCAATGTCGGGAAATGGTTGACAGTTTTGATCTGACAAGAAAATAGAGTTTAAAGGTTGTTTCTCACAAAAAGAAATTTATAAGGTTGTTTCTCACAAAATGTCACTTTTAAAAGGTTGTTTATGACAAAAAGTATTTTCTTGCTAGAGAATAAATATGATTAATAGGACAATATTGATTGGGCCTATAACTAAAATATGTTAATCCTATGAGGTCACACATTGTAGCACAAGTTGAACAAAAGCAATCCAAATCCATTAAAGATTAGGGTTAGGCCGTCCATAAGGGAAATAGGAGGAGAATTAGTTCTCCTAACTAGCCTATGACTCTTCTATTATATATATGATATAATATTAGGGTTTAGGTGATGACATTCATTAAGCAATTTCTTTTCACAAAAGAAAGAGCTTGAGAAACCCTAATCATTCCCCTAAACCAGCGCCTATACCACCTAAAAGCAAGAGAATTCTTCTCTTCCATTCTAGCAGACGTTAGTGTTAAACCGGTACTCGTGGACTGATTAGAGGAGCAACACTTGGGACTCTCAGATTTTAGAAGCATGCATACAACAGAGAAATCACGCTACAAAGGTTTTATATATATATTCCCTATTGAATGATTCATGTGTTTGATTATGTTTGCTATCCTATGATAGATGTTAGGAAATTGTTTTCTGAAATTCCGCTATATATGCATCTATATGCTCCTACATATAGTGCTTGTTAATATATACAAAAATCAAATACTTATGTGAGATCTTGTTAAATCTGCCTTAATATGTACTTTCATAATATCAATTTTTTTAACTTTTATTAATACGAAATTGAAGATATTGATGGTTGAAGGTGCATCTTTGAATGGTAGTCTTATCATCCAAGAGCAAGTGCCAGCTGGTATTGGAGGAAGATTTGTACCACAAAAGAGCATCTGATGCAGTTCTTATACAAAGGAAGAATTCTGTTATATGTCAAGATATTCAGTGAAGGCAGTTTATGAGAAATTAGTTGATTCCAAGCCTCCTAATAAAATGGTTTGGAATAGGTCGAGTACTCCAAGACATAGATTTATTTGTTGGCTTGTTGTGCAGTCAAGGCTTCGGACCACAACAAGGCTTGCTCGAGTGGGTATTAGCAACTCCCTTGATTGTCTACTGTGTGGAAATGGTTCTGAAGATCATGATCATCTGTTTTTCAGATGTATATACAGCAACACTTGTTTAAAAGAGATAAAGAGATTCAGAACACTTCTATGAGTCTGAAGTAGATTATAAGATGGATAATGAAACAAGTGTATTATGCTGGTTTAGCTGCTGTGGTGTATTCAGGCCCGGCCCTGGGGCAGGGCAGGCGGGGCCCCCGCCCAGGGCCCAAAATTTCTAAAATTTTCGGCCTTTTAGCTTTTGTAAAAAAAAAAAGAAAGTTTAGAGCAAAACACGCACAAACAAATAGGGAAGGAAGAATAACAAAACTCAAACTTCCTCTAACCTCTTCCGCACATCACGCTTCAGTTTCCATCTTTCAAGTTCCAAAAATGGCAGCTTCAACAATTCTTCCTATAATCTTTTTCCGATTATTTCTCCCTAAAATCTCTTGCAAATCAACTGAAAATATATTATTCTTCAGTTATAATCTTCAAAATCCAACGGGAAGAAGGAAGTTTTTGGGATTAAATAGTTCATTTTTACCTCCCTATATCTCACAATTACAAAGAACCCATTGTTCTAAATTTTCAATTTCTCATAGTTACAATTGCACTTTGACGATTTGGGATTTGGGCTTTGTAGTACTCGCTATAACAATTCAGATTTCAGCAGTATATGAGGTTTGTAAATTGTAATTACATTCTCTAATTTTTCTTCAGCAATTTGACGATTTAATTGTTGATTTTCCTCACACTAGATTCTTTTTTTTATAGTACTATTCTCCACTCTAGAAAAGAAGTCTGCAAGTGGATAATTAATATACAGTAGAATTCTATAGTTTCATATAATCGTTTGTACAAGATAGATGAAAATTTGAATGTTTACCCCTCTAGCTGCTGCATTTAGAAAATAATTTAGGAAACAGAATGTGGAGATATTTTGGGGTGTTCTTGATAACAAGTCTAGAGATATTTTAGTTGAGAAAGGGCCTATAAGAGAACTAAATCTAAAATTGCTTTTTATTGTAATACTTCTCTTTCGATTAATTTAATGAAAAAATTTCATAAGTATTTTTATATTGTATATATCTTTCAATTTCTCGTGCGTTAGGGGCCCAAATTTTTAATCTCGCCCCGGGCCTAGTAATGTTCAAGAACGGCCCTGGGTGTATTTGATATGGCAAGGAAGAAATGATAGTTATTGGAACCAATATGTTCCTACGGTGCAACATACACTTTGTGACCTGAAGCACATTGTGATGAAGTGAGAAGTATGGCTATTATGCCTAAGAAAGTCTGCATGAGTGATCGAGATTGGTTTATGCATATCTCTAAGTTGTTTTTGTAATAGTTGGTTGTATTAGCTCCTGTCTGGTCATGTGGTGCCTGCTCTTAGGGAAGGGGTCCAACTTAGTTGGTTTGCTTCCCTTTGAGTTTGGCTAGGTTGTAAAATTTGATTTGCTTAATAATATTCTTACTTGCTTAGCATAATAAAAATAAAAAAGGTATATTCTTGAAACGGTGTAAAAAGAAATAAGCACTATATGTATTTTAGGGCAGATGGAATTATCATAATACTCCCTCTTATTCTTTTTATTTTTTCTATTTGGAATCTTGGCATTATTTAAAAGTCAAGAGAATGAATTATTTCTAATATACTCCCTCCGTTCCATAAAGTTCTTCTTATTTTAAGTATAAGAGCATTCCATAAAGTTTTTATATTTCCACTTTATTTCATATTTGGCAAACAAATACTACCTCTGTTTTTATTTAGTTGCAACAAATACCTTTTTGCACAAATATTAAGGAAAGAGGAGAGAGAGTAAGATTTGACCCAATTGCCCATACTTTTTGCATGTGGGGTAGGTAAAGTGAGGATAAAATGATCAAATTGCCCCAAAACTTTTACCAAGAAAGGAAATGTTGCAACTAAATAAAAACACCTATAAATGGAAATTGTTGCAACTAAATAAAAATAGAGGAAGTATATAAATCCCCCCGTCCCAGAATAGTCTGAACAACTTTCCTTTTATATATCTTTGTCCCAAATAAGTTTGAACACTTCCATTTGTGGTATGGTCCCACTATTAATATATTATTTCTTTCAAACTCCTTTGGCCCACACTTTACCTTTTATCAATAAAAAGTTACTCAATTCTCTCTCTCCTTTAATAAAAAATACCTCACCAACTCCTATCATATTTTTAAATAAAATACTTCCTCCGTTTCGTTCTTAATGCAACAAATGGGTATTTTTTTGTGAGATATAAAATATTCCTTTGTTGCATTTAAAACGAAACGGAGGAATTAACATTTGATAACCACATTACACCTTATCACCTTAAAATACGTGTCCCAACAAGTGTTCGGATATTTCTGGGGACGGAAGGAGTATTCCATTATGTATTTGTCCTACCATATGGACCCACTATTTTTTACACTATCTCGCAACCATACTCTCTCTCCTATTGAAAAATAATAAAGTTTCCACTTGCACCTTCTCTCTCCTATTTAAAAATTAAATGATCCACTTGCATACTCTCTTCTCTTTTTCTTGGTTTTTAGAGTTACTTCTTTTGTTTATTTTAAAGTGTTACTGAGAGCAAAAGTGGGTGAATACCAAGGAATTTAAAGAGAAAAAGTTGGAACCAAATAGTCAAAGGGGATATCAAGTGAGAAAAGTAAACATCGGGTAGCAATTATGTATATAATAATCCTCCGATCCGTTTCTTTTTAATTTACTCACTTCACCATAGGGGAGAACCAAGGAGAGAGTACAAAAGTATGAGAGAGAAACTGAAAAGATGTGGAGAGAAACTGAAAAATAAGGGAGAGAAACTAAAAAGTGGGTTAAAATATCAAAAAGTGGATGACATGGGTGGAAAAAGAGGAAAAAGTAAATCGGATATGCTACTAAGGCTATGTTCAGTTCACCTTATTTTTACTTATTTAAGATCAGATCAGATATCTGACTAGATCAGATCAGACTAAATAAGTTCAGATCAGATCAGATTAGATAAGTTCAGATCATGCTTATATTTAAAAACTTATTATTATTATTATTATTATTATTATTATTATTATTATTATTATTATTATTATTATTATTGTTATTGTTGTTATTATTGTTATCGGTATTGGTATCATGATTATTATTATTATTATTATTATTATTATTATTATTATTATTATTATTATTATTATTATTATAATTACTACTACTCTATACGATTACTAGTACTATTAATACTACTATTTACTAGTACATCTGTTCAAAAAGCTTATTATTATTGTCGTTGTTGTACGTATTAATTATTAGTATTGGTAATTACTATTAATGTCGCCGTTATTGTTATCATTATTTCAAGCTATTTGTGTTCACGAAGAAGGATGCTCTTTTGGCATTTGTACGTGTTCTTTTTTATATTTGTTCTAATTAACAATTTTAATATGCGATGTTCTTTTTGATGTTGTACATGTAAAGAACATGACAATGGTATATGATGTTTATTTTTTAACAATTTTGACAATATAATATAAAGTATATGTTACTAGTTTATATAAAACATGAGTAGCATGGGATAATTGTTGGCATCACCTTCAAATTCCCCAACAAGGGATTTAAACTTATCTTTAAAAACAACTATATAGAACATGACAACGATAAAAAAAGAATATTTAACAATTTTGTTCAAGATCATATGACTATATATAATTTATAGGTTTATTTATAATAAAAAAAAGAACAATTGATTGATATAACAAAGAACATGTTGTTAGTTAAATCCGAACATGCATGCCACCAATATAAAAGTAACATCTATCTTTTATTTTTAGAATTTGTTCGTTAAATAGATTTTGTATGCTCTTTCAATAATTTTTTTTATTATTGTTATTATTATATGTTCTTTTCATTACTATCCAGTAAGTTCTTATTATAAACGGATCTTAGCCATGAACAATATGTTATTTTTACCTAAAATATGTGTTCTTTTATTTTTAATTGTATGTTCATATACTATGTGTTCTTTTTCAAAAAATAAATAAAAATAATAAGGGTTATGCTATATGCAGGCATGCAACCCTTAGGGCTGCATATAAGACATAAATACATTTCTTAAAATGGAAATTAATTGTAAATTTATGACAAAAGTTTGCATTAATCTATGTAATAAATGATTAATTAAGGATTTTTTGATGGGAATAATCCCACCTTTGAGCGATCCTCCCAAAACAGTCCCACCTTTCATAAATTTGGGAATAATCCCACCTTTAGGATGTGTCTGTTCAAAATAGACCCTTACCTGTTGGTAACCTGCAAATGTAGGTTTTCTCTTTTCTCCCTCCTCTACTTCTTCTCCTCTACAACTACCACCACCTAGCCACCCCCCCCCCACTCCTACCCCCCCACCCTCACCCCCACAAGAAACCCCGCCCCCCCCCCCCCCCACCACCCCACCCCCATCCCGCCCCACCCCCACCCGGCCCCCACCCCCCTCTCGCGCAAACCCCCTCCCCGCAAACCCCAACCCCGCAAACCCCTCCCCCTACAAAACCCCCCCTTCCCCGCAAACCCCCACCCCCGCAACCCCCCTCCCCGCAAATCCCCTCTTCCCGCGCTTCCCAACGACCCCCCTCGCGCGCTCGTGAGCAAAGCGGGGAGGGGGGGGGGAGAAGAGCTCCGGCAATGGTGACGGAACACCGGCGGGAGATGAAGCGTAAAACGCACGGTGGCGAAGACCAACGGCATTCGTCTGTGGAGCAAGTGAACGGGGAAGGACGAACAAGACGAGAGAAGACGAAGGGAAGGAGGAGAAAGAAAGCGTGGCGCCGCGTCGCGGGGCTGCGGAGTGCGGCGCGGTGCACAAGGATTCCGCGAAGTTTTCCCGAGCTTGGAGGGTGGCGGTGCGAGGCAGAGGTGGTGCGCAAAATGGTGGTGGTGTCGTGGTGCCATGAAGGCAGCGAGCAAATAGCCTTCCCGAGGGGGGAGAGTGGGTGGGGGTGGGGGGGTGGGGGGTGGGGGTGGGAGAGGGTTTGCGGGGGAGGGTAGTTTGCGTGGAGGGGGTGGGGACCGGGTTGGGGTAGGGGTGGGTGGGGTAGGGGCCGCAAGGTGAGGGATGCGGGGTTGGGGTGGTGGGGTGGCGGGGTGGGGGGCCGGGGTTTGCGTGGGGCCCGTAGGGGTGGGAGGGTTTTTTTTAAAAAAAAATAAAACATAAAGGGTGGGTCATCACCTTTTGAACAGGTGACCAGTAAAAAGGCCCGTTTTTGACAAATGTCTCACAAAGGTGGGATTATTTCCAAATTTATGAAAGGTGAGACTGTTTTGGAGAGATCGGGCAAAGGTGGGATTATTCCCATCAAAAAATCCATTAATTAATGCTTGTTTTTTCCATTTTTAGCTTCTTGTGCGACCATTAGGGCTGCATTTAGCTTTTTCCTAATAATAATAATAATAATAATAATAATAATAATAATAATAATTATTATTATTATTATTATTATTATTATTATTATTATTATTATTAAAAGTAGTGATAGTAATAAAATGATAGTAATAGTATTACTAGTAATGAAATACAAAGTAATAATAATATTAGTAATAATATGTTTTATAAAAGATCAGTTCAGATCAGATCAGTTCAGGTCAGATCAGATCATATCAGAATAAATAAGTTCAGATAAGATAAGTTCAGATCAGTAAAAATAAGGTGAACTAAACATAGCCTAAGGACACAAAATCTTATATGTATATTTATAGGTGTGGTCGGTCCATATATAACGCCCATGCAAATATTTCCACATCCTTTCTATCTTTCCATCACCATTTCAACCTGTCCCCTCCTCCCTTCCCCTATCCTCTGACCAACTTCACCTCTCCATGATTCGAGGGTCTTGACAACCGAATCTGACTCGTTCAGGTCCGAATATTCGGGTTATTGAAGGGCTTTCTTTGACTTCCCACCTTCTACGGACCATTTCGGGTACGGGTTGCGAGTGGTTGTGGTATTTGAGGGAGATTTTGAAGATGTTGATGAGGCTTTGATTGAGAGGAGAGAGAAAGTGGGTTGATGGGGTTTTTGGGAATTCAATTTAAGGAAAATTATGGAAGATGAATTTTGATGTCAAAGATGAAGTGTTGGTTGTGAGAGCTGTATCTTTCCTTTCTGTTTTTTTTTTGTGTTTCAAGTTTCAACTTTGAAGGATGGGAGATAATTGTCTGAGATGAGAAATAATAGTGACCCTATTTAATTAACAAGAAATAATAGGGTTGCTTTTTCAAAGTTATCATCGTTTATTGATACGAGTTACCTCGTTTAATATTATGAGTACCTTATTTAATCATAAAAGAAACCTAATTTATTCATACAAGTAACCTCATTTAATCAATATAATACAGGTAACCTGAATTGTTCATAAAAGTAACTGCATGTATTCATACGAGTAACCCCATTCATTTACAAGAGTGAATTGATTAGTATCTCACTTTGTTTACAAAAGTAACCCATTTTGTTTATAAGAGTAACCCCTTTTATTGTTGTTATGCGTAACTTTAAAAAATTATTTGAGTAACCCCATTTATTTTTTAGAGTAACCTCACTTAGTTTTTGGAGTAACCTTGTTTAATCCTATGGGTAACCTCTTTTAATCATATGAGTAACCTCATTTAATCATAAATGAGAACCTCATTTATTCATACCATTAATCTCATTTAATCATATGATTAACCACAATTGTTCACCAATGTAACCCCCATCTATTAATACGAGTAACCTCATTCGTTCGTAAGAGTAACCTTATTTAATCGTACGACGATCCTATTTAATCATACAAGTAACCTCATTTTTTCATACGAGTAACCTCATTCGTTCATAACAGTGTAACATCATTTAATCGTACGAGTAACCCCAATTGTTCAGAAAAGTAACCCCGTTACTTCATACGAGTAACCTCGTTTGTTCATAATAGTATCCTCATTTAATCATACGACGATTCTATTTATTCATAAAAGTAACCCCATTTCTTCATACGAGTAACCTCATTTAATCATGCAACAACCCTATATAATCATACGAGTGACCCCAATTGTTCACAAAAGTAACCCTATTTCTTCATACGAGTAACCTCATTCGTTCATAAGAGTAAATTGATTAGTATTCCCTTTCGTGATAGAAGTAACTACATTTGTTTATAAGAATAACACCCTTTTATTGTTAAGAGTAACCATATATTCATAAGAGTAACTCCATTTATTCATAAGGGTTTGTGAACAAGGGTAAACTTCAAAAGGCCATATCTCACAGCAAACTCAATAATTGGAAATTTTCAAATTGGACACAAAAATTTGGCTGGTAGCTTTCCAATGCCTAGTCAAAAACTCATTCTGATGAGAAACGAGTAAGATATGATCTTTTGAAAATGAGATGACGCGCTGATATGTGTGCGCCCGCGGCCACACCTTTATTTATAGATGTGGCTGGACGTACGCAAGACGGGTTGTACCAAGAATAAGAAAACAACAATGTGTAGATGAAAAAGAACACAAACAAAAAAAGAAAGTGTGTAAATTAAAAAGAAACATAGGGAGTACTATATACTATCATTTATGTAAATAAGGGGAAGTTATATAATTTGCCAGGTGTAGATCACTTATTATGAAACTAAGCATGTTATTATGTTAATAATAATAATAATAATAATAATAATAATAATAATAGTAATAATAATAATAATAATAATAGTTAATTCTAGTTAAGCAAAATCGATTATGAAGTTAAAATAAGTTAAATTTAATTCAGTAAAATGATTTTTTTACAGAAGTAAAATTAATTTGAATTAAGTTCGATTCAACAAAATTAATTTTAATATGCCCTCAAAAATAAATAATTTCACTACACTTCAGCAAATATTAGTTTAAAAAAAGAACACAGGGCCTAATTCGGGCCTTGGCCCTTCGAGGGGTTTGCAGAAATTAGAAGGGGGAGAAAAGAAGTGAGTTTAATCTCAAATTCTCCATACTGAAATGCTCGACTTTCTTTCCTCCTCCTCCTACAATGGCAGCTCTCTCTCGTTTCCCACTTCACCTTATTTCTCTCACCTCTCATTACTCGCAAACTACTAACACTTCCTTTTCCTTCTTCTATCATCACTCTTGCTTTCACTCAAATCTCCGCTACTGCAATCGCCAATATTCTATTCTATGTCTTGCTTCTTCTGCAAAGAAATCAAGGTATAACTTCCATTGTTCATCTTCTCAATCGTAAAATTATTTAGCAATTTTTGATTTGAAAGCTTACAATTTCTGCAAAAAATTGATTGAATTGCAGGCCAAGCAGGAAGCTTATGAATGATGTTGAACTCTGCAATGTTCTTCGGGAATTTGTGGCTTCAATTGGATTGCCTGACGGTCATGTTCCTTCTACCAAGGAGCTTTCACAGCATGGAAGGTATATATTCTCGAATCGGATCATCGTATATGCAGTTCTAAGGGCTAACGATAAGTATTAAATACATTTCGTATATTGGTATTGTTTTAGGGATTTATGATATAATTATACTTTGATCGGTGTTATTAATGCTTGGTTGTTGGTTAATACTTCCTCCGCTCTCGCTCTGAAATGAATGAAACACTACTCCCAAAAACCTCTCACATAAAACAGAGAAAAGTGTTTCACTTATTTCAGATTGGAGGAGTGTACAAGAGAGATGGAAGGAAAATGAAAGGGAAAGTAAGGAGGTAGTGAGAGGAGTGTACAAGAGAGATAAGGAAAAGGAAGGAAAATGGTTTTCCATCCATTTTGAAGGGAAAATGATTTTCCATCATTAGGAGAGCAATTTTTTACTCCTAGGGAAAATGGTTTTACACTCCTTTGCATACCAAACAATGTAAAATTGGAAATAGAAGAAAACAACTTTCCAGGAAAATGTTTTACGCCCTACCAAACGGAGCCAGTGTCTTATGTACATCCCTAAGGCTGTGTATATCATATTCCGATATATTTTAGGACTTCGTATTTGTACTACAATTCTACAAAGCTTCATTTATTGAAGTGGTCGAATTAGGTCATTTAGTTGTATGTTGATTGAAAGCAACCTATGATATTGAATGTTACTGGTCTTTTGAGGATGAGATTTTTTTACTAAGATGGTTGAGACTTAGGGTGTGTTTGGTTGGAGGGAAAATATTTCTGATGGAAACTGGTGTTCCATGAAAATTATTTTCTAAAGGAAATCTTGATTCTAGATTGATTTTCCTTCGTTTGGTTGCAAGGAAAGTAACTTCCCTTGGAACCCATTTTCCTTTGTGTTTTTGGATAGAGTTAGGGAAAGTGTGGCTTCCCTTGCCTCACTAGGGAGAGTTATTTTACACCCTTGGAAAATGAATTTCAACCATCCTTGACCCGGTCCAAACCAAACACAGGAAAGAGAGGAGAATAGTTTTCCTAGAAAACACAATCCTCCCAACTAGACACACCCTTAAGATGAATTGAAATGTTGTTCACTAGTGTGCTGATTGGCGAAGCTTAGATGAAGGGAAAATTCCACATGAGCGGAGGGAAAAGCACTGAAGAGTAGTTAATTCAGTTTGTAAAAAACTTGTTTGTCTAGTGAGTTACATGTCTGCCCTAAGTTAGCTTATCTGTGTTTTCTGGGATGGTAACTTTTGGAGTAACCAGGCAAACAAATTCACTGCTGTTTATACTAGTTTTGAGTTCGCTTTTGTTTTTGCCCTTAGTTTGGGTTTTGAAATTTTTGGACGAGAAGATATTGATTTGATGAAGCTAATGTGGGAACCTGGGGACTGGGGTTATGATTTATGATTGATAAATGCAGCAAAATCAAAAAATAAAAGCTAAATCAGCAATTAAATACAAAATTACAAATTAACACCTTACTTGAGCGGTGCCACAAAGCTCCTCTTATAGAAGTCAACATTCTTAAAAATGTTGGTCATGACTCTCGAGCAAAGCTATGAACTATGTTGAGTGAATCCTTGTGGGCTCCTATGAGCGTATTCATTAGGATATACCGATATATTAGTGATGCTAGCTCTTGGATGGTTGATGTAGAGCTTCATAATTGTGTCTCCAAATACCCTTTACGCATTTCTTCAGCAGATAACTACTATGTGAATTGGTGTTTGTCAAATGTGCCCTAAAATAACTGAGTGATCTAAGAGCTGTGACTTGTGAGAGCTTTTTTTTCTAGCAATGGATCGAGAATCTAGAGCTAGGATGAAGGGGTGTTTTTTGCTATTTGCTATTGCAATGTTTAGCATAGAGATATTTTGCAGCTTACTAATATCATTGTGCTTTCATAAAGAGTTTCTCTCTCATCTTCTTTACCTTGTTTAGCTTTTAGCATTTGTCCTTGTTGGGATAATCTCCCTAAATCCCCAAATAATAATGTCTTTTTTTTGGTTAAAGAAAAAGAAGAAAAAAACAGTTGGCCGTTGGATTTACTTTTATGAGAAGATGGTCTCTTTTGTTGACTTAAGTGAGCTAGCTAGTATTAATGGTTAGAGTAGTAGAGTTGCAGTAAATCTCTTGTGAAATTTTTATGGGAAGCATAGTCAATGGTGTAGGAGTATAGAAAATTTGTTAGCTTTGCCTACAGGGTGTACGTGAGATTATTTGGAAGTGTGCTCAAAAGTCTAAGCTCATTAATGTGGCTTATTTGAGAAGCCTTGAGGTGTGCCTATATATTAGGCACTTGTATTTAAGCTTGAAGGTAGAAGAAGAAGAGCAAATTGTGTGAGTGCTTTAGAATTAAAAGAGCATAAACACAAGAGTGAGAGGGAGTCCGGAGTAGTGGTAAGAGAGATAATCACAATATTAGTGGTGAGAGTGTTTTTTAGGATTGGTAGGGTACTAGTATGAACTATCCTATATATACTATATCTAATATTGTAGTTGTGTAGCTACTATTGTACTCCCAAATATCAATAGTGAAGTACTTCCCTGGAGATCGGGACCGTGGCTCTTCCCCATTGTTGAAGTGGGTTTTCTACGTAAAAATATTTGCCATTTTGCACTATGTTTTTCTTCCTGTCATTTTGCGAATTTGTTGCTTATTTCTCAACAGTCCTCTCAAGCTCGTAATAAGAAATGCTCATGAGTCAGGATGGTGATGGCTACCAAGTTGGTTTTTATTGTGGAAGCTGGATGTCTTGTTACTTCTTACAGATGCTTAGGTTATCCCTTGAAATGTTTGGCCGAAAGTATTTTGATTCAATGGGGGGAGGGAATGATACGATGTTCTTTAATTACGAGCCTGAGAACCGTTTTTCCTTAGACTGTAAGGCCATAGCCAAATGACTAGTGCACTTATTGTTGGGATCCAGCAACAAACGTCTCTTAGCTTGTTCATGCGTTTAGTTGATATTTCATGAATAGTTCCTTTTTTACTGCTTTGTGGAGACGAGGCTCGAACACATGACGCCTTACTGATCACATCATTTTGGAACTCTTACCTCCTTAATAGACTTCCCCTTTCCACAGCTTAAGTTCCAAATTATATCGTCATGGTGTCTCAGTTGGTGTTGGACGTATTCACTTTTCCTTTACTCTCCCTTTCTCCTGTGCGCTGTGCGCATTCTAGGTTTCTGCATGCAAGGTGTAATGTATTTAATGGCATATAGAGATGGTAATAAAATTGTTTCCTCTATATCGTAATATTTACAGGAAAGATCTTGCAAACATTGTTCGAAGGAGAGGACACAAACTTATTAAAGAGCTTCTTGCTAACTCTGCTGAAACATCTGATCAGTTTGATTCACTCAGAAACTTAAATGGCGATCAAGAAGAAACAGGTCAATTTGGTGGCTTTGTGTATTGACTCTGATTTTTTAATGCATGTCATTCAAGTTCTTTACTGATTGCGCTATCGAATTTAAAAGGTCAGGAGGAGAAACTTAATGATGTGAATGAAGAGCAGGCAGATTTTCCTTCGATGGATGACGATTCTGCTTCTGAGACCAGCTTGGAGTTAGAACAGGAATCAGATTTGTTCTATAATGACGAAAGTCCGCTATCAAAAGAACCTCCACTGTCCTTGCAGGAAAAGGTGGAAAACTTTATGAAATATGGACATTTAGATACAGTTGAAGGTAAGCCAGATCAACCTAATTTCACTTCGCCATATCAGACAAAATTAGTATCATCGCTTATATTTAAGCTGTGTATAGTTTCCTGCCATTCCTTCGTTATGCTGGTTCTACATAAGATTCCTTCCATCCATGTCGGACCTTTTATCTTCGGTTGCTCACAGTCATAACAAATGGCAGCTTGTAACTTTGACAGTCGGCTTAAATCTTGTATAACATGCTTCAGTGAAGGTGTTTCTTAGTACCCAGTTCTTTGAGAAAAGAGGCATTAGCTATTAATAGAGGGAGTATTATACTCCATGAATGACCTTAATATTTGTTCCCTCTTTGTAATTATAATATATTACATGTTTTCATTCTTGCCATTCAGATGATATGTATGGCGGTTTAAAGTTGAATGATGGAGGCAAAATTTCAAATCACGGGCTAGTTCAAGGTGAACCAGTGATCCATAGTGAAGGGGATATTAGACATTTGGCCAGTGTTAGCAACAATAATGTTGGACAAAATGGCACCCTTTTGTTATCAAGGTTGAGTGATCTTTCTGCCACGGAAGACAATGCAAGGTTTTTCTTTTTCCCCTCTCCTTTATTTTTTTCTAAATCCTCTTTGACTTGCAAAACTTTGCATTATTGAGAAAGTTGCTATAAAGTTTTCTTGAAAATATGTGTTTGTTTTACTCTCTGTGAGTTGTGGTAGTTGTATTATCGCTTAGCATGTCAAGTTAACAGTTAGCACATTCGACGCGCTTTTTAATTTGAACTTGGAAGATGTTATGACTATTATGAAATGGATGAGCATAAATGATAGACGGCAATAGACGCCATGAACTTCTTTTTACAAGTTTGATTAGTGATATACGGTGTCTTTATAGTTTCATCTGTATATATGAGGTTCTTAGAACACATCTAGGTATTGCTAATGAATGTACTATTTGGAAGTACAATATTAAAAATTTTAATGGGTCTGTTTTTTCTTTTTCCACCTTTTATCTTTTGAATTGGGTTTCAGATGCTGTTGATAATGTTTTGCGTAGTTAACTCGAAAAGAGTTACACTGATGTGGTGATACCCTTTTTTTGTTAATTGTGAAAAATTGCAAGAGCTTTTTGCTCCTCAAATGTCCAAAAACATGAAATAAGCTCTCTTAATAATAAAGAAAGAAACCTAAAAACTGGCAATAATGCCAAGAAGACTGTCAATGGAACTTGTCTCGATGCACTAGCATGATTAATTCTTTTTTTTTGGGCTTAGTGCCAGTTTAACCTCTAATGTATTTATTATGATAAGTTTATGACTAGCAAAGCTATAAACTGCAGCAGGATCTGGTAGTGGTAATTTTGACATAAATTTTATTAATATTTAGAAATCTAAGATGATGTGAGGACACAGTTACTAAATAATTATCTGGAGAATCTTTGTAGAACCACCTAATAAAATACGACCTTTGTGAACAACTATCTAATTTTTATTTTATTTTATTAATATAACCTATTAACATGGTTTTACAAGGTAGCACCACGAATTAACATGTCGGGTTACATTCCCATCCATGGGACACACATGTCTTCATTTTTTCCCTAATAGAGTAACTTCTTTCTTTATTAAGCAATAGTGTCAAGTGCAAGATGGTTCTGCCTTGTGTTGCCGTGTCAGTGTTGTGTCAGGTTGACATGATTAAGAATAAGTGCAGTCAGGGAACTAAATCTTGGTCAGTTATGGGCTTACCATTACTGTAATATCAAGCCACCACAGCTGTGGAGGATTCTTCATTCTTGCTGTCTGCATCAGTGGCTTATAACCTAAATCCCAGTTCTGGTCGCATCCAAGATTTGATTCCCTAGTTACAGTGGAACAAGAACAAACGTTTAAACCGAGCTGGCAGGACTGTCAGAGGATTTTCTTTATTAATGGATACATCAGGGATTTGCATTCCTGCATCATCTTTGCATTTGGGTTATGACTACAGCACAAGTTGTCAAAGCTCATACAGGATTAGGTTCCATGGTGTATGCAGTTTGTAGATGATGTGGTATTGGTATGAAATGGAGATATCAAAAGACGTTGAGGTAAACCAAGGATGACTTGAATTAACATGATAGACAACGACTTGAAATTATTGGGCCTCCAGGATCATACCACATTGGACAGGAGTAGGTAATTCATCTGAGCGACTTCCTGAGATGATATCAAAAGACGTTACATTGGACAAGATTTGCCGTTCCGCGAAATGCCGTTACAGAACGCCATAATTAAAATCACATACTTCTCGCCGCGTTGTCCATTCCGTAACGCGAACTCGCTGCGTTAGAACGCTTTATCCCCGTTACATCCGTTCTTTTCAAACATTAGCCAAAAATATTTTACTATAATTTAATTATATAGCTAATGTAACATGATATTCTGACAGATTTAATTATATTATGTTGTAATGATGCTTCATAAACTAAAATAAAGCAAATAAGGTTAGAACATATTAATGTGAATTTTTTTTAAAAAATCACGCCGCGTCGGCCGCGAAACGTTCTATTTCCCCGTTACAAGCCGTTCCCTCGACAACGCGACCGTTCCCGCGAACACGATTTTTTTCTCTGGGCTGACCTTCCTTTTGAGATGAAAGCTATGATATTGTTGTTTCTAGTAGTCTGGTGTAAGATATTCTGCTGCTGCACTTCCGTGAGCTTAACATTTTTAGAATTGCACAGCTGTGTTTTGGACAAGGGATTTGATGGTGCTAGAATTTGATATGCTACCTGCCTTTTTATAAGCATGTGATCTATTTCGTTGTGCCCTTTTTATAAGGTGGAAATTAGGGAGCAGTCCACTAGGGTCTAAGCTGCATAAAAGCAGTAGCAAGACTAGAAACTGTTGGGATGAATTTAATCTTCCACTTTGAGTCACAGGGGTCTCGCACAATTAGTGAGTCAGGGCCTAGGGGGCAGCGAGTCCCTGGTGGAGGTCCAGGCGCAGGGTATATTCTGAGCTTGGCTTAATTTTTTTTTATCCTGTTACGGGCTAAGTCGGCATATGTATTTTGGGAGTAGTATATAAACTTTTTTTTAGGTAAAAACTAGGCACAATCTGTAATTCTGAACTCCACAAGAACCTAATAAATTATTCGCCTCGTCAAAATAGATAAGATAAAGATATTTTCCACTCTGCACTATGGACGTTGCTACCACATTGTTTGTAAACCATGTAAAATTCTGTATGTTCTTGATTTTTTTTTGCTTTTTTGGTCTTTCTCGCATATGTTATACCAGAAACAAAGGCGGAATTAGTATTTGTCAATTTTTAAGGAGAGGATCCCAAGTTCGTTAAGCATTGTGTCCTTAAGAGCTCTTATGCGTTTCAGTTGAAACTTGACTTTCATCTTCAGTGTTTATGAAGTCATGAACCCTTTATCCCTCTTTTTCTAAAGCTCATTGCTAGGGGATTCATCTTAGGGAGAGAATCATGCAGAATACGTGGAAGAGTCATAGTTGGAGACTTGTTATAATTATGGAGGGGATTAATATACTTTACTCAAAGATATCTTCGTCTCATTGCCATATACTTTTTTTACTGGTTTTACCCAAAGGATATGGCACGTATGCCAATCCACAAATTTGAGCATTAATATCTTTTATTATGCATAGTAAAATTTCTAAAAATTTGATTTTGTGAATATACATAACGAGACGAATCTAACAAGATCCCACATGACTATGATTTTCCTTACATATACATAATACAAGAGGGTCAAAGTAAAGAATGTGAATAGTGTCAAGAGTACCTATGATACAAGGGTACAACTATTAAAAAGTGGATGAAGTATCTCAGTATTATGTATGTCCCCTCCGAGTAATTTGGTACATTGTGATTATAGAAGTACCTTTGAATCTCGATCATAAACGTATCTACAGTTTCAAAGCTGTCCCCTTGTTCGAATAATTCACATTCCTTCTGTTTAAACATGAAGAAGTTATAGAAGCCTTTGCGATCTATTAAACTGTTTCCCATTTATTACTTTTTCAGTAACAGTATTGGCTTTATTGCCCTTTTCTTATCCAAAACTAGCTGCAGAGCTGAAATATATATGATTTTCAGGTTCCTTTTCATCTGTTTTAAGTGGCTTTTGCACTTTCTATGTCTCTATAGGGACACCGATGCACATTTCTGAAATTCCCTTCCTACCCCTTTTTTAATACAAAACTAGATGCAAAGGAGATATTATAAGATACTCCTCTTTGCAGGTTGTCTGTATCTTTACTGAAGGGCTATTGTTCTTTCAATGTTTTAGGGATATATATTCATCTGCTCAAGGGCCCCAAATCACCGATTTTGAAAATGATACGCACATTGAGGTTAGTTCCATATTCTTATTTGGGGTCAATTTACTGGTTAAAGTTTATTGTTACGGGACCTTTTACTTTCTACTATACACCATATAGGCTGGCAAAATGGACAATGCAGTCGAGATCAATCGTCTCAAACACATGCTGGTAATTCTTAGCCTATTTTTCTCCTGCAAATTGATCATATGTGTATTTAAATGATAAGAACATGCATATATATCTAAATTACTTCATTTTCAATTCACTGTTGCATATGCTCTCCATGGATCATCCCACTTGTTTTTTCTCATCGTGCCTATGCTATTTGCAGCATCAAAAGGAGTTGGAGTTATCTCGGCTGAAAGAAGAGGTTGAGAGGGAAAAGGTAGTGTCTTCCAGCTGAAGCCTCACTAATCCCTACTTAGTCAGTAAAAAGAGCATAAGGTTTTCTTTTTTCTTTATTGATGTTGGGAAACTGCGTCAGTTGTCTAATCTGTCAAATGATCAGTTCTTCCAAGTTCCATAATAAATGGCTAATTGCTTGGAGAATCAATCCATTGCAAAGATGCTACTTATTTTCACATGTTGTCGATGAAACTTGGTGAAGATTAGCATCTTTAAATTATCTGAACTGTCATGTATATCATTCTCTCTCCTAATAATATGGTACAGTTCAATGTCTGTTATAGTTTGTATTTGGTAAAGAATTGATTGAAATAGAAAGACAGTAGTAAAAGAAGTGGGGTTGGGGGGTCAATGATGATCTCAAGATGGTTAGTTCTCTCAACATGCCTAGTAAAAGTTGCACTGTCTTATTATCATTTCATCACTCTAGTGCTTGTCTCAAGGTGCTCTCTTACATGGTATAAGAGGTCATGTGATTGCTTTCTTAACCCATCGGAAAGAGGCCGTTTATTTACGAATTGTATCAATTTAAGACAACTTTGATTGAGAAAATTTTCTAATAGCTTTTCACTACTAGAGCAATGTAAAATTACTTGCAGCACCCTCTGGAGAGAAGAGATCTATTTTGGCATCCTAAAAGCTTCTCATAAATAGTAGGAGGGTGCCAGGGTGGGAATCGGGTCAAATAATAATATAATCCAAGTGATGATATAGCCATAAACTTAGAGGCATTAGGGTAATTTTATGGTATAATTTGATACCCTAATAAATGTGGAAAAGGCAGTCTGTCTTATCTTGACATTTAAAGCCACTTTGTAACAATAGCTCACAACTAGGTTGTGTCGTGTGGGGTTTTACTTGTGTCAATGATATATGGGTATGGAAATCTCTAGCACTAACCAAACTCATTAAACAGAATGAGTTTTTCTTCTTGGTTCTGTTGAGTTGTGTCAGTTTTGGCTTTTATTAATTTCTAGTGTATTGAAATTTGACTTGTGCCAACTCTTTTCCTATTATTATGTTTGGAATTTTTCTGTAAGATTGTATGGAATATCTGGAGTTGGAATATCTGAGCATGTCATTTCTTGTTTAAAATCCCAAAACTAAACTGATTCACATCTGACTATAATGGTAGTTCTATTTTAACAAATTAGCATAACATTTTCACAACACTAACGTGTTCATTTGTATGTCTGTTTTGTGTGACTAGCTTGTACTGTCAGGTCAAGGTTTTTGCCTGTATGTGTAATCTTCCATCCATTTGTCGCTTATCAAATAATGTTCACAGCCATATAGAAAAATTGGGTTGTGATTTGGCTGACATTAATAAGCTAAAATTTTATTTTCTAAAATGTCATTTTTGTTTCATTACGTGACTGTTAATATAACTAGTAAATTTTTCGTGGGCGTGTAAATTTTCGTACAATGTGGAAAGGAACTCATCAAGCATCCTAGGAAAGTTCTACATCCTGTCGTTTCAGAAGGGATTTATTTTTCTAGCAAGTTGTACTCTCTGCTGGAACTATTGCCTTTATAATCATATGATCCATTTATATCTAAATTATTCGTTCCCGAAATAGGCTCCAGAATAGTTACTGGGCTGTGTCATTGTGAAAAAATGTAGTTGCTCTTTTTTGCTTTTGTTACAATTTCCATGTCTACAAATTTAAGTGAGATGGCATTTCTGCAGCAAGCCCTGTCAATTTTGCAAACAAAAGCAGAAAATGAGATAAGCAAAGCGCAGAATCTTATATTAGAAAAGGATGCGGAACTACTTGCTGCTGAAGATAGCCTATCTGGACTTGTGGAGGTAACATATCTCTGATACCTCTTTCATCCACATCGATCATAGCAATAATAATATCCTATCAGTTGGTTTTATGTGTTACCTTCCTTATTCTTTTGTCATTTTCTTTATGAGACGAAGTGATCATTCTGGATTTGAAGTCAGTTTAATGTTAACTTTTTTTATTTGCCTTTTCACTTCAGATGATAATGGTTCGCTTATTTCATTCTGGATTTGAAGTCAGCTTAATGTTAATGATCCTCTTGTTGTATTAGGCGAAGATTCAGTACTCAGGAGAAGGGCAAATGGTAGAGGTAGCAGGTAGTTTCAATGGGTGGCATCAAAGAATTAAAATGGATCGTCAGCCATCATCCGCCATAGTGGACCCTGTTGGATCAAGGTTCTAAAAATCTTTCAACTATCTAACATAAGTTTATTAAATGTGTAATCATTTATTATTATTACGTGGAATTATTCCCTTGAACAGTGAGAGCCTCCCTTGAGCAATGATGAGCCTTAATTTTTTTTCTTTTTTCTTTCCCTTGTCTGTGTTACCGGTTGACTGGAGTTATAGGCCTTGTCATTGTTGCCTCTGAAAGGATTTTTGGGTGTTTTTGTCTTGTGAATGTATGTCTTGTTATTTCTCAATTCCTATTACTTCCTGCGTTTAAAATACTTGCTACATAGAGAAAGTGGGAAGTTTTTAAGAAAGGTAGAGAGAGGAAAGTGGGGGACCATCACTTTTTGAATGAAAAAACATTTGTTGAGGAAAAAGTATGGGTATTTTAAAGTAGAAAAATGGAGGACCACTGACTTTTAAGAGTATTTTAGAAAGTTTAGGGGTAAAAAGAAGGTCAATTATGGTATGTAGCAAGTATTGTGACATTTTCGTTTAAGGCAAGTGTAGCAAGTATTTTAAAACGGAGGAAGTATATGCTAAATGAATAGTTACTGACTTACTGTGGCACTGGTTGGAATGACTTTTCTGTTGGAGTTGGAATGAAATTATTATAGAAGCTAAAGCGAGTCCTATGGTTTATATTCTGATTTCTGACTGGTTAAGAGAAGACTGCCAACGTCATGCTTCCCCAGCTAGGTGCAACAACGTACCAGCTGTGGCATTCTCATTGGCTGGTGGTGTTCTTGTTTGGTTTAGGTTTGTGATCTGACAGATGTATTAGTGGTCAAATATTATGAAGATATTCCATGAAATAGACATTGACTTGTGATGAAGACAAGATTTGCCCCTAAATTTGTTCTAATTGAACAATAATTTTATGAGCATTTAAACTTTCCTACCTGTTTTCTTTTCCTTTCTGTTTTTTTCGTAACATGTACCTGGCTGAAGCAAACTCGTCTCTCAATATAAACATCTAGTTGTTTTATGGTATTTTTTGCCTCGCCTTTTATCTACCAGCTACCAGAGAAAAAACCATGGAAATAGAAAGCAACCGCTCCTTGACCTAACAAAGACACCAACCTAAGTTGATCTAATCTCGATTAGAACAGAAAAAGTCAAGACGCACAATGACATTTGCTTCTGTTTCTTCTGAATGAGAAAAAGTTGATCTAATCTCCTTTTTATGCTAGCTTGCTGAGTTGCTGTCGTGCAGAAATTAGAACCTTTGTTGATGTTTTGTCTGCTAAGTGAAAGTGATATTTGCTTCTGTTTCTTATACTGACTGTAGCAAGTATAGGTTGATGCTTTGTGCTGAATTTCATTGCGCTCTTCCTGTATTATGATGCGCGCTGCGATTTTATGTGCTGCCTTCATTTTTGTTACCTTTATAGGGTAGACATGAACTGTCCCTTCTCACTCATGACTTATATATCGAGAGTTTATGATGATGATTAATGTTAACAGGAATTCGCGGCTTTGGTCAACAACTTTGTGGCTTTATCCTGGGGTGTATGAGGTAAGACTATATAGTATATACCATCTTATGGTTTGTTTCGAGCAAATAAGCAACCTACCCTAGTCCTTCGCACTTTACTGGTTGATTTGTAATGTCTATACTTCCTAATAAACTGGAATATGTATTTCTTAAAAGCAACAATTTTGCGTCATGTCCCTCTTATGGACTTACAAAGCAACATTTTGTAACCTTTGACAATTTGCAGATAAAGTTCATTGTTGATGGGCATTGGAAAGTTGACCCCCAAAGAGAATCAGCCATCAAGGGTGGTCTAGAGAACAACATACTCCGAGTCGAACGATAATATGCCTTTGTTTGGGTTTGGCGTGTTCAAAAATATTGGAACAGTTAGGTTCTGGCTACCCCATCAATGTAGAATCGTTGTTCATAGTAAACTGCTGAACAAGGTAATCTAATGAAATGTCGTACTTTGCCTTGTTCACTTTGCTGATCTCGAGTGTTTACTGCTTCTTAAATTCTCCGTTTCCTGATCTGACCTGCGTGCTCCTGATCTCGCTTCTTGTTTGGCGCAGTTGCTGTCGTATACTCGTATATATCTTTGTCATTGTTGTAGTGGTTGTATAGCATGAAGTTTATCGATAATAAAAAAAATATCGCTCCTACATCTGATGGGGCATCCATCTTATGAATCGGAGCATTAAGATTCTCATGCGATGAGCAATAAGGCTTTTTATGCTGCTGAATTTGCAGATTCCTGTAAGCTTAGTTAGCTCCTCTGTTTTCTTCAGGTATGTAGTTGTATTCGAATCAAACGTAATTGTCGTACAGAAATGTTTGTACAGGTTAAACTGTAATCTTCTTTAGTGAGTTTTGGATTTTTGGTCTATAGCTTATTGAAACCTTGAATTAAATAGAATAAATCTACAATATTTTTTTAATAACCCTATAATTGATTCAGCAATTTAGTCCCCTGTCTTCCATATTAGCTACAACTAGGGCTGCTTATCGATCGAGCCGAGCCCGAATTGTAGTCTACTCGGCTTTGTTTTTCTTTTTTAATATTTGGGATTTATAGGTTTTCTTTTAGACAATGGAACTATTAACTTATTATTGTGTGATATCTAGGTTAATATATCTATGTATATATATAAATATATTATCTTTCTATATAAAAGTATAATCGAGCCTGTTCACGAGCTTTCGAGCCGAGCTTTGCCTAGCTCAGCTCGGCTTGTTAAAGTCTCGAGCCGAGTCCGAATCCGAGCCGAGCCACCACGAGTTGAGCTTTGACCGAACCGATCCCGAACTGTTAGCGAACATGCCAGACTCATTATCACCCCTAGCTACAACCACATGCTTTTCGGTCACCTCATTACTGTATTATTTATTCAAAAAATGAAACTAGAGAACACTTTTGAAGGAGCACAAAATACACTTTTGTTTCTTAAAATTCTACGTGGATGAAAACTAAAGCTAATATCATAATCTCTTTGTTTCCAAATGAAAGTTGTATTTTTTTTTTAGAAATTACACAAATAATTTGCATGTTACAAATTAATATTCATGTCACCTTGAATGAAAATTTTTATATCACCAATTGGTATGCTGTGAATCATTCTACTAACTTTCTTTTTCTATATTGTTCATTTGGTCAGGATTCTTCCAATAACACTTCCTTTTTTTTCTTTTTTCTACTTTTACACTATTTACTAAAGAGTCTGCAATCTCCTGCTTAAAATGCATGCCCAAGCCTAATTAGAACTTTAATTGAGGACCGAGAAAATATTTGGTTAATATTTAAAGAAATGTGGATGTGACGTTAAATTTAAAACTTAAAATACATTTATATTATTACAAACACATACTTCTATTAAACAAGCCTATAAAGTGCATGGAAGTATTGACTAACCATTAAGGGGCAAGCTTTCCCAATAATAAGATTCTGCCACTGTAAAAATCACTAAATTTTGGCATAACCTTATAATTACAAGCTTAGCCTGCAAGCTTAACGATTTATCACCCTCTAAATGTGCTTTTTACTTCCTTTTCCTCGGTATTTTTCTTAGAAAGTAAAAGAAATTTGTACAATAGACTAAAAAACAGAAGGAATAATGATATGAGTGATTGTTGTATAATTTTGTGTCAACTTTTTGTAGGCCAAAAAGGGCGTGTGGCGTGTCAACTTCTTTGCCTCTCTCTCTCTTTCTCTCTTACTCTCTTACTCTCTTACTCTATCTAAGTAACTATCTATTGCCACTACTACACAACTTCTCTTTCAACAACAACAAAAGTATGGCAACAACGTTGCTGAATTCTTTTGCTGCATTGCCATTGAAATGTAGAACTGCTGTTGTCAGTTCTCAATTTCCTTCATTGTTGCCTGCAACTTCTACCCATTGTTGCTCAACTTCACTGTCAAAGTTGTCAACCCAGTGTAGAACAAAAAACAACATTTTCTGCTGTGTTGTTGAAAGGAGCAATAGGGAGGAAATTATAGTTAATGAAGATGATAATAATTATAAATCTGATGAATTATTGGATTTGGAGAGAGAAACTGTATTGTACTCCTTCAACCCTATACCATTCATGCTATTGGCTGCTCTTCCTGGAGGTACACGTACATAGTACCCACTTTTTCATCCATATCATTTTTGTGTTGTTTTCATGAAAATTATAATGAATGCAACTTTGTAAGCACTAGTAGGTTTATTATCCTATGATAGAAATTGTCCTATTATTAGATATGTCAATTTTTAAGATAGACTAGTTTAACCAATTTAACTCGAAATCGCTTCGCATTTGATCCGTTTAATATTGAATAAACTGACTTGTAAAACTTGAAAGTCCTTAAAGGGGATTTTTTTTTTTAAAAAGTTATCTTGAAGAATTATTTCGAAAAGATAATTCACACTTGATCCGGCCCAAATCCAACAACTCGATAATAGTAGCTTATAAAATAAACCAACTCAATCTGGCAAAAAGTTGAGTAAAATCCTACTATACATTGATACTACATACCACTTCAAATCCGAAAATTACGATTAATCAACCCCAATATAATCCCACCAACTGTTTTGCTACCTCCTGATTATTAAACAACACTACTTAAGTACTTATAGTTGATGTGCTAATTGAATTGTGAAAAACGAAAAAGAAAAAAGTTTCACAATCCATCATAATTCGATTTTATGCCATATGTTTGTGCTATATGTACTCAAAAATTAAAACTCACAACATGTATTCGAAACCTGGGATCGAATCCCGTCTACATCACTGCGCTTAGTCGCTCATTTACACCCAAAAAAAAATCAAATGAAGACAACTACTCTGTTGAGAAATATTGGTTGTATTAGACAGTAGTTGTGTAATTTTGTTAACACTAATATAACAAAGTCATGTTTTGTGAATGGCAGCTGAAACAGTGAGGTCTGTGTTTGGACCATTTGCGGAATTAGTAAAGACATTCAACCTTCCAGGTTGGCTTGTTCACTGGGGTCATCCGGGAAATATGGTAATATATAGTATTGTATTTGTGATTCTACTTTATAATTAATAGCACAATAATTGTGGAAATTATTCATTGTTTCATGTCATGTAGTTGACGATTACTTTACTTGTATATGTAGGCTGTTGTGCTTTTCGCTATGGGTGGATATGGTACTTATCTGGGCTTCCGCATACGCTTCTCAGATGATGTGGTATGTCTTTCACTTCCACCATTTTAGTTTAGGATCAACAGTTATGCTAATGCACTAACATTCCGCGAACAGAGTTATTGCTTCATACTTTCTAGATATAATACACGGGCGCTTTTATAAGGTAGAACGTCTCGGGTGGACCGGGTTCATAATAATTTATTGTGCACCCAAACTGACTTTATCATACAAAAAAAGATTATATTAGAAGGAAAAAAAAACTGACTATAGCATATGAAAATCGACTATATCAGAAAATTGACTATATCATACAAAAATAGATTATACAGAAGGTGATTATATCACACAAAAACTGATTATATCAAACGAAAACTGACCATATCAAATGAAAATTGATTATATCATATGACTTCCGGTGCACAATAAGTTGCCGTGAACCTGGTTCATTCAATTTTTTTTTATGATGCATTAGGTAAATTTAAAATATACTGTTGGATTTATCTTAAAAAAGTACTTTCAGAATTCTTGTTCTTATTTATTTTTTTTTAATTAATGTCCAACCTTAAATACTGTTCTTACCTTATAAAAAGAAGCTGAGAAAGTAGACTGTAATTCAATCATGGACAGAAAAATTACCAAGTATTGTGTATGTCGTATGCACATATCCTGGGAAATATTAAGGTTAATTTGTGCTTTATGTAGCAAATATTGTAGGAGCATTTTAATATACATGCATAGCTATGATAAACGTTCCTATGTCATACAGGGCACATATTCGGAGAAAATGAGGTATGTTTTGGGTATCTCCTAGACAAATAGAGTGTTATGGGAGATTATTATCACTAATCAAGAAAATTGCTATTCATATGCAAACAATGCATATATCTGATATCATATGTAGTTTCTCCACGAGTATGGTAATTCGGTTGATAAATTAAGGCATTAAACTGACATATCAGACAGGGTGTTTGCTTATTTGTCCAATTATATTAACATCAGTACATCACTTCTTGTAAATGACAAGATTTAATGTAAATTCAGGAAGAGAAAGCTAAAGCTAAAGACTTGCACCCAAAGCTGTTGGGGGGAATGTTTTTCTTCTTTGCTCTTGGGGCAACTGGAGGCATCACATCGTTGCTCACCTCTGATCGACCTATCCTCGAGAGGTTTACTCATCGTCCTCCTTGCTGTCACTCGATAACATATGCATTTACAACCTTGCTTTGGAGTTCGAAGATGATTCAACAGGTTAACTAACTAGTTCAATGTTTGGTTGCAGTCCTCATGCTGTTACCGGTTTTATAGGCCTAGCTCTTTTGACCTTGCAAACTATCTTACCATCATTATTTGAGGTTAGTTTTTGGCTATTTGCTTCTAATTTTCAGAAGATATTGTTCTATATGATTTATTGACATTATATAGACAACAAGCTTTAACTGATATGCTTTCAGTTAGGTACTAACCTATCAAACACCTTCCAATATCTGGTTTTTGTTATCTGTTCGTCAAAATGCTAAATGCTAGTGCTATTTGCTACTAGAAGACAACCTATTGCATACAAGCATTTTCAATCACAAGAATATCTTTGTTCGAATGCCTTAAATCTGATGTTTCAAATGACTCAGCATGTGGTCTCACTTTACTTTTCATGAAAAACCTAGTAAGATATGTTCTCTCCTTAACTATAGTGGCCAATACATTGTTGGTGAATCACATGCATTTGTGTGTCAATTAAATTTTTTCATTCTTTTTTATCCGAGTACTTTTGAATAACACTTGTTTTTGTATTTAACAAATCTACAACTTTGATCAGGGAAATCCTGGGCTAAGGAATGTTCATGGCATCTTAGGCAGTGGGATCATGACACTCTTTGTTGTCCATGCTGCCTTAGGACTCCAACTGGGCTTGAGCTACTAAAGAGATATCTCTTTCACTCAATTTTTAGGTGTCAATATTGTCACTCCGGAACTATATATGTTACTCAAACAAAAGTACTGAGTGTCGGGTATGAATACGCATCCGAATTTCACTAAACATTTTGGACATTGATCCTGTTCTAGAATTAGATACGAATTTGAGAACATGAGCATTATGAAATTTAATTTATTATTCTGAAAGACTTACACATGTCTCTTTACATTTACAAATCCATATATACATATATGTTATATGGTGGATAGAGATTATGCAACTTTTAGCTAGAAAATGTTCAGCTAAAGCAAGAGGAGACCTCTAAGAAAAACCATTCTCGTGCATAGTGCAATTTTTTGAGTTTTTCAAGGCCATACCACATTGACCTGCCTCCAAGATCATCGAGGCATTGAGGAAAGCCTACAGAGTGACTAAAACAAAGGTAAATTTCTACTCTTAACAGTCTTATACTAAAAAAATTACTAGAAATGTAACTGTGTGCACTTAGGTTGGTATCATGAATGGATAATTTAATTCAGCTTTCAGCTCAACTAAAACCACCCATACAAATAATATGTAGAGTTTCATACAAAACAGGCCTCTTAAATTAGTATAAAAGGCAAGTTTCTCCACTAAAGGTGGCATCTTAATAACTGAATAATATAATTTTAATAATAACCAGTCTGATTTTCTTCACAACCCTACAGTCAAATGCTACTTCTGGCTTCCCAAAAAAATTAAAATTTCCATAAATAAATATGCTATTGCTACACTCTCCCTTGCTTTCCGATGTTCTTTTTGCTCCTTCGCCTTTTTCTTTCCCCTCCTACTTTGATAGCTTTTTCGTCTTTTGTTTTTCTTTTTTGTTTTGGGTCTTTTTAGCCCCCTATCCTTGTCTGGCAAGGGGGTCGTGAGTCTGCATTGCATTCAGGTTCTCTCAACAGTGATTCCAACACCACCATCGTTGTAGCTTGAAGATGACAAGAACCTGATTCTGGCCGCTTGAGTTTGAATTTCGGCCAGTAATATAATAATGGAATAATTCTGAACCCAAGGAATATCATATCTTAACTCTAATTGGTTCCGGAAAATGCACCTGGATGAAACTTCTTCATAAGTGCTTCAGTTGCCAGCTGCACTTTCCCTTGGTCCTAAAGTTCACGAAAAACATGTTAACGGCAAATAAGTACAGTTTACTGCTTTCTTAGTAGTCCTAAAATGACAAAATGTACATACCTTTCCTAACAAAGTAATCACAAGAGGCCCACGCCTGGATTTCCGATAGCACCCTATTATTCAATACGGAGAATCACATGGTCAACAAACGCTTAAAAAAAAATTATTCCCAACATTGTTCAACTGAGTCTTACCAATATACAGATCAGGGAAGTCAAGACGCAGTGCAGACAATGGCTGAGCAACTTCCACCTGCATTAGTATCATGCAAATGTATAAGGCTCCAAGGTCCACCTTACTTCAGGTTTTAAAGATGCAGAATCTAGTGTTACTGAACACATAAAAATGGTCAATCCTAAATCATCGACATCTATGACACAGGGTATGTCTCTACAACTTATTTTTAAGAATTTTCAGAAAAGTTATGTAAAGTTCAAGAAATTTATAAAAGTTCAGAAAATTAATAGAAGTTCAAAAAGAATAAAAGGTCCAGAAAAAGTAAAGAGAATAGAGAAGTTCAGAAAAATTACAAAATGTTCTAGAAAAAATAATATAAGTTCAGGGAAAATAAGTTGAAGAGAACAGACCCTCATTCTTCAAAAGTCTTGGACTTGTGGAAGTCTCTGACACAGAGATGCCAAGCTTATTTCAAAAATTAATGCAAGTAACCATATAAAAAACAAGTCCACAGAGGTTATTTTGAGACTACATTTATATTCTAACAAAGCATGTATTTCCCTGATACTAAGAGATGGGAATTTTAATACGTACGTCTGAAAGATTAGTTGTCAGATACTTAGAAGAAAAAGGTTTTGTCAACGTTAAAAGCCCACTAGAAGCTGTAAGCTCAATCAAGCAATTCCATTCTTTGTCCAGCTCCAATGGATTTGTTGCCATAAGTACGATCACATTCTGGCACTTCATCTGCAAAAGAAAACCACTAACAGCTGAATTAACATCACATAAAACATCATTTTGCTTGATGAACAATAAATAATTATTCCAACAGAGAAAAGGTAGTCAGAAGATATACTACCAAATACCAACAGATACCTCTATACTAAATGTAACTAACAGAAGTGAAATAAATGGATCATTATATTATCTCAAATTATCGAATTTTGGATGTCTGAGGGATACCAAAGTAGGGTGAAAAATAGGGATTCATCAGAACAAGGTAAGTTTGTAATTTATTCTATAAGCAGGAGGGTGAAATAAAAGTTAGGGGTCCAGTGGGGAAGTTCAACCCTACACCCAAGTTTCGAAATCAAGTTCTATGCAGATAAGATCAGCGACTGAGTGTTCCGTCTACAAAACAGCCATGTTGGCCAAATCCAATTACCAATAGTTAAACCGAGAAGGCAGGATATCTTCATATCACTCCAGTGTATGAGGAGCTCTCCAAGGGGAGACTTAAATTTCATTCATTCGTCAAGGAAATCTGTGATAACTGATAAGTATTCAGGGTTATAAACCCAGCTAAAGCAATGAAGAATGAGGAGAATATACAAAGTCAGCAGTTAATGGAGATTGATAAGGCCCTTAGCAAAAGGGGATGCTCACATCCTCCCATGAATGATAAATTTAGAGTATAATTGGGAGAAGGATCCTATACTGACCAAGGAGTGTCCAGCCACAAGGCCTTTTCTTCGTCAATGGCTATATGTGCTATCCATTTTATGCCTCCTACTAATGTTTGCTTTCCTTCCTTGGTGTCGCCGGCCATCACTCTCTACTTCACGAAGAATCTCTGAGTGTTCCCCTTGAAAGTGCTCCAGACAATGGAGGCATATTGGAGTAGTCAAAGATAAGTACTTCATGAACTACAAAATCCGGTTTTGCAGGATTGATCTTGGCATGAAATGGGTGGTTCTTTCCCATGCAAAGGATCAGGAATATCAACCATGGAAAAAGATTAAGACCACTACCCCTTTTTATTCTTTTGTGTAACTTTGACACAGTACCTATTAGTTATTAGGAGGGGAGAACCTTACACCTAAGCTTTAGTTTGTTTTGTTGTCGTTGTTCTGTGATATTTCTGATGTCCAGAAAAGAAAAGATCAAAAAACAAAAACATCTAAAATTTGTAGAGGATCAATGACAGGTAATATATTAAAAGGGTCATGCAAGGACAAAATTCCATCCAGTTTTATACACAAGCGTGAAAAGAGACCTTACAACAGGTCGCTCGAGTTTGCGCTGGTTTGGGTTAATTTAATCAGGTCATGTTTTGATGTACATTCAGTTTTGTTCACCTTATTCTGGTTCAAATCATATTCAGGTCTGTTATCATTAATCAATATCCTACTATGATAATTCAATGAATACTCATCATTATCAAATCAGTCCAGTATTGTTTTGATCAGGTCAATCTTGATAACCAAATTAAGCTACCTTCTGTCATTTATGTTTCAGGTCTATGTCAAATAATTTGGATAGTATGCTTTGGCAGATATCAAACTTACCATGCCTAGGTTTGGACAATAAAAGAGTGCAACTATAACTGAAATGAACAGCCAGAAAATTGACATAGAATTTCAATCATAAGCTGCGTTCGAAGATCCAAGTTTATATCTGTTTGAGATGCCCTAACATTTCTTTTCCCTAAACAGTCCTAATTGACAACAAATAAACCCAAGAAATTACAAAAATTTACAAGATCGTTCATGGTAGGGAAAGCCAAAATTGAAAATAGTTTCAAAAGATATGGGATTTGAAAATGCAACCAAGTGTGTGTCGTGTTAGATCGCACATGATGTGATACTGCAGCTACGAAGCAACCTAGGCACATTTGGAGACAAGACGCATTTGCCAAGAATTTTCCATCAAAACATGGATTAAACACAGCAATACAAACTCAGAATAACACCACAATATTTTTTGTCACATACCAACGGCACAGGCAGGTTTTCATGATGCAACAGCTCGGTGATACCTTCTGGTAGTTGAGCCATCTGAAAATGTATACAATTATGCATGTGAGATAATGGAAAAACACATATAATGGCAAAACACATATAAAGGACTTATCTTTTTCCCCAATGAAAACAAATTCCTGGAGAACAAATCAAAAGACTGCTTATTAATGGACAATTCAGCCAAACTTTGACCTGATGTTATCCTCAAAACGTAATACTTGGGGTCACATTCTTGGCACCTTAATCGATTGTCATCATCAATGTATCATGTCATAAAGAGTTTATTCACTTAACACCATCTCAACTTTTGCCCTTGACAAACGAAATAATTGCCTAGAAAAATAAAAAAGGATGACCCTGATCCTTTTGCGTTCCTAATTAAGAGTAGGAATGTAAGATTGGCCCCACCAGGCCAACCCATCTTCAGGATCAATTTCATTGCATAACATTGAACCGTCCTACCCCCCTCCCCCGGAGATCTGAACTTAAGAGTCGTAAAAGAAAAAAAAGCAGAGAAAGACCTACAGAGATAAATCCTGTTTAGTAATCCATTTATGGGCCATGATCAACATGATTGATACCTAACTTCATATTCTTCAAACCCCTACCAGCTTTCTTATCCCTAAAGTAAGTCTAGGAACAGGCCATGGTTTTTTTCTCATTGGGTCAAACAAATTGATTCCCAACTTATTTAGAACATCTTTTTGCACATCCATAAAGCCTCTATGCTTCCGACAGAGGCCAACCATAGTACCATACTGGTACTACTTTGAGAAAGAAAGAAGACAAGCAAAGGCGGACAATGGGAACAATATTAGTTGCTTTTTATCCAAAAATGCCTTAGTTAGTCAACCCATCAAAGTGCATAAATCTGCTAATAGTAAGAAAGAGCTTCGCAGGAATTATACTTATCTGAATTCTAATTTTCTCTCTGTAACAGTATGAACTGTCAGGACCAATGGCTTCTATATCATTTTTCTTGATTTTTTTCCCTTTCAAGATTCATAGCGAGCCAAAAAGACAAATGAACTGAAAAGGTTTCAAACTCAGGCATTGAATACCAAGTTCACGAACTCCACGAGAATATCCCAATTGAGCTAGTTCATGACCAACATCTATAAAACCAATGACATCCTGCAATTTATCTGTATGACAATGATTAATTCCCTAAAAAAAGAAACATAATCTGTATCTTGGCCCTTAGGTGCTCTCCAAGAGTGAAAGCTGTCAGGCTCCCATTTTTCTAAGATACCAGACCTTCAGCTAATTCACGTCCTTGGTGAAAATTTATATCCAGTAATTAGATCTGACCCCACTACACAGCTTTACTATAGATATTACATAGTATTAATAACCAGTTTGCAACCCCTTCAAAGTGAATTCATACATATCTGCGTCTCTGTGTGTGTGTGTGTGTGTGTGTGTGTGTGTGTGTGTGTGTAAATATGTGCATATGTCTGTGAGTGTATATGTATGTGAGTGGGGACAAGTGCGCATGAGTGAGTAACTGTGTAGGTGTGTAATGAGAGAGAGAAAGAGAGTTCTTAGACATCAACCTCATTCCTGTCACCAGTATGCTGATAGCCCACAATGTTTGTTAGGTATTCTTCAAACTCTTCATCAGGTGCCTAAATTAAAGAAAAATGGCCAAAACCTTGATAAGAAAGTTACAAAATAAACAAGAGAAATACTCAAGTTAACACAACACACCAGGCGGACACCAAATGCTTTTGCAATGCCGGCAAGAGTAGCATCTGAATGCAATGGACCAATCCCACCATAGATAAATACCTGTAAGAAAAATTTAAGTTCCTTAAGTATGCAATACAAGGCTCACGAAATAGAAGCCTCAATCCACCTCCAAGGGTGATACTCCAAGCCAACACTAGAATACTTCACCATGTCATTTGTAGACTTTTGTCGTTCAACACTTTCAGCAACAGCATCTATCTGCATTTCAAATAAAAAAAGAAAAAGGAAAAAAGAAGGCAATCCAGTGAACAGAGTTACACATAAAAAAGATAAGAAAAAGGCGAAGGCAGATTGACATTTTTATAAAAAGGAAAACAAGAAAGGCTAATGTCAGCAGCCATTGCTTGTAAGTTGTAATCTGCATTACAAGTGAGTAGCATCTATCAACCATCAACAGGTCAGATTACAGAAAAGCCACCATATCATGTGTTTCTTAGTACACAGAACTTGATAACTGTGATCATAGTTAGCAAGGTTTGACTACAAAGGTCAAGGTTTATATACTCCCTACATTTGGAAATAACTTTTTATATTGAAAAGTCAAAAGTCAAAGTTAATAAACTTCCATCAAGAGTAAATTTATCTTGATCCAAAACATGCAATTATACCTATTTTCTTTTTCTTTTCTTTTCATTCCCTCTAACCTTTCTCCGGAACCGGACCATTCTGATTCCCTACCTCCCTCCTTGGGATTGTAAATCCCTTGTTCTCCTCTAGTCCACTGTCTTAATGTAACATGTACAGCCACACATTCCCTCTTTTCCGACCAACAGCTAACACCACCTCGACAGCAAACATCCAGCCACCACCCTTATCACCTTCATCCAACCCCACCACTGCCAAAGCACAAAACAAACAACCTACACCTACCACACAACTACACCACTCTCCTCCTCCCTCTTCACCTGCAATGTTTCAATCACCATCTTCACCATTATATCATCTGCAAAATCAAGGCCCATCACCAAAAAGGGGAAAAAAGTACAAAAGGATTTCATTTGCTCAAAATTGGCCACAAAGGTCAGCCTAGATCTTCAGCACGGTGATCAAATCGTTAATTGGTAGTCCAACCTGACCAACAAGGTCAAATTCAGGATTTGTGCACAAAGAAACGGATTCGACTAAAGGATGAAACATATGACATTACAGTAAGCCGGTGACAGGCACAAAGGAAGATGACGGTGGTCCAAAAAGGGGCGACAATGATACAGCCGGTGATGTCGGAAACAGTGGCAAAGCATGGTGACATACCAGCAAAGATGGACATAGCTACAATCTGAATGATTTCGATAGGGACGAGGGCAAGGTAATGGTGGTGCGAGGTTATTCGGTGTCGGGTGGGTACAGAGCAAACGATTGAGGGGTTGCAAAGGTGCTCCATTAAGCATTTGAAACTCTATTAGTGTCACCAAACAAAATGGTGTATGGGAGGGTTTTGATTATTTGCCTTTCCTTTCACTTGAAAAAAATTGGCCTGTTAATCGTTTCTATAAATGATGTCCATATAAAACCCTTAAGCATCATCCTGGCCTTCACTTTAAGAAAGGTACCTATAGAGAACTCAAAGAGAAGAGTACCAAAATGAATCTAAAATATATAAAGTTAAAATAAAGCTCAAAAAAAAAAGCCATTCAAACAACAGTCTATCCTGCAGACTGTAGATTTGTTCTAACTAAAACTTTTAAAAAATGAATTTCTCTCCCCAAAAAGAAGAATCATCCATCCAACCATAAACTGTGAGATAGGCTAGTAGTGTATAGTGAACAAATGATGGGGCCATGAAAGAGAGAGAGATAGAGAAAGAGAGACTGAATACTTCAACATCAGAAATCCTCTGAAGTACTGCCAAAAAAAAAAAAAATCCTCTGAAACCCTAAATTGGATTGTGTTCCTACTTCCTGGCCAAGACTTCACCAAAAGAAAGAAGACAGAAGATAATCCTCAAACAAACTTTTTAAGGGATTTAATAAGAAGTCCTGCCACTAACCACAGCTATTAAAATCAAAATCACTCTTGATTCTCGAACCAGGTTCTGGAGAAAACCACCATAACCACTTCTTCACTGGAAAGATATTCTTGGACGCAATACTACCAAAACCAAGATCTCTGTTCGTTCCACCAACATTGGCAAGCACCTTTAAAGGGGACACTATAAAAGTGAATTTTGGAAAAAAGAACCTAAAAGGGAGTCACCATCCCCCCCTCCCCCTTGGAGCTAAAACAAGCACTACTCCACCTGCCCGACCTCTAAAATACCCTCTCAATCAATAGACCTCTCATGAAAGAATCTCAGGATTATCGGGATTTCCAGTATCAAAAATGAGTGACCAGTTACTTACATCATTTCGGAGGACATCAAATTGTGTGACTTGCCAACCAATGAAATGGAGTCTTCTGCATAACGATGGCCCCACAAGATCCTCAACAGTACCAAGCCTGCACTATCATATCATATGATATCAGAATCTCAAATATATAAACTGATGACCTACAATAATAGTTAAAAAAATTACTCACAAATATTATTGACAAGCAAGCCACTAATAACATGAATAGACACTTCATTGAGTTATATGTTAACTAATTTGCTGCTTGCCTGCTTCTCATGTCTGATCACACCCTCATAGTGCTTTTCAGGGAAAAAAAACGTGTTCGCGTTGTCGCGGGAACGGCTTGTAACGGGGGAATAGAACGTTTCGCGGCCGACGCAGCGTGATTTTTAAAAAAAAATTCACATTAATACGTTCTAATCTTATTTGCATTGTTTTAGTTTATGAAGCATTATTACAACATAATATAATCAAATCTATCAGAATATCATGTTTCATCAGCTATATAATTAAATCATAAAATATTTTTGGTCAATGTTTGAAAAGAACGGATGTAACGGGGATAAAAGCGTTCTAACGCGGCGAGTTCGCGTTACGGAACGGACAACACGGCGAGAAGTATGTGATTTTTATTATGGCGTTCCGTAACGAGATTTCGCGGAACGGCAAACATTCTGTAACGGAACGGGAGAGTTTTAATTCCATGGTGCTTATGCACACAGCTAAGTAGTCATTAGCCAAAACGCAAGATAAAAGTATTTGACCTTTTACAAGGCTATGCATTACAAAAAATTTCTAAGATACATCCAACAGATACACAAGTACAATATTAAAATGTTAAAAATCTAGCCTATCATAGCAATACTTCTCAAGTTCACCTTACACCTAAAGTGTGTACAGAGTTTTTTTTTTTAGGATGCCAATCTCATCTGCACCCAACAGATATACGATCAACCCGGTTCAAATATCTACGAGACATCCCATAACAGATGACATGACAAGTGAAGCGGGTGATGGACTAGGTAGGATGCGGCTGACACTCAACCTGTTCAACTTCAACCTCCTCAGACAACACCCGTTTATCACCCATCCGTTTCATTGAAAAATTTATTTATAGTATGAAACTTAATTTTAGAGGTTGGAAATGCCCAAGATAAAGTATAATCAACCAAAAAGAAGACCCACAGTCAACCAAGCGTTATGCTAGTAAATGACAACAAGGCTATCCCAAATCAAAGGTAATTCATTCATATACACATAATAAGGAATAAATATGACCCTGAAATTAAAAAGAATCAAAAAAGGATGATATACAAATCATTAGCAAAACATTGGAATTTAACAAAGATAATTTCTGCATAAAAAGAGCAACGTTATAAGAAGCCAAAAATGAGCAAGATGCAGATGTAACGCTAAGCATGTATATCAGGATATTAAGAATGCAAGACAAATATTTCATCAGCACCTATAATTAAATAACGTTAAACAAGGGACTCACAGAATCTCATCCCCGACACCAATAACAGAAGCTGTCGGAATACAAGTTTGTAGTGATTCAACATTGCTTGCTCCATTGCTCAGACAAATACTACTGTCAGCTCCATGAGTAGATTTCCTTGCTCTCCCGGCTCTTTCTGATCTTCCATCTGCAAGCATGTATGCCGGTCTATATTCTACTTTACCACTGGAGGGATTACTAACAGACAGCAGCTTATTTGGAACTGTATCATATATACTTCCGACTGAAGTATATCTGCCAAAGGAAAAAGAAAAGGCAGAGAATTACAAATGCTGTTGTGTTTGTCAAATCTCGTACTGGATACAGCATAGACATAGCTAAATAAAGCAAGATAGTGCTTATCTTACTACAACATAAATCCAACAATAGATATTTGATAAACAACATGAATGCATAAAGCTCACTACAGGATGGAAATATTACCCTTGATCATAGAGGCTGCAGTAAGGTACTTTGGAATTCAATAGGAAAGCCCAGACATCTCTATGAAAAGATGAACGCAAACGTAAGAATTCAAGAACTCTAATGAAGCAAAATGACAATGCAACCACGCCAATAAAAAATTCCTCTGGAATGAAAGCAAGATATCAGCAGTTGAAAATGTATTCTCAATAAGTTCCACAGATCACAGATGATACAAGAAACATTCTTCTGATATGGAGACCACAAAGTACTGACAGTAGAATATGACCACAAACCTATAAGACCAATCTAAGATGGGGTTCACTCTCATAAATGGTGGCCATCCAGGAGAACTAGGTGAGAACTGCTCTTGGCCTACCTGCAACATGGTAAAGCGTGATAAAGCATCAATTTCCCATCTTTAAATATGTAACTAAAAGGTCATTCACAGGAAGGGCCTCTGTCATGTCATACCGCTGTAGGATCACCTATACGGACACCTAGAAAAATGGCCCTGATAGGCTTAGTCTTCAGCAAACCCTCCAGTCCAGATTTAAAATCCTGGCGAATGATATCTAATTGCAAATTATAGCTGCGCAACACATCGGTAAACTAATAAGAGTTTACACAAATATAATATTTTTTAGACATATTCTCATCAGCACAAAGATATTAAAGTTGTAATGATAGAGGCACAAGAGAATTGTAGTTCAAAAATAATAATTTACACTCAAAACAATTAGATAAATAGAACTCCCTTACGTAGTAGCTGTTTCATAAGTGAACGAGTTTATTTCAGGAAAAGCACTAGGGCTCTCAAAATATATTGTCCTAATTGCAAATTTGCACTGATCATGTGCAGGATCTTCATCATGCTTTGCTTGCTTCTGTTGGTGCAGATAATGCCCAGCTCTTAGTAGATGCAACAAAACCTGCAATAAAATGAATTATAAAACCTCAACGAAGAAGAAAAGTTCCAAAACATGCATCTCCAAATTAAGATAACCTACAGTTGAATCTTTCCCTCCATTGAAGCTGAAAGCTACCTCTTCAATGCTGCCATAGATAAGAGTTAAGTAAACATTTGAAACAATTAGAGTATTAGACAGAAGTTAGACAATATGTAAGCGTAAACAAGACAAAAATAAATAAATTTGAGCAAGCATTATTAAGAAAATCGCAGTTTGAAGAGTAGTGCATCCCAAAAGAAATGTAAGATAATGCAACAGTCCACTAGTAAACTTTTGTTCTATTCCTTTTAGTTTTTACTTTTGTTCTTTTTCTTGTTGTGCAAGTAACAAAATTGCATGTTTCCATTGTCCAACTTATAATGAGCTCTCTTCTTTCATAAAGATAAATAATGTACCTATAAGTTTATGTTTAATATAACAAGGAAACAATAGTAATACTTCAAGGAGACATATAACATAGATTAATAAGTTAAAACAATTGCACATATTGATTTATGAAGACAGTGATGGGCATAAAAAACAATTCTAAAAGATACAAAATTTTAGAAGCCAGGTTCCCACTCCATCAAAGAAGACTGCCAACTAGCACCACGTTAGGACTTGTTATTAATATAATCTGCACTATAAGTAGAGTCATCCAGTATTAGGGACACAAGGAACCCTCTACAGAAGGTGGCAGCCCAAATGGCTTGCCAGTCCCATTAAGGATCCATTGTCCCATTTTATGTCTTATCTTGTGTCCCAACCCCTTCTCTTTTCTCACATAACCAATTTTAGCTAATGTGTCCAAAAGAGAAAGGGTTGAGAGACAAGATGGGACACAAAATGAGACATGAGATCTCAATTGTGCCTAGTCTTATTCCATATTTAGATGTTTAGTTTTGTACTCACACCTTTTCTTGTTCTTGGTTTTCTAGCAATACATTCTGGCACTTTACCACAATAAACAAAAGAAAAGCAGTAGCAGGTTACATCATGTCATCAAAGAGTCTCTTATTCCCCTTATCCCACATTGTAAACCCTATTAGACTTTTCAAGGTCAAAATTCAAATTTTTTGACGTCATTCTTATAGATATTTTGAAAAACCATTATTATGATGAATCTTATTATATCTCACTTTGTGTATTTTGAAATATCAACTTTCCATAATTTTTACATCTGCATAAGTGCGATTATTAATGATTAAAGATGTGTTTTGGTGCCTATGAATAATCAAATAGGGCTTATATTTTGAGGCCCACAAAGTAAAAACGCTTCCCTCACGCAAAATGCTATATTAGTTATTTGCACTAAATTGAGACTAGGGAAGGAATGTACTAGAAAATTCCACCTTGTTAAAGATTTTAGTAGAGAGTAGAAACTAGGGTCGATTATCGGTTGAGCCGAGCCCGAATTGTGGTATGCTCGGCTTGTGTTCGCTTAAGTTTATTCGACCTCGAGCCAAGCTCGAAGCTTAACGAGCCGAACTTTGTTTGAGCCGAACTTTGTTCGAGCCGAACTTTGCCAAAAGTTAAACGAGCCGAGCTCGAACTGTTCACGAACAGGCTTGACTCTTTATCACCCCTAGTTTTTACATGTTTTCTTTGTTTTTCCTTTCTTAATATTTGACATTTATAGGTTTTCTTTTAGACAATGGAACTATTAACTTATTATTGTGTGATATCTAGGTTAATATATTTATGTATATATATAAATATAATGTTTTTCTATATAAAAGTATAATCGAGCACGTTCACGAGCTTCGAGCCGAGCTTTGCCTAGCTCGCCTCGGCTCGTTAAAGTCTCGAGCCGAGCCACCACAAGCCGAGCTTTGACCGAGCCGATCCCGAACTGTTCGCGATAGGCCAGGCTCATTATCACCCCTAGTAGAGACTATGCATCGTTTCTCTAGACATAGAAGAGAAGCAACACAAAATATAAATCATATTCACTTGCTAAGGTGAGCTCATGCAATATAAAGGACGAAGGGAAACATCTTTTGTATAACGGCCAAAGCAAAGCTTTGCCTTACATAGAGGTTTGCCATTGTTGACATTACATAAGTTTAAACATCAATATAAAGTGTAGTACTTATATAAGGAAATTTATGCACGATTGATAAATGATAGTAAAAAGCCATAATTCTGGAAAACTTGCATAATTAAAGCAATTTTTGAACTTAAAATTGATTTGTCCCTCTTATACGAGCATACATTGGATAAAAATAAAATCTTTAAAAATAACAAAAGCAAACTGATCGTTTTGCAAAAGTAAGCAGGTTTAAAAGTTTTTGGATTTCCTATCGATCATAAGCTATCTATTATACCATTTTCAAAAACTTTTGAAAATTCATAAATAAATAAAAAATCAGCTCTTGAGATTAACAGCTGAATTTTGTGAAACTGGTCTGGTCACCCTTCTTTGATCAACTCCATAATTTTACCCTTTGATTCTTTCTGTCTCCTTTTCTTATAATGCTCCTATTTCCTATCCCACAAGGCTACTTGTGGGCTCTACTCTAGGTCAATATATCATCTAGGGGAGACAATTAGCTTTATGCGTAGTCAATTGATAATTCACATATTAGGTCATACTTATAACACAAGTGGATTACAATCCTAACTTACCAAAATTCACAATATTGGATCTATATTAATGTTGCAGGAAGTTATACTATATTTGATACCCGTCTCAAAGAAGGCATGCACAAGCAAAGCAAGTTTTGATGCTGCAGTTACAACCTTTGGAAAAAAATCCTGTAATCATATGATAGGCTCCAGATAGAGATTAATTGAGAAGATTACAGCTCAATAATTTTGCTGATTCTAATTTGAAGAAACATTATATGTCAACTCAAACAACCAAATTTTAAAAAATGAAGACGCAAAATCAAGGATATGCATTAAGTCACTTTCTCTTGGCGGCAGTGATACATGTAATAACACAACCTATTCAAGATGAGATACAAGGATGTATGTTGTTTGCAGATGATATTATATTGGTGAATGACACTAGAGATGGGGTTAATGCTAAATTGAAATGATACATTGAGTGCGATTTTAGTAATTAGAGGAGGAAGTGAGCTGGGAATACAGTAACATTAGATGGAGGCTCTGCCTCTGACATTGTTCTTCTAAAACGTAGAATCTTATCTGCATGAAGTGCAATTCCTTTCAACTAAACTCCAATTGCATCTATTTCTCTAACAACAAACTACTCATGAGAGTTTCAGGATCCCAAAACACATTGGCAAGAACTAGGACAATTTCCTGATCAATGCAAAATAAGACAATGATGGTCTCATGGAAAATGTCCCAATCTGCACGAAATTAACTCATCCATGCTTACTGAGGGTTTTTATTGCCATATACATAGCAAACTTATTCATCTGGTATTAATCACTAGTATTTCATAAAACCAACATTATCACCAATTCAACATTCATAAAATTCATCTGGCAGAAAAGCTATTCGTGCAACTTGGGAATTTTCTAAGACTCCTCAAAAACCCAAAAACATGTCAGAAAAACATCAGCCCACATTAAAGCAAATCTGTGGGAATACTATGAGCTTGATCAATTCAATTCGTTTCACACAATTGACATCCATCCTACATCAACATTATCCACACTACCAAATAATCAATCATGTAAAAAAGCACACAAGTTCATAAAATCAGAAAGATAAAAAAAAAACCCATAAAAATAAATCAACTACATAAAACACAGATGAAATAATCATACTTGTAAAGAGCAAGAGCTCTCTGAATGACATAAACAGCAGTGTTGTACTTAGTTTTCAGCCTTCGATCATTGCAATCTCCAATTGCTTTGTCGATCTCCATTTCAATCACTGCAAAAAAAAGATGAAAACTTTAGATCAAAAACAATAGAAATAGCAAATGGGTTGACTATTTGATTGAAATTTAGAGGGTTTGATAAACTTACAAAATACAGCAGATTTAAGCAGAGAGAAAAGTAAAGTAAGAGTTTTTATTGGTTAGAAGATTTCCCACGAAAAGTTTGGCTAAATTGAAATTGGGTGTGCGGACAAAATGAGCATGGAAGATATGTCATTCAGAATCCACTGGTACTGCTTCTTTATCTTCGGAATGCATTTGGATTTGGGACTGACTTTGGCCGTTTTCTCTTTTTCCTCTTCTTGCTAATTTTTTTTGTCCTCTCTTTTTCTCTTTTTTTTTTTTGGGTTTTACCAACTTTTTATGTGAGTCAACTTAACTAAACTAGTTTCCCTAAAAAAGAAAAGTTTAACGAGTTACAATTGTGTGGACCTGGTCCACATTAATATTAATATGGACCAAAGACCCACACGTGCCAATGAAGCCTAGCAATACCACCCGACAAAAAAACTTTTCGTCCGCATTTACTCACCCTCCTCTCTCTAGTCACCTTATCCCTACTCACTTTCTCTCTTCCAATTTCACTATTCTCGTCACTTTTCCCCGCCCTTTCTCTCTCACACTCATTGGTGAAGAGTCTACACCGATATTGTTAATTGGAGCAACATTTTTCATACTTGGTTTTAATTACCCTCTGAAGATCCCAATCTCGTGAATTAGGGTTTTCAATTTTTCTTCATTGCTCATCGATTGGAATCTTGTTTTTCATTTTTGCTTTCGTTGAAGTACAATAGGCGTTTATAGTGGTTGTAACAAGGATCGTAATGCATGCGATGAATTGATAGTGTTTTTTCGATGCTCATTGTTGTCGATGCTTTTTTTTTGTAGAACTTTGAGTTATGGTACCGAATTGGATGTTTTGGAGATGATTTTATTTCGTGTATATTGTTATATAGATTTACTGTAACTATGACTTCAGAGGAGGTCACTATATTTAAATCTAAGTATACGTTGATTAAAGCATGTTTTTAGGTAAATATAGTAACTATCATGCAAAAGGATAACTATATGTTTGACAATGAGTTTTTTTCCTGAAAATTGAATAATATACTTAAAAACTCTTACATATATAAAATAAATGTCACTATGACATAAAGAAGGTAACTATATGTCCATATAATAAAGAATAAATAATAAAAACTATAAGTAAAACATAGTTACTTTTAAAATGACATAGTAACCATTTATAAGTTAATTTGTTCTTATAATAAATAAACAGTAAGTATCATAATAATCAAATACTTAACGGTAAGCCAGTAACTACAACTTATAAAAAGGTCACTATATCCTAAAATACGAATAGCACAAACAAAATTATAACTTAGTTACTGATGTGCTTCACATTGACAATAAACAATAATGTTGATGAAGGTATTTCAGGTTGGTTAGATGGGAAACACTTGATAATATATATGAGTTATATTGTCAACATGCAATCACTGTAGGATTTAGTGTAAGTGTGAAGGAAAACATGGAGTATAGAAATCACACAAAAGTTTCTTCTATGCTCAGATAGCGAGACTACAATGGTGTGAAATGAGCTTTTCAAGAACTGCCTTCCTCCTTCTTGGTCAATTCAGGGCATGGTTATCATGATATTGCTTATTAGGTATATCCTTCTAGATGAACTTATTTTCGCAATGTGACATGCTTCTTTGAATTTGCAGGAGCCTTACTTCAATTGGAATTTCTGGAACTTTTCTCCTATCATATGTAAACTGAAGTTCTTCAATAGATTCTTCAATTGAGAGGCTTTGGAGATTTATAAATGTAATAGCCTGAATTTTTAAGCATGTTCCATTATTTTGTTAGCTATATTAAGTCTTCATCAGGCTTTGGTCCTTTGAGTAGTTAGAATTCTCTCCAACATCATACTAGGATAAAAATTGGATAAGAACTAACATTCTTAGTGGTTAAGAAAGCAAGTGGATAAGCTCTAACATTCTTAGTGGTTAAGAAAGCAAGTGGATAAGCTCTAACATTCTTAGTGGTTAAGAAAGCAAGTGGATAAGCTCTAACATTCTTAGTGGTTAAGAAAGGTCAAAGAGGATAAGCACTATCATTCTTAGTGGTTAAGAAAGCCTTGAGAACCAATAGATAAGTTACAAAGCATTTGAGAGCCTTATTCCTTAAGATTATGAAAATCGCATAGAGACCGTTTTATCGGGTAACAATGAACCTCTAGTTAAAGAGCCTTTTTGGGTTGAATCCGAGCTCGTAACCTAATCAAACTTGACATATGTTATGTTTGGGATGTTGTAAGGTTAAAATGGTCATTAACCATCAAAATATACGTGGCTTAATATGGTAAGTTCCTTACTTAGTAAAATCTGGCCAGCTAAAATATCAGTTCATACCTATCCTCAAAGAATGCTTCTTAGCATTGCTTGAGTGTCGATCTCTTAAAGATCTTTGCATGCATGAAAGCCAACACATTAAGCTAACACCTCAAGCAAGAATCACTCGAAACTCCAAGAAACCGACCTCACCCGTAAGAGGTTTCCTCCCCGGGGGTACCGCCGCTGCCTGCGCTCTATAAATGACTCTGTTTTGGTTTTTCGATTCTTTCTCTTAAAATTTCTTCTTCAACACCTACTTCTCTTTACATACAACTCTTCTAGACATAATTCCTTAGTGTTTCAAGCTTTTAGTAGAGTTTTCAAGTCTTGGGAAGTTGTAGAAAACTCCATAGAAACATCAAGCAACCGCAGTAAGTACAACTTTGTATCTCTCTTGTACTTAGCTTAGTATTTCATGTTCTAAAACTTGTGTAAACTAATTCCTAGCACTTTACATATTCAGGGAAGTTGTAGGAAGGATAAAACCACTTGGAATAAGGAGTTTGAGTTACATTAAGCACCCTAAGTGAAGGTACGCACTTAGTTTGGATTGTAACCTAGAGTTTTTCCTACCTATGGTCAAATGATTGTTTCTTTCTATTTTGAAGCATGATTATGAAATGAAATATATTATGATATGCATATTAGTATGTGTGCTTTGAGTATATGACATGGATTTGGCATGCTATGGTTCACTTGAGATGTTTTACTTAGCCTAAGCTAGGCTTAAACACTAAATTGCCATGTTTATGCTTTTAATTGGAATTTGTTAAGTATATGGAATTGTATGGTAATGAAGTACTAAATGTCTTGGATTTTAATCGCGGAAGCGAGGCGTGAGCATACACCGGGTTAGGGGCGGGTATTCCCTAACTTGTTACCCAACCAGAGAGGGAAATCCCGGCGGAAGTGGGACATGTCCAGATTAAGTCTTGCAAGGCGAAGGTAAAAGGTGGGGTGACGACCCTCAACGGTTTGCTACGCTCGCGGTCATATCAAAAGATTGATCTTATGAAATCTCTAAGTAATTGAAGTGATTATGACTACTTGCTATTATGACTATGTGTTATCAATTAGTTTTCAAAATACACCTAAACTTGTATTTTCTATTACACAAGGTGTACTCGCTTTCTACGATAGTGTTGTCATTTCGTGGCCCGTCACTTGGTGGGTGGCAGAGTCAAACTTTGTTGCGGGATTGTGTTGGAAGCCGAATCGAGTTGAGAGCAAAGTTATGATTCGAATTGTGTATTGTGGGTTAAAGTTCGAGATTTAAGTTTGTATATAGAGGAGTTTATTTAGAATTACTTATGACATAGTTTATTCTTTTGCCTTGAAATTGGGGTTGCATGACTATGTAATTGAAGCCTTTTATAAAGGATATTGTTTTGTGGGCCCATAACCCACGAGTCCGGGATCGTATATTTCAGGTTGTTTCCGCTACGAGTGTTATCTAATTCATAAATGATTATTATTATTTTGGTGCCAATTGAGATTTGTGATTACTAAGCGAGTTAAGCTAGCAGCTCGGGAATCGGGCTGTTACAATAAAGTTGAAATTTTTCGAATACATTGTAAATGTTTTGTCCACTTAAAGAATAATTAGATTGTTAACAAGCAAACTTTGAGTGGTTATATGTACCTAGTAGCAGCTTATGTTCTATAAGCCTATTAGCTCAATTGGTTGAGCCCTGTGTACATGCGTTACAGTAGGATGTAGGTTCAAATCCTACATAGGCTATTGGTTTCAAAACATATTAAAACCTCGATTATTGAATGTCAAGCATCGTCGACATCATTACCAAGGAAAACAAATAATTCATTCTTCGCATATTGATGTAACCTTTCAAGACCAGCCTCGCCTCACCTTCACATAGAGAACATTAGGTGTGGAACAATCCGTCTTTATATTCTCTAGGACAAACTAGTTCCACAATGCTATAGATACAATATAGTGACCCCAAATTATATGTTATACACATAGTGACCTCTATATAAACATAATCACCCTTTTTAATACAAATAGTGACCCCCTATTTATATGTAATAGCCTTTCTTTATATATATAGTGAGCTCTATTTAAATATAATCACCCTTTTCATATCATAGTCACCCTTATTTAAATATAACCACCCGTTTTCATACATATAGTGATGCCTTGAATGTCGTTCGTCCGCCTCACATGATTAAAATGGAGCAATCATGCAAATTGAGTCGGTCTTTTGAATCTTTTATTTGTAGTCATGTTACCCTTCTTAATATATAGTGACCATTTTTATAATATAGTCACCATTTTGTAACATAGAGACATATAGTTACTCTTTATCATAAATATCCTTACATATTTTATGTTTTCTATTGTGGTGTTTTTACAATAAGTTGTCATGATTGAAGGTGCTTCTACTTTCAAACATAGTGATCACGTTTCTCAATATAGTCACCTCTTTTAGTGTATAGTTAACACTTATTATAGTCACCCTTCTTGTACAAATAGTTACTCTTAATAGTCATGCTTTTTCACTAGTTATCATAATTTAAGATATCTTAAACAATTTTCTCAAAACTTACCCATTTCATAGACAAAATAATATCAAGCAAGATTTATGTTTCATAACCTATGTAGGATTCGAACCTACATCATTGTGCAATTGCACATAGCTCTACCCATTGAGCTAATAGGCTTTGCCTAAGCTAAAGGAAACGCTTCTTAGAATAAAAGAAAGAAAAGGAAACACTATAAAAGCTTCATATCATCATCACTAAGTTCATGCTTTAAGGTGCATTCTGGCCATATTAGAGAAAACTCACTTATGGATGCAATACAATTATTGATAGAGATGAAATCATGCCATTCTACATATAGTAATCATTTTATTTTCGAAATTGTATCCTTAGTTGCAACATAGTAAATATTTTCTATATTATAGTGATCAAATAATAAGGAATGTTTTTATTTTCAAACTATTATGGTTAGTTTTTAGCATAGTGACCTTTTTTTCGATATTATAGTGATCACAGATTAAGGAACCTTTTTATTGTCGAACTAGTATGGTTAGTTCAAAGATAGTGACCCTTTCGTATTATAGTGATCAAACAAGAAGCAACATTTTTCTTTTCGAACTAGTAAGGTTAATTTAGCATAGTGATCTTTTTTTATAATATGGTGATCAAACAAATATGAACATTTTTATTTTCAAAATTGTATCCTTAGTTGCAAACATAATAACCTTTTTCTATATTATAATGATTAAATGAGACGGAACATTTTTATTTCCAAGTGCTAGTATCATTAGTTTTTGCATATAGTGAACTTTTCTATATTATAGTGATCAAACAAGAATAAACATTTTTATTTTCAAAAATGTATCCATAGATACAACATAGTAACCTTTTGTTATATCATAGCGATCAAACAAGAACGAATTATCTTTGCCATTACTTGTATTCCGAAATATTATCAACACAATACATGAATAAAAATCAGGTGTTGCGTAATAAATAGCCTAGAACATCACTCTACTACATACATTGACCATTATAGATGGAATAGTAACCCTTATAATTATGAACATTACAATTGCCATTAATTCTACACATGGAGACGACTAAAATGGTAGCATAGTGACCTCTAAATTGTGAATAGCGACAACGACTAACATCTTATCAGATTAACACATCGCAAAAATCACAAAATCAAACATCACAAAATGCAGTAAAATAACATCAAAGTTATTATTATACATGGAAACCCTAATTTTGTAGACTAGTAAAATCAAACACTAATTTGTGGCCATAAAAGTTGAAATCAAGCAAAAGTAGAAAATAAAGCCCCTAGAAAAATCAACTAAAACATCAATGTCGAAAATATGCACATAAAAATACAAGTAAACATCAACAACATGTAATTTGATACAAAATTTGTGAATCAAGTAAATCGGATTCAAAAAACAAGAAAAATTAAGATGAAATACCTCATCGAACCCCAATCACAATTGCTCCTCGTCTTTGGCGACATTGTAAGAGAGGAGAGAGAAAATTAAGCTTCAAATTGAGGAGAGAAATTGAAGCAGCAAATTAGTTGCGAATATGGAATCTCAAGCTCGTGAAACTGAGGCGAGAGAGAAGAGGAGAGAGAATTTCATTAGAAGCTCGTAAATCTGGAAGCTAGAAAAGAAAAAGAAGGAAGTTTGAGGGAGGAGGTTGAACCAAAAACATCGCACGTGCGAAATGATAAAGGAAAGAGAAAACGCTTTCTCTTTTGGACTTCGGTTCACAATAAGTTATTGTGGACTGAGGTTCATTTAAGAATTTTACAAGTTTAACTGAACTAGCTAGTTATTGGATCGAGAAGATATTCCAAATTTATATATCTATATCTATATCTATATACATATATAAACCTAGAAAAATGAGCTTACGTGTCATGCCCATAATGAATTTGCCAATATGTCGTTTAAAGAAAGAGCTTTTGCCACGTGTCTTAAACATGCTAGAGTTTTGTCACGATTTATGCATTGTCTAACTAATGGCCATGTGGCGTCGAATTTGAATCTTAATTGAGACAAATTTGTTAAGTTTTAATCTCTATCATAATCAAATCCACAATATATGGCAATAGTAATTAGTATGTGCGATTAATATTTTATATTTTCGGCAATTGTATATGAACATTATTGATTATATATAATAGATGGATTGGCAAATTCAATTTCACGTTTTGATGGCGATCTCCGATAATTAATCTCAAAAAATCAGCATTTTCTAGACAAGAATCACGAAAAAATTGAAGGAAAATTAAACAAGCTTGATTTACACCATCAAACAATGACAAACATACGCCCCACCACCCACCACCTCCTATATTAATGGATTTGTGAACAATATCACAAAGTGGGGAAGAAAACATAAGATCAAATCAAAAACCCAAAATTGTGTAGATTTAAGGCTAATTTTCAAAAGATAAAAGCAAGCTTCCAGGCTCGGCGAAACTCAAACGACGAGCAAACGACCAATTTTCCGGTAAATATGTAAGCACGCAAAATCAAATTTCCGATGAAGATGTAAACTAGCAAGTAATTTCCAGCAAAATGAAAATGTTGATCGCCTTTTCCCTGCAAGTTAAAAACATAGCGCGAGATGAGATGAAAATAAATGGCAAGTATAATTCCAAAAGTATAGAGTTATTTTCCTTTGGCTTTAGATTTTCCCCTCAACTTATATTGAGATGTTTACAACCGAAGTGCAATTGATCCGGAACAGGCTGCGACTTTGCAAAGTGATTGGAGTTTGGTAAAAGAGATTTTTATAGGAGAGTAGAGACTTTATGGAGAGAAAAGGTATGACCGGTATGCATAGTGAAGATGTTGACCACCATTTACTACAAAATTCAAGGTTTTCACCTTTGTTCACCTATGTTGAGATTTGATGGTCTAAACTAAGACCAAGAAATATTACTATGTTCTTCGTTTAAATTATACTAATTTAAATTGAATTGTACTTCCAATGTACACACTAATTAAAAAAGAAATTAGATATGAGTGTAGGAGTGAATTTAGATGTAATTGAGCTTTCAATTTGTTAATAAACATTAATATTTTTTCTGTTCTTTATTAAGTAACATATGAGTTTAATTCACTTTTTAAAGAACTAAAAAAGACCGCAGGGTTGGACAAAAGTACCTATATGGGTGGGTCATTGATGAGAGTATTAGTTAGATTCGGGAAGGGCGATTTAGTCCATTGGACTAACTTTTATAATGAAAAAGACCATGTAGTATATGTTGCAATTAATAAAAACCGAGGAAGTATATACATATAAAATATGGTGTTCCTTGCCTAAAATTTATGTTACTTGATATTACACTAGAGCAAAACCATATGTAACACCCCCAAAATCCATACACGTCTAAACTACATTGCATCGACTTTGGGAGTGTTACCGCCGCGATGAAACGCAAGGCTTATTTAAAAATAAAACATTAGCTTACTCTTTATTATAAAAACTAAATTGCACTGAAATAAAATGCTAACTTAAACTACAACTCGGAATCACAATGACCCCTTTTATTCAAACCATAAACCGAGTAGAATATAAATAAATTGTAGAAGATTAAATCAAAATACTTTAAAAGTTTATAAACCAAGGTGAATATCCCCCGTATGCCCAAACTCATGCAAAGATCACCAAAGATACCTAATCGCTCCCCATTGAAACACCAATGGTTCATCACAAGTCCACAAATAACAAACAATCGCCTATGCCGAGTACGTACATAATCGGCTACATCACACACTAAACATAATCATAATAATAATAACAATTCCTAAACATGATTCTACAAAAACATTAAATTCCGTTTTACAATTTATTTGGCATCGAACGGGCACCGTCATCTTTCTAGAATCATACGGGCTACTTAATCCTTAAAAGACAAATTGGTCTATTAGATGAAATGTAAATATGGTTTCGGTTCCGTCTCCACATCCATCACCTTAGTATGCATACCCCCAAGATCGTACCTTAACCTTCCGCCTACTTGAGTTATCAAAATTTATAAGGACACTACCGTCGTCACAAAAGGCTCCGCGTAGGAGTATAGAACAAGTCCCACACTCCCCTCATTGTTCATACTTGTAGGGATTCCAACTACAAGTTTATCGCCAAAGATCCTTCTTAGTGTTATTCATTCATACAACATTAAGTATATAATCATTTAATTTTCCTTCTTAGGTACATTGCTCAATTCTTTAGTTTAAGCAACTTCTTATAACATCCTTGCTACAACATAGATCATAGGATTCCAATCCAATTCTCATTTCATGCTTGTGATACGATAGAATTACGTATACCAATAATAATGCATTCCAACTCACAAGTCATACAACAAGTAAATACATACGATTTCCAATCGATTTCATGTTACCAAACAATCCATCAATCATAACCATACAATTGTTCCCTATCATAATTCTAGGTTCCAATGAAAGAATTCATAACCTAAACATGATACTATCATATCCAATTGAACTAGTACGCGTACGCACCTTGTAACTGGAGAATCTTCGCCGACTACTTAATACGTTCCGCTTATGAAATTGGGACCTAATCGAATAATAAAAGTATTTTAGTGCTAAGTCCTTGATATTATTAAAATAAAAAATCAACTTAACTAACTATGTAAAACTTAGTGTTTCGAATAATAAAATAAACGTTCTGTTGTTTAAACTTTCTTTCATAAACTTTATTGAAACTAACATATTTAGGACATAATAATATGTTTGCAAAACTGACTTCTTCTAACTTATATTATACTTGTTCATAACCACAAAACTTAAACAACTATATATAAGTATTATAAAATCAGAATTAAGAAATAACATCCTCCTAAGAACAAATAGTATAATCCTAAATCCGATTTCCTTTAACTTTTACTATCCTTTATTTACAAAACACTTAAACCATTATACACAAGTATTATAAAAATCAGATTTGAGAAATATAATCATCATAAGAACTACAACATAATTATAAATCTGATTTCTTTTACTTATGATCACAAAACTTATATAAAGATACATAAGAACAACAAAATCAAATTTCATAACTTAATTTAAAGTAGAAAAGAAAAGAAATCCTTTGTTTTTATAAAAGTATACCGGAGTGCTTGATGTCTCCGACGAACCATCGCGCGACTCGCGAACCCGACTGGACGTGCAGCACCACCGCACGGCTCGCAAACCTCGACGAGCAGCCCACTCGACCTTCACACTCGAGCCACCAACAAGGGAACCCGCGCGAACGAACCTGACACGAGCCTCGTGCGCGACCTCCGGTGGAAAGTGACAACCTAAGTGACCACTGGGACGCCAACCACCAACCACGGGCCGACTTGCCGACCTCCCGCGAGACGAACCACGACTCACAACTCGAGCCACTCGAATCTTGCACGCGACAACTTCCGGAAGCACCGCACTACACCTCGCGCAACACGACCCGCCGGACCTCCGCAAAACCCCGCGAACTCCGCCGACGCATGCACTCAGCACCGACGCCGGGAAGGGGATATGAGAGAGTAGGCAGAGAGAGAAGAAGAAGAGAAAAGGAGATGGAGAGGAGAAATAACGTGGAAGAAGAGAAGAGAGGGAGGAGAGAGAAAATCTCTTGGGTAAAAAACTACCGACTTGAAGTAGTGAATAGAGTTTTTTATATCTATTTATAGCATGAGAAACCTAGGTTTAATGAATTTGCTTCCAAATCAAATTCCGATTTCTTGTTTTATTTTCTTGAAAAACAAAACCAAAACTGAATTATAATATAGTTAGGTACAAAAAGTAGTTTGTATTTTCTTATTTGTAAAAACATAACTCAAAAAATACTGAGTATTACACCATAATTTTGTTTGAGAAAGTATTTAAATAAGTAATATTGTTATCTTTATTTGGCAATGTTCTTTTCATTGAGGGAGTACGTTCATTAAAAATGAAGTTATATTATCATTTCTTCCATTTATTCATTTTTGAACCATAATGGATAAACTTTCTTAGTGATTGATATACATAAATACACCATTAAATCAATCTACTCGATTTAATCAATCCCATTGTAACCATCTAATCGCATCCCGAAAAGCTCAAATACATCATGAAGAGAAGAGAGAAAGGTCTTACCTTTCCTTGATAATGGCCTTAATTAACAAGATCGGGTCTTAAGGACAATCGAGATATTCCACGGACTTATGTATATAAATAAAAAAACATTTACGCAAACCACCAATTAAAGAACACCTATGATATTTCTCATCACTATCTTTCTTATTATTTCAGTACTTATTTGTTCATTGTAAATATCACAACATATTAAATATATTGAATTGAAATAATTTGGGTTTTATTTTTTTTGCCTTTTAATAAATATGATTAATATTCATTGTGAACATATATTTTTCTCACTCACGCCCGAACACCATGTTTTATAGAGTGGGACAATCCATCTTGATCAGAAAAGAATCAATAGAAAAAGAAAAAATCAAAATTGATTATTTTTATATGTAAAACAATTGATATAGATATTTAAATTTAGTATGATAAATAAAGATATAAATTTACATGATTTAAAATTGAGTTTGAGATAAGTTTGAACACTAAAAAATTAGTCAAAGTTAATTAACTTACTCTAGGCAATGTACGTGCTTTTATTTCAGTTGTCAATTCTAGAAATAATAAATATATTACAAATTATTATAAATAACAAACGGGTCGTAAACCAATTTCAAATCATATTTTCAATACTAGGTTATACTCCTTTGTTCCACAAAGATCTTCCTATTTGCACCTTTCACTTTTGTCAATATATTTTGTATGATTAATATCTTTAATTACATATTAATAAAAATTACAAAAATTTGATATTCTTAATGTACATATTTAGACGATTCAAATAAGACCTCACATGACTATTTTATATAGTATATTGGAAAGAATTTAGAAGATTATGTTTAGTTATGAATAGTGTCAAATTTGTAAATGGAAAGATTTTAGAAGAACGGAGGGAGTAAACTTTATTTGAAAAACAAGCTAATAGTTTTAAAATTATCTTAGAATTGTTCAAATGATATTCTCAAATTTTGTAAACATTGACGATAGGCAATGCGGTATTGATAGTTACATGTAAAAAAATATTTATTCCTTCTCTAAGATTACATTAACTTCTTTTCTTCCGGTGTCAAAATTTGAAATATTTCATATAATCAAATTTTTAAAACATTGTATGTCTTAAAATATTAAGTATGATATGCTTGGATCCATTTGTTAGGAATAATTCGAAAAAAAACTAATTATCAAATGTCTTCATTCAAGACCTTGAGAAAACAACATTCGAGCATCAAACGAGTCAATATTTTTTTCTCCAAATAAGTAAATAAGTATTTAATCTTTGATTTCTTGTACACAACCATCCATTTTTTGGAAGATTGTACATATGTGATCTTTATTTATAATTTGTCGTTTTTAAGTGTTATTTCTCAAACATATATGGATTTAGCTTTTATATTCTTAACTTTTATATCATTATTCTTATATATGGGTGTGTATTCTATATGTTTCAAAACCAAGCTGGTAATGTGGGGTGTAGTCATAAATCAAGCAATTTTTCTTCCGTGAGCATCTCAATTTGCAAGAGAAAATAGAATAACATACGATTCAATGTTTCATAGTGTCAATTATAGGGAAGTAATAACAATAGTACTATTTATTAATCATTGTAAATAAAGTTTTATATAATTCATAGTTGTTGGACACACGGGTCATAAGCCAATTTTAACTATTCTCAATACAATATCGTTGATGCAAGACAACAAGAGAGAGGGGTTGAGCGGGACCGAGGAGAGGGGAATGAAAGTGCTTGCATGATTGAGTGGCAGTAGTGGTGCGAATTGTGATTTTATAAAGTGCTCTGTATTGAAGCAATGAGCATAGCAAAAGCTTCTTCGCCTACTTTTTTAAAAATAAAGTTGCTCACATGTTCTACAATGACAATAGCTACATGAGTCACCGAATGCACGGGTCATATGCCGATTTTAAAATATATTGTTAATACATGATATGATTATAGAAACTTTAAATCACGAGCTAATTTTTAAACCATGATTTAAGGAGAAACATCCTAAAATCTTAAATTTATAATATGAAAATTTTCCGTACATTTTGATGTGTTTTTTTGTTTTATTTACGTATTTATAAATTTATATATCACAATCATAAGATTTTTAAACTTTAAAAATGTTGTAACAAAGGATTTTTTATATATCATGAAATATAATTTTTACATTTTATATCCATTGAACTTTAAACGCATGGATTCTAATAATGATGGAATCAATAAATTTGGAATAAAAAAAACTATTTAATAAACAAAACAATTCATATGCATTATGCATGGGTCCAAATAATATCTACATAAAATTAAACCTCCCGTGTATTTTGCACGGGTTAAAAACTAGTTATTTGATAAAGCAAAAAGATGCATTGGTTGGAGTTGATAATTGGATTCTAGTCATGAGTAAAAGTCGTAATTTGATGATTGGAAATGTACATTGAGGATTCGAGAGGTTGAGACTTCTTATAATTATATCTTTCTTAATTTTATGAGTGATATATATAAGGGTTTCTAAGGAAATGCACCATGTAAACATTTGAGAGAGAGGAATGCAACGTGTGGGGTTTTAATTTTCCTAATTGTGGTTAACAAAAAAATGAATAAGGTGTTTTATTCATATTGTAATGCATAAAGAACATCTGAACTTAACTCTTGAGTTCCATTAAACCCATAATATCATTTTCTTTTTTGATAAGAGAAGTAATTAAAGGATAAGAGGAGCAATGGACACATTTGTACCTTCAATACTATTGCAGATTGAAATTTCACCATGCATTGACGAGTAGTTGCGAATTCTGAGTAGTTAGCTTTCAATGTACGTGTGTATTGCAATTAAATATTCTAATTTTGTTGTTAACTTAATCTTTTGTTTTTTTTTTTTTGGTAATCTAAAAGCTTCTAATAATTCAATTGCTAAGTTTTCTCAGAAGTAGATAAGCTTCATTGATATGTTGAGAGTTTTATATTTTCTATACAAGGTTTTGGGTTCAAATCCTATTATAATGAAAATTATTCATTAATGTAAGTAATAGCTTTTACATGAGAGATAAGTTCTATGTGGGGAAAAAAAACATGTCATGCCACAAATGACATGGTATCATATCAATACTGGGACGGGCACATGACGAGCTGCATGTACTTTAATGATATACTAATTGTGGGGACTCGCACGATACTCCCTGGGTAATTTAATGAGATAAAAAGAATGTAATGTTTATGGTATGCATGACATTTCGTCCCACTTTATTGAGGGGAACACATGGCGGCTACGCTTGCTCACGCGTTTTAATAATATACTCCCTCCGTCCCATATTATAAGTGCTTTTTTTTCCACTGTATTAAGGTACAATAGAATCTAAGAAAATATAAAAAGTGTGTTTCGGTTCTATAAAATAAATGTTATTGGGAAAAGGCGTTTTAGGAGAGAGAATGATAATAATTGGTGAAAGAAAGATTCAAATACATTTACTCAATTCAACCCTTGGGTTGAATAAATCAAACAAAAATACTATTTTGTCAAGAAATAAATAATGGTGGCACAATTTTTTCAGGAAAAATTAAAAAAAGATGTGAAATAAAATGGATTAACAAAAAATAAAATCGGGACACTTAAAAAGAAGCACTATAATACGGGACTGAAAGACTAGTTATTTGCCAATTAAATTGTTTTTATTTTGATTATTTTTCTTTGAGGAGAAATTTTTTTATTATCTTATTCATCGAAGTTAATGATTTGATTTGATATCTTCTACCTTAACCGCGTATTTTCGGTATCCGAATTTTTTGCATATATCCTTGAGGAAGGAACGAAACTCATGGAAGTTATAAAAAGTATAAATCGCATAAAGAGCTCATTTCATTGGGGTTCATTTTTAAACTCTTTATGCTCCCCATATCTGGTTAGAAAGAAAGGAAAAATAGGAAACACAACTATTTCATCGTTCTTAGTCATATTGTCCTTTCTCTTATTCAAGAACCGGCTTTGCATTTGAGCGATGCCCGGGTAATGTATTAAGACAAAAAATATGTAATGTTTTCATGCATGACGTATTGTATCAAGAATATGTCATAATTTGGTAGAGAGGATGGTCACTTACAAAGTGAGAAGTCTTGGAATTTATCAAAAAAAAAAAATATAAGTGAAAAGGCCAAGGATTCAAACCTTTTGCAAATATTTTTCTTCATTATATGAGTAAAAGAAGACTATTCTGTATATATTTGATGTGGCAGAACCATTTACTAGTTATTTGGACTTTGTTTGCACAAAGAACAGATGTAGCGTGGTGGTAAAAGTGATGAAATTACGTGTAAATGGTTAGGTATCAAATCCTCTTCTATAACCTGTTTTGGGTCATTTAAAATAGAAAGAGATGTGCCATGTTAAAACGTATATGTTGCCATGTCTGCATATAGAATGAGATGACACATGGCGGGATGTAATTGTTCCTCAAACGTTCTAATGAGCAAAAATGTGAAATGAGAAAAACGTATAATAAGCATAAAAAGTTAAATGAGCAAAAAAGTTGTCAAATGAGCAAAAATATAAAATAAGCAAAACATAAATTGAGCAAAACATTGTGAAATGAGCAAAATCTTCGTAAAATAAGGAAAAATGAGCGGTTCTTTCTATATATTGATTGATTTGGGGGTATAGTTGTGATCAAGTCTAACTCGGTCCGAAAAAATTTGGGTTTGGGCAGATTTTGGTGTCCTGAATTGTATGGAAAAATATCGGGCTTTGGGCATAATATTTGGGGCGAAATGTATATTTTAGGCTAAAATATGCTTACTTCAGAATAAGTCCGACATGCGATGTTATCGGGATGGGGATCCTACTTTGGATCGCAAGGGTTGGTAGGATCGAATAGTAGGATCGTAAGATCCTACAATATAAGGTAAATTAGTGATAATTATGTTATAATATGGTCAAATTAAAAGACCCGTTGTTATTTCACTATGAACAATACAAGAGGGGAGGTGAATTGTATGTGTAGAAATAAGCGTACTACCTCAGTCTGGAATAGTCTAAACACTTTCCTTTTATGTTTGTCCCAAATTGGTTTGAACACTTCAATCATTAATATATTATTTCGTTTACACATCTTTTGCCTACTCTCTACCTTTTATCAAAGTTACCCAACTTTCCTTCTCCTCTAATAAAAAATACCGCACCAACTCCTATCACATCTACTTTTTAAATAAAATAACATTTGATAACCCACCACAACTTATCATCTTAAACTATGTGTCCCAACAAGTCTCGGGATCTTTCCGGGACGGAGGGAGTAACTTTTTGCGGAATTTTAAACTTAAACAAAGAAACAAGCTAAAGGAACACAAGGGATTTTTACGAGGAAAAACTTCTTGGGCCCAACAAGAAGAAACAACCTCGACCATTTAGGGATTTTAAAGCTCAAGCTCTTTTCACTAATTAGGCCAAACAACTTTGTTACAACCTAATTCTAATCATGGGCCACACCTTGAGTTCCTAAACTCAAGTTCCTGAACAATTGTTCCCTTAACAGTTGTTCCTCTCAACTTCACTTTAAGTTTTCTCACTTTAACTCGCTTCACTCAAAGCTTCTCTCTTACAAAGCTTCACTCAAAGTCCCCTTACCCCCCAAAAACCAAAATACAATATATAAACTTAGTGGAATTAGAGTAAGAAGGCAAAGAACAATTGGCTTTTATGAGAGAATGAAGGCACGACACTTTACTTTTAGTTAAACTCACTAATTCACTTGGTCGGAAACGAATTGGAACTTAATTAGACATTAGTATTTATAGTGGTAATAACTTAGAACATGGGATTAAAACATGTGTTAGTGGTAAAACCATTATCCCATGATGTTCCTTACCGGAGGAACACGTTCCTCATTCAACCCATGATCTCCATGATCACTCGTTAAATGTGGGAGATAATTATGTTCTTGCTCCCTTAATTTTAGCAACCACTTAAAGCATTAATTCGAAAATGCGATTTAATGAAAAAGTATTTTAATTATTAAAACCAAAATAAAATCCTTTTACCAAAAATATTATCTTTAAATATTTTCCATAAAAACCGAAAAGGTTATTTATTATCTTTATAAAAATAAATTTTTTCCTTAAAAAGATTTTCCTTAAAAAGATTTTCCTTAAAATCGATTTTTCCTTAAATAAAACGGTTACCAAGAATCTAGGCATAAATTACTCAATGGGCATAAATAAACCGTTGTAATGCTTCATCCTAAGTCTAGTTCCTTTTAATAGTTGGTTCCTTTAACTTATTAGTTAAGCGCCGATTCAGTTTGTTCCTTTACAAAGGAACAAACACCCAATTTCATTCTAAATTGTCATAGTTCCTTACCATTCTTACTCGTTCCTTTACAATGGACCCGGAAACAAAAAAGCCTCGCTTTTAGTCTTGTTGCTCCAATCTTTGCTATAGTACCAAATCTTGAAACATCTTTACTTAGTCTTCAAAATCCCAACTTGATTTCTTCCTTGACTTAGTATTCTTTTTGTTCCTTTCATTGATACCTTGAAATTCATTCACTTAAACAACTTGTTAGTCCAATACTTAGTTTGCATCTTTGTTCCTTTGTCATCATCAAAACTAGGGTTCAACATTTCCCGTTTTTGATGATGACAACAAGTTACAAACTAAGGGAAAACAACAAATAACATAAGAGAATGAAAAAGATAAAATAATAATTTATATAATTTAATTAAGGCTGATTAAGGATTTGAAAGCCTAAGGATGTAAATTTTTCATGTTTTCAATTTTCAACTTAGTTTGTTCGTTATCTTTTCCCCCTTTGTCATCGTCAAAAGATCAAACGCTTGGTGATTTTGGTAAGACCGATATTTACAAGACCTTGAGACCATTAACAAGCACCAAAAAAATGGTTAAGTTAGGAATTTCAAAGGTTAAGCTTGCTCAAACATCAATCACATAATATTAGCCATTCCAAGTAAGAAATTATGCACTTAAATCCAAACGAAGAAAAATATAGCAAAAGTCATCTATTTATAGCACTTGTTCCATTAAAATACAAAAGATAAACGAGAAGAAAAGAAAAGAAACAAAAGCTAAGAATGTTTGTTATTTTAAGAGAAACAAGAACTAGACATTAGGTAGGGAAGGGGTATGGTGTTCCTCGACTACTTCTTCCTCAACCACTTCTTCCAACTTCTTCATCACCTCTCCATGTTGCCCATCAAGTTTTTGCTTCAAGCTTGTAATGGCTTGAGCCATCATCTCCATGTTCTTTTGTTGTTCAATCACAATATCACTAAGGATTTTCATTAAACCCATCATTTTATCGGTTTAGCATCTAAAGTCCAGGTGAAGATGATTGTAAAAACTTAATCATATGTTGAGCGAGGAGACACACTTCATTAACTCAACCAAACTCATCGGAAGGAACTTGTTCATTTCCCTTAGAACCGAGAGGCGAGAGGATGGTTTAGGTGGAGGAAGCTGGGGTGTTTTCTTGTGATGGACCCGCTGTTTCTGTGAGAGAAACGGAAGGTGAGGTGGTGGTGTATATGGAAGGAAGAAAAGGTGGTTGTGGTAGAAGGTCGGTGGATGTAGAGGGAAAGGATTTGGTTCTTTCATTTCAACCTTCAAGTTGTTCAACGGAAGGAACAGAGAAGGATGAGGGAGAGATGGAAGGAATTTCGGTAAGGGTAATTGATATTTTTGGTGAGGATGGAAGAGTTGGTTCCTTAGATGAGTTGTGATCCTGTTCCTCTTGCATCGGATAGGACTAAAGGAGAGTCCTTATTTGAAGGAACATGGACCAGTGTTAGCAATTTTCAACCTAGTGCTTTGTCTAACTCTTTTAGGAACGGGGAGGGGAAGGCTTTTTGGCAACGAGTCTTGCGCCTCTTTGGTTTCCGTTCCTTTGGTTCGGTAGGGCGGGAACTTGTTCCTCCAGTATGACTTCCACTGGTTCTTCTTCCACTGCCTTAGGCAGTTTTCTCTTGTGAGATGAACTAGTAGAAATCCTCCCTTGAGTTAACACTCCATTTTGGACAGAGAGGTCCAAACCATACAAAGTCTTTTCATTTAGAATATTTCCTTGTTTTATTCCCAAGGTAGGCCAACCAGTAGTCTTCACTGTAAAGTGAGAAAGAAGAGAGGTGATTAATGCACCATAGCCAACAACACAATGATTTTCAATGCAATGAGTTAGATGTTGGATAAAGAGAGAAGGAAGTTTATTTGAATGTGGTGGTCAAGGCGAAACATATAACACATATCCAAGAGACCCACCTCATTCCTCTTTTCGGTTCGAGGAATGAGTGCTCTCTAAACAAGATTAAACAAGAATTTTGTGGACAGGAGAAAGAAGATTGTGATTTATTTTGTTTTGGCCAGCAGTTCCCCCAAAGGATTCAACAATTTCATCTTGGGAGAAATTGGGAAAGGTGACAGTTCCTTTCCTCTTAAAATACAGATCAGTTCCTTTGCAAGGAACTTCCCATATTTTTGCTAAAGTTTCTTGGGAAAATTTATTTTCTTCCCCCTAACTTCACGTAGTACATACTCCATCGGTGTTGATGAACTTTGCACAAAATTCATCCATAGCTAAAGGAACTAAGGCATTATTAAAAGCGGGTTTCAAACAGGTATTCCATACCACGTTCCTTTAGTATGTCGGTTAATTCATTGAATCTAACTTTCTTAGCCCACTCCAAATCAACACAAAATCCTAAAACATACCTTGAACCAATTCTTTCCACTCTTTTCTTAAAGGAAGAAGCGGCAGTTCCTTTGGAAGGAATAGGTGTAACTTCTTCTTCCCCCTCAACTTGTTAGGGGTTTCTTCTTCATCATCTTCCCCAATTAGTTTTCTTTGTCTCACACTTCTCTAGGTGACTCCAATTTTTCTCTTCTACCGCCATTGTTGTTTCTTGAGAATTTTCGATTTCTAGGGTTTTGGATGGAGAAAAGGGGTTTTCCATTTGAGAGGTTTTGAGAGTTTTTGCTTTTGGAAAAGGTGAATTGAGAGAGGTTTTTGCCATTTGGTGAAAAGAATTTGTGGTTTTATGTCAGTGCGAAGAGGTGTGAAGGAGATGAATAATGGTGAAGTTGAAGCGTTTAAGGAACACGGTTTGTAATGGAAGAAGGAAGAAGATGCATGTAACGGTAAATGAAGAGTTACACGCGTAAAAATTAAAAAGGATAAAAACAAAAATAAAAGATAAAAAGAAAAGAAAAGATAAAAAGGAAATCATGACTTGATTAAATCGATTCCTATATTTTTGGGATTTTTGGATTTTTGATTTTTATGGACTTTTTAATTTATGGAAAGAAAATAGATTCTAAGGAACTTGTGCTATAGGAACAACTTATACTAAATGTCAACATTATTCATATCATGCATGTTTCTTTAACTTAGGAACAATAAAGGGAGTATTATGTGACATTTGTGAGTAGCTTTATTCCTATGAATCCATGTATATCTTTTTAACATCTTAATTTGCAATGGTCTTAGGAAATTAATCACGGTTACTTAATATCACATAGAGTAAGACAAATCAATTCGGACACGGGGGGATTGGAATAGGAACAATTACTTAAGTTTTATTACACCTAACTCGAAGCCTTAATTTTTCATATCTATCTCTTTGTAAAGGCTTAGTTAGTATATCAACAATCCGATTTTCGGTTTGATAAAACTTAAGTTTAATCAAACCTCTTTCCACATTTTCTTTTAGAAAGTAATGTCGATATGTATATGCTTAACTCTTGAATGATGCATTGGATCTTTTAAAATACTAATGGCACTAGTATTATCACAATAAATAGGAACACAATTAAAGATTATTCCATAGTCACAAAGTTGTTGTTTTATCCAAAGCATTTGAGAGCAACATGCAGGCCAGCCGGCTACATATGCATCGGCGGTGGATAAAGCAACTCGTGTTTTGTTTTTTGGTGCTCCAAGAAACAAAACTATGACTAGAAATTGAACCATACATGAGGTACTTTTCCTATTTACAAGATCTCCAGCATAGTCGGCATCAACATATCCTCTTAACTTCAAATGTATCACTTCTTGGATAGAAAAGTCCAAGATCATACATTCCTTTAAGATATCTAAGAATTCTCTTCATGACAGGTTAGATGAGACTCCTTGGGATTTGCTTAAAATCTAGCACACAAACCAACACTAAAAGCTATGTACGGACGACTAGCAGTTAGATACAAAAGTGAACCAATCATGCCTCTATATTCGTTTGATCAACACTTGTTCCTATGGAATCTTCATCTAATCTAGGAGTGTGATTTATCTTTGAATTTACGAGGCCATATTTCTTTAACGGTTCATTTATGTATTTTTGTTGGTGAATAAATATTCCTTTTTGAGTTTGCTTAATTTGTAACCCAAGAAAAAAATTTAACTCACCCATCATACTCATCTCAAATTCATTACTCATAAGATTTGAGAATTCTTTGCACAATGATTCATTAGTTGCTTTGAAAATAATGTCATCAACATATATTTGAACAAGTAGTATGTCGGTTCCTTTCTATTTTAGAAACAAAGTTTTATCCACATTTCCTCTTTTAAAGTTGTTTTCTAAAAGGAACTTAGATAATCTCTCATACCATGACCTAGGCGCTTGCTTTAACCCATAAAGAGCCTTGTCAAGCTTGTAGACATGGTTTGGGGAGATCATTGTTTTCAAATCCAGGGGTTGTTCAACATATACATCTTCATTTAAACATCCATTTAGAAATGCACAATTAACATCCACTTGATACGGTTTAAATCCCATATAGGCGGCGAATGTAATTAGTATTCTAATGGCTTCAAGTCTAGCAAGGAGCAAATGTTTCTTCATAGTCAATTCCTTCTTGTTGATTATAACCTTTTACTAAAAGTCCAGCTTTATTCCTTACAATTGTTCCATACTCATCTAGGTTATTTCTAAACACCATTTTAAGCCAATCACTTTTTGTTGTTTAGAAGAGGGAACTAGATGTCATACCTTGTTTCTTTCAAACTCATTTAATTCAGCTTGCATAGCGTTATCCAATCGGAATCAATTAGGGCTTCTTCATGATTTCTTAGTTCTATCATTGATAAGAACGCATGAAATTCACAAAAATTCCCTTAAGCGAGATCTAGTTTGCGTACCTTCGGATATGTCACTTATTATGAGTTCCCTTGGATGTGATTTTTGATGTCTCCAAGGTTTTGGTTGAAACTCCCTTATAGGAACAGGTTGTTCCTCTTGAGTTTCATGAGAGGATGAGGAGCTTTGTTCATTTGTTCCTCTTTCAACAATTGTTGAATCGGTTCCTTCAACATTTTCGTTCTTAGTAGGAACAGGGAACAACTCCATCATCTTGAGGAACAGGGGACATCATTGTTATGAATGTTTTCATCTCCTTCGTTCCTTTCCACTTTTATTTCTTCTTCCTCAATTGAATCCGCATCTTTCTCATTTGGTCGTACCAAGCCAATCTCAAAGTCATCAACTTTGTTTGCTTGGATTAAAGTTGTCGATTCATCAAAGATTATGTGGATACTTTCTTCAACACACATAGTTCTTTTATTGTAAACTTTATAAGCCTTACTATGGGATGAATATCCTAAGAATATTGCTTCATCACTCCTAGCATCAAATTTTCCAAGATTATCTTTCCCATTGTTATGAACAAAACATTTGCAACCAAATGTTCGGGAAATGAGTAATATTGGGTTTCTTTCCAAAATAAAGCTCATAAGGAGTTTTGTTAATGATAGGTCTCATCATGGCACGATTTATTATGTGACAAGCAATATTAATGACCTCGGCCAAAAGTTCCTTGGAAGTTCACTAGCAATTAGCATGGTCCTATCCATTTCTTCCAAAGTTCTATTTTTCCTTTCTACAACCCCATTTTGTTGTGGTGTCCTAGGGGCGAAAAATTATGATCTAGCCTATGGTTTACGCTTAAGTAATCAAATTTATAATTTTCAAACTCTTTACCATGATCGGATCTAATATGCATTAATTTGTGACCACTCAAATTTTGAACTCTTTTAGGAAAGACAAGGAACTCATCATAATTCTCATCCTTACTAGAGAGAAAAATAACCCAAGTGTACCTAGAGTAGTCATCAACAATAACTAACACATATCTCTTTCCACTTCTACTTTGAATTCTCATAAGGCCACACAAATCCATATGAATTAATTCTAAAGGTTTTGTGGTGCTCACAACAGTTTTAGATTTGAAAGAGGATCTAATATGCTTTCATTTGGCACATTCATCACAACTTGATCAATATGAAATTTTATAGATGGTAATCCCAAAACAAGATCTTTTGATCGAAGTTTGTCAAGTAATGAAAAGCTAGCATGTCCTAATAACACTAAGGCATGTCGAATTGTTTTTAGGAACAAGATCAAGATCCACAATATATGTGTTCCCTTTCCTTGTTCCTTCCAAGATGACATTCTTAGGGTTAATGTTAACGATCAAGTATTTTTCACTATTAAATTTAACAATATTTCCCTTGTCACAGAATTGGGAAATACTTAACAGATTGTGCTTTAAACCTTCAACTAAAAATACATTATCAATGGCGTGTGATATTGACTTACCAACCTTACCCATGGCAACTATGTTACCTTTCTTATTGTCACCAAAGGTCACACTTCCACCTTCATAGGTTGAGAGTGAGAGAAACTTAGATTTGTCTCCTGTCATATGCTTAGAACAACCACTATCAAGATACCAAGTGTTGTTCCCCCTCACTCCAACCCGCAAATTTCAACTAGTTGTTAGTTGTAGGAACCCCTTGTTTCGTGAGTTCCTGTTTTTAACTAGCATTTGATTTGGCAACCCATTTCATGTTACTCATCTTCACATTTTTTGCCAATCATTCCAGTTCTTAGTTGACATTGATTTATGTAATGACCTATTTTTCCACTATACATGCAAATTTTATCACTAGGTAGGTCGACATATTTCTTATGCATGTTCCTCTTCTTGTAGTTTTCAAAACCAAGACCTTCTCTTCTTTTAGTCACGTGGTCTCTCAATCTATTTAGGAACAACCATCACTTTGCCTCTGTTCCTTGCAACAACCAGTTCCTTCTTGAGATTACGGATCTGTTCCCATTAAAACATTTTTCACTTTCTTCAAATTTTCGATCTCAAATCTGTAACCTTTCAAAGGAGTTGATCTAATATCAAAGGAACTTAGAACATGGACAAATTCCTTTAAGTGTGAAATTTCTAAATTGATTAGATAATTTTCATTTTTCACACTCTCATATGATTTCTTGATTTTTAAATTCTTATCAAATAAATCAAAGAACCTATTTCAACATCCGTTCTCATTTTCTTAAGCAATTCTATATGTTCTTTACAAACTTTAACAGCTTGTTCAGTTTGCTTACGTTTTTCACGTTCATCTCTACATTCAAGAATTGCATCATAAAGAAGATCATAAATTTCAGGCCTAGTTTTGCCATCTAAGTATGATTCAAGTCCATGTTGGCTTACCTCAACATTTTCTTCATCTTCTTTTTCGTCAGTGTTTGCCATGAGGCAAAGATTTACAGTTTCTTTAGTTTGTTGTTCTTCTTCCTCTTCAGTCTCTGAATCTCCCAAGCTGCTATCATAGCCTTTCGAACGTTCGCTTTAGAGAAAGGTGCTTTGAATTCCTTGTTCCTTTCAGCGAAGCGTTCCTTGTTCCTTTCTTTAGTCTTATCATTTTCCCAAAGTGGACATTCATTGATGAAGTAATCTGTACTACCACATTTATGACAAGCAGCTTTGTTAGAAAACATTTTAGTTTTACCTTTGAAGTTCCCATTCTTCATGTTCCTATACATCTTTCAAAATTTTCGGACCATGAGTCTTCTTCTTCTTCTTCTTCTTCGAGTCGAGTCATCTTCATCATGCGCTTTTTAAGGCAATGAATTTTGACTTAGAGCTTTCACCATACTCAGTATCAAGGTGAAACTCATGATTCATAAGTGATCCAACAAGCTGTTCCAAGTTGAACTTAGTGAAGTCTTTTGTTTCTTGTAAAGCAGTGACCTTAGCCATCCATCTATCCTTAGGTTGACTCCTAAAAACTTTTCGAACATGTTCCTCTGATGAAATAAACTTACCAAGAGAAGCTAACTCATTAATAATGTTAGTAAACCGAGTAAACATCTCTTGTATGCTTTCCTTAGTCTTCATGGAGAACAGTTCATATTGATTCATTAGTAAATAAATTTTAGATCTCTTGACTTCATTAGTTCCTTCATGGGTTACTTCTAGTAAATCCCAAACTTACTTTGCGGATTTGCATCCCATGATCCTATTGTGTTCATGGGGTCAAGTCCTCTAATGCAACAATTTAACGGCTATTGCATTTACTTCCATTTTTTCGAAATCGACTTTGTCATATTTAGAGAAGGGTTTTGGAATTACCTCTTTTTTGTCATTAGTAGTTGTGACCTCAAAATCACCAACTTCAATGACTCCCCATACGTGGTAGTTTTCGGCCTTGATGAATATTTCCATTATGTTCATCCGGTATGAATAGAATTTTCCATTGAACATGGGAGGCCTTTGCGTAGAGTAACCTTCCTCAAGTTTCTCGGTGGTATTCATTGTTCCTTGGATCTTTTTCTCAATAGGGTTTCCTATCTTTCGTGAGTTATGGCTATGATACCAATTGTTATTTCACTATGAACAATACAAGAGGGGGTGAATTGTATGTGTAGAAATAAACGTAACTTTTTGCGGAATTTTAAACTTAAACAAAGAAACAAGCTAAAGGAACATAAGGGATTTTTACGAGGGAAAAAATTCTTGGGCCCAACAAGAAGAAACAACCTCGACCACTAGGGATTTTAAACTCCAACTCTTTCACTAATTAGGCCAAACAACTTTATTACAACCTAATTCGAATCATGGGCCACACCATGAGTTCCTAAACTCAAGTTCCCGAACAATTGTTCCTTAGATTGTTGTTCCTCTCAACTTCACTTGAAGTTTTCTCACTTTAACTCGCTTCACCCAAAGCTTCTCTCTTACGGAACTTCACTCAAAGTCCCCTTACCCCAAAAACCAAAATACAATTGAACAAATAAACTTAGTGGAATTAGAGTAAGAAGGCAAAGAACAAATGACTTTTATGAGAGAATGAAGGCCCCGACACTTTACTTAGTTAAACTCACTATTTCACTTGGTCGGAAACGATTTGGAACTTAATTAGACATTAGTATTTATAGTGGTAATAACTTAGAATGTGGGATTTAAACATGTGTTAGTGGTAAAACCATTATCCCATGATGTTCATTACCGGAGGAACACGTTCCTCATTCAACCCATGATCTCCATGATCAACGTTAAACGTGGGAGATAATTATGTTCTTGCTCCCTTAATTTTAGCAACCACTTAAAGCATTAATTCAAAAAATCGATTTAATGAAAAAGTATTTTAATTATTAAAACCAAAATAAAATCTTTTTACCAAAAATATTATCTTTAAAATATTTTCCATAAAAACCGAAAAGGTTATTTATTATCTTTATAAAAATAAAATTTTTTTCCTTAAAAAGATTTTCCTTAAAATCAGATTTTTCCTTAAATAAAACGGTTACCTAAGAATCTAGGCATAAATTACTCAACAGGCATAAATAAACCGTTGTAATGCTTCATCCTAAGTCTAGTTCCTTTTAATAGTTGGTTCCTTTAATTTATTAGTTAAGCGCCCGGTTCGTTTGTTCCTTACAAAGGAACAAACGCTCAATCTCATTCTAAATTGCCATAGTTCCTTACCATTAATCTCAACGAGCATAAATAAACCGTTGTAATTCTTACTCGTTCCTTTACAATGGCCCGGAAACAAAAAGCCTCGCTTTAGTCTTGTTGCTCCAATCTTTGCTATAGTACCAAATCTTGAAACATCTTTACTTAGTCTTCAAAATCCCAACTTGATTTCTTCCTTGACTTAGTATTCTCTTTGTTCCTTTCATTGATACCTTGAAATTCATTCACTTAAACAATTTGTTAGTCCAATACTTAGTTTGCATCTTTGTTCCTTTTTCATGATCAAAACTAGGGTTCAACACTTGTGTTAGAACTTTACACACATTAATAATGACGTTTTTCATTTCCAAATGGTGATGGTAGTTCAATACTCTAAGATTGAGCGTAACATGTGACCAAAAGCTAATAGAATAAAGATAATATTTGGAATTATTTTGTGAAAATTTATGATAGAATAGGATTATAGAATCACATGATCGTAGAATCGTGTTATGATCCTATCATGCGAAATTTGTTAGTTGGGTAGGATCGAAAGATCCTATTAAATTAAGATTCTATGTAGGATCGGAATCAAAAGGTCCTTCCGGATCGTAGAATTGTAGGATCGTAAGATCCATATCGGGATTTTAACAACAATATCGACAAGCCCGACTTGATTATTTTCCACATGATTAGGCTTTCGACCCGACACCTTGTCCGAAACGGGTCACTTTCTTGCGCAAAAAGTCGAGCACGACCCATGATTACCTGTATTTGGGAAGCGTGAAGAGATGGAAAATGTAAAGTTCCTAACTTTTCCTAAGAAATTGTTATGAAAACTCGAATAGATTTTCTATGCAAATAGCCCAAATGACCCATATACTTTTTTACATTCTCCTAAAAAACCGAAATCTAATTTAAGCCATATCCAAGAAATCCATAAGATAGTGGGTCAAAATGGGTTAAGTCAAGGAGAATACTTAGGGTCAAAGGATAAAAACAATTAAAACCCCAAAGTTGGGATTGATGTGAGTTAATCAAAAGTTGAGACACCGTTAAAGTGAATAATCTACCATAATTAGGACTAATATTGTCAATTTTTTTCTAAAATTAGAATGTAATTATAACCGATATCCATGGTTAGCATTTCATGTTGGTCAAGAATAAGGTTATGTTTAGTTCACCTTATATTTACCGATCGCGAACTTATTCGATCTCGATCTCGAACTTATTTTTTACGATTCGATATGAACTTATCTCGATCCGATCGATATGAACTTATACGATCGATATGATATGAACTTATCTTATCCGAACTTATCTTTTTATAAAATATATTATTACTAATATTATTATTACTTTGTATTTCATTACTAGTATTATGTTACTATCATTTTATTATTATGCACAACTTTCAATAATAATAATAATGATAATAATAATAATAATAATAATAATAATAATAACAATAACAATAATAATAATAATAATAATAATAATAATAATAATAATAATAATAATAATAATAATAATAATAATAATAATAATAATAATAATAATAGCATAATTAGATTTTTTTGGAAAAGAACACATAGTATATGAACATATAATTAAAAATAAAATAACACATATTTTTAGGTTAAAAAAAATATTTATTTATGGTAAAAAGAACATATTGTTCATGTCTAAGGTCCGTTTATAATAAGAATTTAGGTAGTAATGAAAGAACATATAATGATAATAAAAAAAACATATATTGAAAGAGCATACAAAATCTATTTAAAGAACACATTCTAAAAATAAAAGATAGATGTCCTCTCAAAAAATTTAAAAAGATAGATGTTATTTTTATATTGATGACATGTTTGGATTTAACTAACAACATGTTTTTTGTTATATCAATCAATTGTTCTTTTTTCATTATAAATAAACCTATAAATATATATAATCATATGATCTTGAACAAAATTGTTAAATATTCTTCTTATATCGTTGTCCTATTCTATATAAACTTTGTTTTTAAAGATAAGTTAAAATCTGTGTAGGGGAAATTTGAAGGTCATGCCAACACCATTAGGTTATCCTTTGCTACGTACTCATGTCTTATATAAAGTAGTAACATATACTTTATATTATTCTGCCAAAATTGTTAGAAAAAATAAACACCATATACTATTATCATGTTCTTTACATGTACAACATCAAAAAAGAACATCACATATCAAAATTGTTAATTAGAACAAATATAAAAAAGAACACGTACAAATGTCAAAATAACATTTTTCTTCTTGAACACAAATAGCTTGAAATAGTGATATCAATGACATTTATAATAATAGCAACGACATTAATAGTAATTACCAATATTAATAATTAATAAGTACAACAACGACAATAATAATAATCCTTTCGAACAAATGTACTAGTAAATAGTAGTAGTATTAATAATAATAGTAATCATATAAAGTAATACTAATAATAATAGCAATAATAATAATAACAATAACAATAACAATAACAATAACAATAATAATAACAATAACAATAACAATAACAATAACAATAACAATAACAATAACAATAACAATAACAATAACAATAACAATCAATATATATATATAAAGGATGAACTTTTCGAGCATAAGGGAGCTCCTCAAGATTTCGAGCTCATAGAGCGCCACATAGGATTGTCACGTCATTAATTTATATTTTTATTTTTTACAAAAATAGAGTTCTAGATGATTTAAATACATAGAAGGAGATTGGATAAGCGAAAATTAGTGTTTGGATTTGAATCAACAACCTAAATTATTATATCATGAAATTTGTGTATAACTTTTGCTTTACGTAGTTCGGAATATTATAATTTTTGTACCATTAGAGAGTGCTCAAAATATGCTTGAAATAAGATCCATTTATAATATAGTTGTACAACTTATGAAATGAGCGCGATTTAAATACATATAAGGAGATTGGATAAGCGAAAATTAGTGTTTGGATTTGAATCAACAACCTAAATTATTATATCATGAAATTTGTGTATAACTTTTGCTACGTAGTTCGGAATATTATAATTTTTGTACCATTGGAGAGTGCTCAAAATATGCTTCGAAATAAGATCCATTTATAATATAGCTGTACAACTTATGAAATATAGAGCGCCGTGTAGGATTGTCATGTCATCAATTTTTATTTTTATATTTTTTCTAAAAATAGAGTTCTACATAGATTTAAATACATATAAGGAGTCTTGGATAAGCGAGAAATTAGAGTTTCGTTTTTGAATGAACAACCTATATTATTGTATTATGTAAATTGTGTATAACTTTTGCTACCTTTATTCGGAATATTATAATTTTTGTACCATTAGATAGTGCTCGAAATATGCTTTGAAATAAGATCCATTTGCAATATAGTTCTACAATTTATGAAATAGATAAGCGCCACTTAAGATTGCCATGTCATTAGTTTTTATTTTAAATATTTGAAAAAAAATAGAATTCTACATATATTTAAATACATAAAAGAGTTTTGGATAGGGGAAATTAGAGTTGCGTTTTGAATAAACAACCTAAATTATTATATTATGTAAATTGAATTTAACTTTTGCTACCTAATTCAAAACATTATAATTTTTTTACCATTGGAGAGTGCTTGAAATATGCATCAAACTATGACCTACTTACAATATAGTGTTACAACTCATGAAAATATATTAAATTAGATGCATTGTAGGACATTATTTAGTCTTTTTTTAAGATAAATATAATAATGGCTATAAGTATTAAGTATAGTGTATTATATGTGATTATAACATTTGATTATAAGTCCAATTTACGGGATTAAACATATTAGCTTTCAAAACCTCAACCTTACTCAACTAAACTAAAACAATATAGTATTGCAACAAAATTTATTAACTAAAATCTATAGCGAAAAAGTTACATAATAGAGTTTTGGATTATGTAAAAATTAGAGTTTGATTTAAATAAAACATCCTTAGAATATTATAAAGAGTTCCATCTAAGCATGTCATGTCATTCTTATCAATTTTTAAGAAAGTATTCTTGCGTCCTGCATCAATTAAATTATTACCCCTACTTTCTTAAAGTATCATTCGGGTATTATTCATGTTAAAAGCGTATTAGTTATTGTTAGTCATACTTTGTTATTGGAATACCATTTAATTGGTTTGGACGTGGTTTTTTATAGGAAAGGAAAAATGGGTAGTCTAACGTAGAAGTGCATCTTTTGGTTAAGCTGGAGTAGTGAAAAATCTCCGTTTCATAAATGAACTACAAAATCAACAATGTTAACAAAAAATTTCGCAAAAAATAAAATAAAAACAATAGCGTCAACGAACGACAAACCTATATGATAATAATAACAATATAATAGTAATAATGATAAAGTGGAAAATCTTCTTCTTTTTATAATCCTTGCATGGTACGGATTTTAAGGCCCATGAATATGATGTTGAAAGAAAACCCAAAGACGCTTCTGTGTAATTTATCTTTCCTTGATTCGTCTTTACTTCTCTCGTTCTTTGTCTCGCTTCCAACATCTCGGCATCAACGATTCATTGTAATTGTAAGTGATTTCATAGTTTTGGGGTCTAATTTGTTACTCGATCTCATTATTTATGCTATCATTATCAGCTTGTTTCATTGGTTTTTCTTATCACGTGTTGATTTATGTTCTGTGGGTTTATTTATGTGTTACCTGTTGGTAAACCTCATGAATTTTGGTATAACTTGTTAATTCATGTATGGTTGGTTTCATAGGATTTTTATTTTTTATTTTTATTTTTATAGGTTACAATCAATTTGTAATTGTGCATTCATATTTTGTTTTTATGCGATTGCTGAATAATTCTTGCGTGTTTCATGACATCAGATCAATATAGTTTTTTTGAAATTTGTTTTGTTCTGTGACTGGAATTCTGATCTATATGTTTTAGTTTTGCTTAGTTGCTATCTACATGTTTTTCTGAGATCGATTGATTGATTGGAAATCAACAAATATAAGTGATTTTTATCTGAATGAGGGGCTGGTTGTACGGTTTCCTAAGGTATGATTGTTTGTGTTTGTAATTTGGTTTTTTTTATCGATATTCGATTTTCTAAACTTGACTTTAATTTCTGCGTTTTCGGAATGCGAATTAGGAACTTGAACCAGAAACTAATCATGTCTAAAGAGAGTCTCCTGGAGAATAGGAAAGCAGTGGTTATTGATGAGTATGATGACCCTGACCATGCAGCGATTATTGCTGATCTGCTTAGGGTGGGAGTGGTTCTTGATGAGCAGAATCCTGAACACAAGAAACTGCCAGTTTTTCCTTATTTTTTCCGCATGAAAGAACGAATGAATGCGAACCACTATATTGACTCAGCTTTACGCTCATCTCGCTCTAATGAAGTCTTCATATTCTGCCATCTTGAATATGTTGTGATTACTTATGATCCCACTTCACCAGGGGAAGGGCCAAGTAGTCAAAGGACCACTAAATCTGTGTGATGGGTTTCCCACCCTTTTACAACACTGGGTTTACGGATTATGGAGTGGATGCGGCTTTTGGTTGTCACGGTGTTAATGAAGCATTTCTCATTTGTGGGGGAAAATTGTGTCAAGATAGAGTATGGATCAGACATTCGAATGGGCAATGCGATTGGGTACCCAGATACTTTACAGTTTGTGTTTCCTTGTCTTGAAACTATAGGGTTTCATGTAGATATTGATGCTGCTTTCGAATCCATGGTCATTGGTGAAGCTTACCTCTTTCAAGGATCTAAGTATGCCCTCCTAAACTACAACGCTAAAACTCTCACATGCACCGGTCTCATAACAGACCGAATTTCCTTGCTTGTTGAACACCAAGTTTGCTAGTGACATTAGAGCTGCATTCGCTTCACACTTGTCTAATCAGGCTTACTTGTTCAAAGACGATAACTCGTATGTGCGCATCTACTATTCCCTGGCAAACCCAATGACAGCTACATAATTTCAGGTCCTGAGGAAATCGTTCCCTCAACTGGCCTTCCCTGCAAGGCATTGTTCCTTTCAAAAAGGCAGGGGTACGGCGATGGTCCCAAGACATGGACCCCACAATGGGTTGCTGTAGGTGACGTTGATTTAGACACTTTTGATGGGGAGTGGCTGCATAGTGGTGAATTGGTGCCTCCACCGAGGATATGCATTTGAGCGCTAAGGTTCTGATTTACTACTTAGTTTTTTCTTGTGGTTGGTTTTAGTTGGTTTTGTTTCTATATAATTATGATATGCTAGATGCATTTGTACGATGATGTATCAATTATGCATGATTTATTTGTGGGAACAATGTAATGATGATATATACTATGACATCTTGTCACAACGATTTTACCCAATTTGTCATTGTATGAGAAATCTTGCGCGGTAAAGATTGTAAATTCCACTACAAGAAAACAGTTTTTTTACGATAAAAAATAAAAACCATACGCAATTGTGGTCGTAAAAGAACACAACTAACGTCAAGATTTGAAATTGGTAGTAAATAGTCAAACTTTAATACGACCAATCATAAATCGGGTAGTAGATGTTAAAAACTTGTCGCAAAAATTATGAAAATTTTGGCAAAACTTAGAGTGGGATGTTTCTCGGTTTGTATCAAAAGCCTAATCCCTTAAAAAAGCGAGACCACCAAACCCTTTAGTTTCCTTCTTCTTCTCTCTCTTTCTCAACGATTAGGGGCGGATCTAGGATTTTTCGATTTGGAGGGCACGGGTATAATACAATATATTATCGTTACAGCCAACCAAGTATTTAAATTTTGATGAGCAAAATACACAAATTTAAAAAATCATTTCACATCGCTGGAAATTAATAATGAAAAACTTAGTTTTGAATATTCAACAAATCCAAACTTTATATATTTGAAGCAGTTTTTAAAGAGAACTTTCACAATGTCATGTTTTGGCTGCTCCCATATGAATTTTGTAAATATAACATTTTGACTTTCACATTCCAAAATACTGCTTTATTAGTTAAACTAATTTTAAGGCACTAAAAAATGTAAAGAAGTTGTCATGAAAAAATGGAAACAAATCCAATTTGTTACTGGTAAATAGTTACAGCATTATAAATTAGCTTAGCAGAATGGGTGAAACTCCCTCAAAAAAAAAAACAAAAAAAAAAAAGAAATGAACAGACTTAAGCCTTGCAGAAAATACAGAAAATCAGAGTGTATGCACTTATTCGTTTTAAGATGGAGAGTTGGAGACGAGTATAGTCAAAAAGCTATATTTAAAAAATAT